>JAHRIG010000284.1:4455864-4540439 GCA_020311275.1 Eira barbara | reverse complement strand
CTGTTTGTCCGAGGAAACAATGAGGGTTTTCATGAAGAAATAAGTCATAAGACGACAAGAAAACAAATAAAACCCTTAATCAGCTGCTCTCTTGGCAGCTGGGGTTTGCACGTGACCACAACACCCCCGGGACTCCCCCACGCAGGACTACCTCACTTGGCAGACACGTCACCATGCATAATTAGCACAAAAGCAACCAGTTCCCAATACAAGGATCCAAATGGATTTTTTTTTTTTTTTTACTTTGGGTGTATGCATAGGAGAGAAGGGTCCCCACCCGTGTCAGGAAATGGAGTGGGGTTTTATCCACACGGGGTTAATTTTGTAGAATTAGTTTGGGGCCATGTGTTATCCTGCATACCACCTCCCTGCCCTATTCTTTAGAGAACTGTAAGAAATTTGAGCCTCACCCTCTGTAAAAGGAATGTTGTTTGTTGTGGTGCACAACACACTCGGGTTTATGTGTGCCGTGAGTAAGTCCATTTCAGAATGTTCTGTCCCCAGATACACAGGATAGTGTCACACCACACACAAGCATCCCGAGGATGTTGTTGTCAGTGCATGAATCACTCACGCATATGGGGCTTGCAAAACAACATGTAATTAGGAAAATAAACAGTTGTCTTCTGGTTCTGGCTCTGAACATCCTGTCCAGCTCCTCCTGAGTCTCCCCACAGGGAATGGCAACGCTGACCTTGTGTGCTTTGGATCTGTGTGTAGCGTGTAACTGGCTTTCCAGAGGACCTAGCCCTGCCTACCTTGCGGTCAACGGATCCAAGTGTGGGGTCGGAGTGTCTTCTCAAGCTGCTCCAGGAGCTTTTTCACTCTGTTTCTCTGGTTAAACTTATGAAAAGCCTCTTGGGTGGGAACCGATGATTCAGTGTGAGTCCTTCAACTGATTAGATGAGGCCCACTCACGTTAGGGTGGGGAGATCTACTCAGTCCACCAACATAAATGTTAATCTCATGCAAAAACACTCTCACAGAAACTCCCAGAGTAATGCATGACCAATTATTTGGGCTCCCCATGACCTATCCAAAGTGAGACATAAAATTAACCATTACCGTATGACAGATTTAAACAACGAGTAAATGTGTTTCTACATTCACCAGTGATCTCTACATTTACTAATAAAATGTAGTAAATGCTCTAATAAATGTATCCTGAAACAGAATACCTCGGTACGGCTTGCTTCTTCTACAGAATCCAGAATGATTCCAGAGTGCTCCGAAACTATGAAATGATTCTGGAATTCTGCTGGGTCCCAGCATAAAAACCCAACAGTGGCTAGTTTATGAACTCCATGCTTTTCATCCTCATCTGTCTTTTAGAATTTGAAACAATTATTATTTTCCATCTCTTTTTCCTTTGAAAAACTGTACTGTGGGACACCTGCCTGTCTTAGTAGAGCTCGACTCTCAATTTCAGGGTTGTGAGTTCAAGCCCCACACTGGGCATGGAGCATACTCTAAAAAAATTTTTTTAGACTTATTAATTGAGTCACACCATATACAGTCATATACGTGAATATTAAGCATGCATCTTGGTGCAGTTTTGCATATATACCCTCATGTAAAAATCATCTGGATTAAGTTATAGCACATTTATGGTAGGGCGTAAATCTCTCTCTTGTCCAGTGCCACGGCCCCCAAGAAGTGATTACTCCAGCCTCTACAACCACGGATCAGTTTTGCTCATTCTTAAACGTCACATAAATGGGAACATAAGAAATGTACTGTTGATTCTGTCTCAGTGTGTCCTCGTGAGATATACTCTTGTTCTCTTTCCAGTAATACTAGATTCACCCAATAGCTCTTACCTTCTCATGGCTATGAAATATTTCTGCGTATGAAAATATCGCACTTATCCATTTCTGGTGAAGGAACATTTGGTTGTCTCTGGTTCTTGGCTACAATGACCAATGATTCACCAAACTCTTTTGTGCATGTCTTTTGGTGGGAAAAAGAAAATCCCAAGGATGGTTGAGTGCCTCTCTAGTCATGGAAGTGTTCGCACCCATCACCACTTGGGAGTGCAAGGGAGGGCATGTTCCTAGGTTTAAAGTCTTTTAGGGTGTGTTTGATTATTCATAGAGGACCAGAAGTGCTCAGGTGCATCTAGAATATGATTCCTCAGAAACCGAGACACAGGGTGGTATTAGGATGTTCAGAGAAGGCTCCTGATCCATGGTATTGAAGATGTATCTTTATTATTCTATCTATCTATCTATCTATCTGTCTGCCTATCCATATATCATTGATTTATATGTATCTATCTATAATGTATATCTGTATATCTATCATCTATCTATCATCACCCATCCAATCTATCATCTCTCTACCTACCACCCATCCATCTACCATCCATCCATCCATCCATCCACCCATCTATCCATCTGTTCATCTATCTATCTATCTATCTAGTATCTCTCTCTCTATTACCCTAGTATCTTCCATCTACCTATCCATCCATCCATCCATCCATCCATCTATGTTCATATATCTAACTATTTATCTATCATCTATCTACCTTACTATCATCTCGTTACTCATCCATCCATCCATCTACCTATTATCTACTTACCTACCTCTACCTGGCATCAAATATCTGGGGAAGACAGCACAACAAGAAGAAGGGAATGGAAATCTGAAGGTGCTAATTCAAGTCCCCTATGGGGAAAACCAAACTCAGTGTTAATATAACCCCCGAGAATACATGGTCTGATGCAGTGAACGTACTCACGCTGATGGCTTTTACGGCTTCTCAACCTAATACGTGGGCTACGTTGCATATGGGAGATGATGCTGCCCTTTTACAACTTTCTCTTCCTCCGCATCCCCTTTCTTTTGAGATAATTACATGAGTAGGATCATGAAGACGGCAATGACGAGTTCAAGCAATTTCCATGACGGCAGAGGAGTGTAAATATCTATTGTTTAAATTACACTAGCAGGGCAATTCGAAGGCTGGGAATGACGGGAAAAATCAGGTCCTACATGTGCACGGGGCGATATTGAACATATGCCATTGAACACGCTGGCTGGCTATGCCACTGGCCCCATTCCCAGCACAGCTCCTGCGCTGAATAATGAAAGAATTTGTCAGGTCTAGAAGCATACCCTGAGTGCTGTCCTGAATTCTGAATGCTCTGTTGTTTTTTAATTTTTTTTCTTCTCCCCGTTCCCTTTTTTTTAAATCATGGATTTGGTTTTTGCTGTGCAGGACCTGCTGATTATAAAAACCTTCTGAAGTCTTTTTATATGAGGCTCTGTGGAGCTCAGTAGGGGTTTTGCTGCCCGTCGGAATGAAACATTAGTTAATGGAGACGTGGACAGCAATGCTCTCGATGCTATCTCATTGGTGCATTTTACACAGCATCAAGGGCTCTTTGGGAACAATGGCATCCCCAGTCTGTGTAGCTGTCCGTTTACTGAAGTGCCCAGGGAAAGGAGGCTGCCACGGAGCTGATGTTCATGGTCTGACGCCACGTGTAAAGAAAGGAGCAGCTGAACAGCGTCATCTGCTTGTAGGTTGAGAACCTACAACCTGAATGAGAACCGCTCTTACCAATAATGCTTTCCGTCCTCGCCAGCCTCCTGCAGCATCCAGACTCCCCAAATGAGAGCTGTTATTGTGTGTGAAGGTATTGCTCTAGGAAATTTAAAAATTTAAATTTAATTAAAATTAAATCGGACTATTTAAAAATGCAAAATGGGGACGCCTGGGTGGCTCAGTGGGTTAAGCCTCTGCCTTTGGCTCAAGTCATGATCTCAGGGTCCTGGGTTCGATTCATGGGTCGGGTTCTCTGCTCAGTGCAGAGCCTGTTTCTCCCTTTCCTTCTGCCCCTCCGTCCTGCTTGTGTTCTTTCTCTCTGAAATAAATAAGTAAAATCTGAAAAAAAATGCAAAAAAAAAATGCCAAATGGTTTTCTCAGAAGTAAGGGGTGAAATTTAGTTCTCAGAAGGAACCCCTCCGCAGGGTGGGTTCAGCAGACTGTTTCTGGGTGCTGAGGTTTGTTTGTCCCCTTTCCAAAATGCTGGTTTCTGGTGGGGAGCACGTGTGACTTTACCACTTATGACATGGCTCGTACATTGAGGTCAGCTACGGTGCATTTGGAATCCCCCAAATTCTGACTTGAAGAAGATTCCCTCCAAAAGACATGCCATCTGGAATCTTGGAGTGTGCGCTTATTTGGAAATAAGCTCTTTGCAGACGGATTAATTAAGGATCGTGACATGAGTCCATTCTGGACTTAGGGTATGTTCTTTATCATGTGACAAGTGTCCCCACAAGAGACAGAAGAGGAGACACAGACACAGAGGAGAAGCCAGTGAAGGTGGACGCAGAGATGGGAGGGACCCAGCCACCAACCCAGGGACACCTGGAATCCCAGCAGCTGGTAGAGGCAGGAAGGACCCTCCCCTGCAGCGTCAGAAGGGAGCACAGCCCTGCCCCGCCTGGATCCCAGTAGCCCTGCCCCGCCTGGATCTCAGCGGCCCTGACCTGCCTGGGTCTCAGTGGCCTGGATCTCAGACTTCTGGTCTTCAGAGCTGGTGGAGGACACCTGTGTGATTTTTTTGAGCCCCCAGGCCCAGATTGTGGTCTTTTGTTATGGCTGCCCCAGGAAACTCACACACTTACCTACGACGTCTCGCTTGTGGTCACTTACTACAGCAGCCTTGGGGAACTTACACTCTCAGTCCGAGGAACAGAACAATCCAGTGGCAGTTTCTAGCACAACTGGAAATGGAGGACACACGCCGTTTTAGAGGTAAGTCCTTAGGAACCGTCCCCTTCTTAGTACTGGTTTGGGCGATGAATTAGCTAGAGCTTCAAGGATGCAATCAATTTTTTTTTTCTGGTTTTTTAGATTTTATTCATTTATTTGACCCAGGGGGATAGAGAGAGAGAGCGAGAGAGCAAGCGTGCATAAGCAGGAGCAGCGGCAAGCAGAGGGGGAAGCAGGTTCTCTGCTGAGCAGAGAGCCTGACGTGGGGCTCAATCCCAGGACCCTGAGATCATGACCTGAACTGAAGGCAGAGGCTTCAGCAACTGAGCCCCGGCCCCAGGCATCCTTGGAAGGCAATCAATTGTTGCTTCAGCTCTAGAGGGGGTATGAACCAGTTTTTGCCTACCGGTAAAACGCAGGCAACTCCTCACTCATCATGTTGAGCGAACATGTACTTTGCAGGAGCACAAAGTGTGGGTGCACTCACATGGTTGTTCGGCTCCTAGGGACCCAATCGTTGATACCCTCATTTGGCTTTTAGGATGCATGGACGGCAGAACATATGCAATACACAATGAGGTTTGAAAGTCCACCTGCCCCTTGCTCGAGGTCCTTCAAAACATTTTTGGGGGCTGGGGGAGAATGGACAGTCATTTGCACGAGCTCTGTGTTTGGTCAGTCTTTCTGATTTTGAATGGCTGTGGGACCCACTGTGAGAGATAAAGCTGATTTAAAGCTGGACAGGACGAGCTCTGTCTATCCCTGGGGACGCCTGGAGGTCTGCTCTTGGATCCACAGCCTTGATAAGAGTGGTGGAATTTACCGTGTGCTGTTTATGTCTGAAACAGGCCGGGAAGCCTGCGGGGTCCTGTTCTTTACAGATCGCTTGCGACTGGCCTAACCAGTGAAGTCGGTATGGTTTGACTGCCCGTCCGCAGTGTGGAAATGTCTGCTTGAGGCTCTCCTGAAGAAGCCAAAACTCGTTACACAAATCCCACTGGTTCTCTTGAAGGGGCGTGTGACAGCATGCCTGGACTCCACGGCCGGCCTCCATTTGCTCGTGGCACGGCGTCCCGTCCTTCCCTTTGCAAGGCAATACAAGCTTTATCCCTTCACACCCGTTAGAATGGATGCCATCAAAAAACCGGAAAATGATGAGCATGGGGGAGGAGGGGAAAAGATGGGATCCCTTGTGCGTTGCTGGCGGGAAAGAGTGCAGCTGTTCTGGGGCACAGGGTGTTTTGTCAAAACATTCAATGCAAAAGTACCATGAGATCCAACAACCCCATGTCTGACCCCGAATTCGAAGCAGGATCCCAAAGGCGTGGAGACTCGTGTTCATAGCAGCATACCTCACGATGACGGAAGGTGGAAGCAAGCCAGCCGCATATCCATGGATGGATGGACAGGTAGACAGAAAGTGGTCCGTGCACACAGTGGAAAATGACTCAGCCTTAAGGTGTTGTGCACCTGCTACGCGATGGATGGACCTCAAGGACATGGTGCTGGGTCATTGAAAGACAAATCCTGTGTGATCCGTGTCTATGAGGTCCCTAGAGGGGTCCCATCCACAGACAGGCCGAGAGTTGGTGGGGCCAGGGGTTGGGGGAGGGGGATGACGAGCTAGTGTTTCATGGACAGACTTTCAGATGGGGAAGATCGGAAGATCTGGAGACGGATGGTGGGGATGGTCGCACGACAGTGTGACTGTATTCCTCGGCACTGAGCCGTGCACTCAAAAATGGTTAAGACGATACGTTTTATGGTACGTGTATTTCGCCTCAAAATTAAACAAGTAAATGAACTTATTTATAAGTAAATAAACTATACAAGTAAGTAATTTATAAATAAGTAAATTAAATAAATAAGTATTTTAAAATTAAAAAATTTAAAATTAAAAAATTAAAATAAGTAAATTAAATAAATAAAAGCTCTGCATAGGTATGCTCATGCCCTCAATTTGGGAAATTTTTGCGTCTACCTATAAACGGCTTTGAACTGCATGGACTTCTTTACATTCAGTTTATTTATGTGCAGGTGAACCTCTATGCTTTCCCGTAAAGTTCGGGATATTTCTTTAAGTCTCTTCATTATATTACTATATCGTATATTAGTATATTGTATATTGTATTGTATGTGTATATATATGCAACTATGTGTTTTATAGAACCATATTTTAACCATATGTATTTATTATATTAACCAATTGTAACCATGTTATGTGAGCTAGTAAACGGAAGGCTGTTGCTTGGACAACTTCCTGTAATGCAAAGCCACATAATTAAGTCACTAGACGATTTTATTAGTTTTAAAAAAGTGAGAATGGTCAGTACCATACTTTCCTGCGGAATGCAAGATAACCACCCACATTTTGCAAAATGCTGCAAGCTTGCTTCATCATTTAATACAACAGATCCCGAGAACTTCTCATTCTCCTTCTGCTTCTGTATTACTATAAAATTTGTATTTTGCGCATACTCTTAACTATTTTTTTAAAAAAGATTTTAATTTTAAGTAATCTCTACATGCAATGTGGAGTTTGAATTCACAACCCAAGATCAAGATTTCCGTGTTCCACTGACCGAGCTAACCAGGTGCCCCACTCTTAACTATTTTTAAGGGCCAGAACTTTTTATGGTAAAAGTGAAATGCAGGTTGTCCTTATAAATCTGCAAAGAGCCGTAACCCTTCTAGTGATGTGGGAGAGCTTTGTTTCAAAAATTAACGTGATCATTGGCTTGCAATCACGCCGGAAATGCTTTGTCCCGTTTGGCAATGAAACACACACGAGCTTACGGGCATATATCACTGTTGAATTAAGTTATGCTCTTGGTGGCACGTAGCAGAGACATTCACCTTCCTATGGCTTACACAGGAATGCAGGTTTTAATTGTTCATGTATTTTCTATACACATCAGGAGATGTGGAGATGGAAGGCTGTATTCCAAGACTGGAGACCAAAAGGGGTCCAGGGTGATGTGTCTGCATTGTCCCTGTCTGTGTCCTCAGGGTCCCTGGATGTTGTGGCTCAGACACCATTCACATAGGACTGAAGGAGACCAGAGAGGGGAGATCTCACTTCCTGTGACCCACATGAGCAATCGAGGAATGAAGTTATTTCTCAGAGAGCACCATCGGGGCTGTACGCCACGTCTTAGTTGGCTCAGGCATCTGTAACAGAACCCCACAGACAGGGTGACTTCAACAACAAACATGTATCTCTCACTGTCCTGGAAGCTGGGAGTCCAAGACCCAGGCGGGGCCAAGGCCGGATCCTCCTGAGGCCTCTCTCCTTGGCTTGTAGATACAATCTTTGTCCTGTGTCCTCATGTGATGGAGAGAAAGAGCTCGGGGGTTTTCTACTCATCTTACAAGGACACGACTCCCATCACGGGGACCCCACGGCATGACCTGATGGAACCCTAAGCCCCTCCAGAAGATACTACCTCCTCATACCATCCAGTTGGGGTTTAGGGCTTCTACATATGAATTTCCGGGGAGTTGGGGGGGCACACACATTCAGTCTGTAACAACCATTTACCCAGAAAGGGAATGAATATATCTTCCAACTTCTATAGTTTAAAAAAAAAAAAAGATCTAGTGAGCCCTGAGATCGAGGTTGTGCATGAATCCAGGACGAAAAGGTGCAGAATACACGTGTTTCTTTCAATATACAGAAAGTGAAAGGCTCCCATCTTTTTTTTTTTTTTTTAAGATTTTATGTATTTATTTGACAGGCAGAGTTTACAAGTAGGCAGAAAGGCAGGCGGAGAGAGAGAGGAGGAAGCAGGCTCCCCACTGAGCAGAGAGCCCAATGTGGGGCTCGATCCCAGGACCCTGAGATCACGACCGGAGCCAAAGGCAGAGGCTTTAACCCACTGAGCCACCCAGGCGCCTCGCCCCAACCTTTTTAATTGAAGTATAATTGACATAAAGTTTTTGAAAGTAAAATACCTTTTTTTTTTTCAAATACACATTATTATTAGTTTTTAATTTTTTTTCATTTTATTTTATTTTTTAAATGTAATGAGAAATGGGCATCTCTGATTTTGTTTATTCAAACTTACATATTTTTGTATATTGAAGAGCTCTTGATGGCTTAATGCTACCTTATTTTCTGATAAATTCCCAGGTGGCAACTCTTTGGGGTGTTCTCACGGTAGAAAAGTCATGAGTTGGGGGCTGGGAGCACACTGGGTGTCAGCGTCCTTAAAAAAAAAAAAAAAATCACAGCATCCAGTTTTGTGCAAACTCATTGTAAGTATTTCCTGGGAACTTTTGTTAAAATAACAAGAAGCTGGACACCTGGGTGGCTCCACTGGTGAAGCCTCTGCCTTCAGCTCAGGTCATGATCCCGAGGTCCTGGGATGGAGCCCCACATCCATCTCCTTGCTCAGCGGGGAGCCTGCTTCTCCCTCTCCCTCTACCTCACCCCCCACACTCAAGATCTCTCTCTCTCTCTCTCTCAAATAAATAAATAAATAAAATCTTTAAAAAAATAATAAATAATATAACAAGAAGCAAAGGAAATCTCTTTCCAAGGTTTCTCAGTGCATTTTGGTACAGCTCTGAACTGTGTCGAGTTTTGTCTACACGTAACATCTCCTTTGCAAATTGTCATTGGTTTTCAGACATTCTTGGTAAAAATGCAGGGTCTTTAAATAGGAAACCAAGTCACATGTTGTATGGGCTGGAGTTGTTGAGTGGAGTGGTTCTACTGTTGGCTTCGCAGGAGAATGTTTCATTTATTTATTTATTTGTTTATTTAACATATAATGTATTATTTGCCCCAAGGGTACAGGTCTGTGAATCATCAGTCTTACACTTCACAGCACTCACCACAGCACAGACCCTCCCCAGTGTCCGTCACCCAGCCACCCCATTCCTCTCCCCCTGCCCTCCAGCAACCGTCAGTTTGTTTCCTGAGATTAAGAGTCTCTTATGGTTTGTGTCCCTCTCTGGTTGCATCTTGTTTCATTTTTTTCCTTCCTTACCCCCATGACCCCCCGCCCTGCCTGTCAAATTCCTCATATCAGGAAGATCATATGATAATTGTCTTTCTCCTATTGACTTATTTCACTAAGCATGATACCCTCTAGTTCCATCCACGTCATTGCAAATGGCAAGATTTCATTTCTTTTGATGGCTGCATAGTATTCCATTGTGTATATATACCACATCTTCTTTATCCATTCATCTGTGGATGGACATCTAGGTTCTTTCCATAGTTTGGCTATAGTGGACATTGCTGCTATAAACATTCGAGTGCACGTGCCCCTTTGGATCACTACGTTTGTATCTTTAGGATAAATACCCAGTAGTGCGATTGCTGGGTCGTAGGGTAGCTCTATTTTCAACTTTTCGAGGAACCTCCATGCTGTTTTCCAGAGTGGCTGCACCAGCTTGCATTCCTACCAACAGTGTAGGAGAGCTACCTTTTCTCCACATCCTCGCCAGCATCTGTTGTTTCCGCAGGAGAATGTTTCTTAATGTTGATTAAGAAATGTTTGGATTAGGATGGGGACCTGGAAATATATTTGTAAATGAGGGTTCTTGCGTGGATTCATCTGGCTTTTGTCACTGCTGGCACCCGGAGCTTTCTGAAGAATATCGGTGCCGTAAATGTCCTGCTGGTCATTCCTCATAAGATAGGTGCTTCTGTAATAGAGGCTGGGAGCCATCAGCTCCCCATATCACATGGGATGGTGGGAGCACAGAAGTAGGGGTTCTGGATGTGCAAAGGGTGTGAGTGCTTCATGACTGTGGAACAGAAACCCACAGACACCCTGCACGTGGCGGTTTCTCAGTGAACCTCATCTGAGAGGGTGTGGAAGGATGGGTAGGCAGTGCCCTAGGGAACAGAGTTCCATGTATGGGGACTGAATAAGGAGAGAAGGATTTGGAGAGGGACATGGCAGGAAGACCAATGTGGCTGCGGTTGAGAGAGGTGGGTGTGCTGGGAGTTGAGGCACAGGTCAGATTCTGTATGTGTGTATGTGTCATGCATGTCCTCAGAGAGAGGCTGGCATTCTCCAAGGAGTGTGGTGAGTGTGGGACAGGTGCAGGGACTTCAGTGATAGAGGTGAGAGGTCGTAGGTGACAGTTGTTAGCTGCAAATACTGCTTCTCTCATGGGACCAAGTTTTAAGACTGTTGTGATGGTACAGAATGGGATGTGGATATAAGGTGGCTCTGTACATCTCCACAGAATGTCTAGGTGGATTGGAAACCAGGAACAGTGTGGAAACGGGCTTCATTTGTGTGCCTATGCCCAGACCAATGTGTGTCCTGTGACACAGCTGCAAATATCAAAATAATGTATCCAGCCGGTTACCTGATATTAACTTAGTGTCTCCTCTTGGCCAGGAAAGGATGTGTGTGTGTGTGTGTGTGTGTGTGTGTGTGTGTGTTTGATGTATTTTTTTTTTCAAAATCTAGTCTTTGCTAATGGATAGTCAGTGTTGTTTTCTGGATTTTTATGGTTCTCCCATTATAGATAACAATGCAGGGGACATCCTGGTGTCACTGTTTTCCCTCAGTGCACAAGCAACTATTTAGATCTGGAATGACAGGGAAAATGTTCTCTGCACTTTTGATACAATTTTGCCAGGTGGCTTGTTGAAGTCTGTAACATATTTCACTCCCCCAAACAGAGGCTGAGTGTCATCTGGATTTATGTCTACAGTTAATGGTTGTATTTGTGTTTGTCGTGCCTTCCTCTCTTTCTCTCTCTTTTGGCCCTCTCTGAATTCAATTATTTATTTGCAATCTGCTTTATTTATGGCTAATAATCTGGTAGTTAGACACTATAGTGCAAACTTTAAAATAAATATAAGCATGCTTCCTTCATATACTTAATGAACTTATCAGATCTAAAGTTGACTATATTTATATGATTTAAGGCATATGTAATCACATCGTGTGACTAGGAGAAAACCAAGTAAGTCATTCCCATCATGTACGGTCATTGTTTTTGTACTTGCTGCAAACACTAAATTAGCCAATAGTAAACCATTGTTCTTCAGGAAATACGGAATCAGGTTCCTGCAACTTCTGGTCCCATTTCATCAACTGTTCCACACATAATTTTGTTTTATGTGCATGTATGTCTGAAGACATTTTATTTAAATTTTATTGTTGATTCACTCATATTGAACCCAGAGCCACGGAGACTAGAACTAACATCTGAATGAAGTTTCTCTAACACATGGGTTTCCTCCATATGGCACATGGCAGCCTCCTTGTGCCCAGGAGTACTGAATGCCGCTTCAGTTTTATACGACCTTGAAAGGGCCAGAAGTGTCGGTTTGGGGGTCACAGATACATTTTAGCTTGTAGGCGAATTTTCATGTGTGGAGTCTGCCAATAATGAGATTCACCTGTATGGTTGAGTAGCCTATAAAGGTTGTGGGTAAACCTTAATGTGTATTCATTGACCTAAGGTACAAAATGGCATCGATCATTGCGTGCTACCCAATGGTCGCTTCCAACAATGAGTGGCTTGAAACAACAAGCATTTATTATTTCCCACAGTTGTGTTGGCTTCCTTTGCAGGGAACATTTTGTATGTGGGACGTGTGCATATCTGACTTCATGGGTCTGCGAAATCTCAGTTTCTGCCTAGTGTAGACTACCCAGCACATCTTTTTGACTTCTTCTTACCTTCATGTCGGACTTTTGGAATCTGAAAATTCCCCACTGACTTGCCAACCTGCTGATGCACTTTTATATATTTTTAAAAAAAATATTTTGTTTAGCATGATGATGCATAGCAGCATTGGTGGACTTAAATGTTGAAATCCCATAAATCCTTATTTCCAAGTATTCGACCATCTACATGCAATGAGGTTATTAAATTCATATCCATGTGGGGCCAGTGACCAAGATCCTGGGAGGTCAATTCCTAAGTATTTGCCCAACTGTATGATTTGGTATGCACACATGCTTCAAAGACATGTAAGCAGGGCTTGCGGGATGGGTATACATCACTGAGAAAATGCCAAGAAAATACCATTGCCAAGAGAAACTCATTTGGAATGTGGCATTCTCATGTGGTTATTTTCACGAGAACCATGTAAAAAAAATATTCAAGGCAGTACGCAAAATATTTTTCCTTCTAACAATGAAGGCAATGATTCTTTCATGGGAGATATTATCTGCGGAATGTGGCTCTGAAGGGTGGATATGGTTGAGTGAAGGGACAGAGTTGAATTCACCTGCTGTGGGGACCGCTCTTGATCTGGTTAGGGAGAAGTTTTGTATGCAGTGGGACATGTGGGCGTGGGTTCCTGACTGAAGGATTCCTTCCGATTATCTCAGGAGTCTTCTGTGTGAAAGTGTGGCCCCACACCAGCCACTGGTGGGTGTGTCATGGGATAATCCAGCCTTGCTCCTGAGGGGAAGCAAGAAGAGAGCAGAGCAGCACAGTCGGGGTGTTACATGAAAGAGGAAATCATGTCCCTGCAACCAGAATGCAAAAACGACCTTCTAATTTAAATAGCGAACACCCCGCAGGCCAGACGATCCCAACAGGAGTTGGCGGCGTGCCTAGTCACTATGCATCCATGAATAAACAGAGCGAGGGGCACATGAAATGCTTCTAGAATCTTTCTGTCCAAAGAGGAATGCACTTTTATCCATGATTCTAAATGATCACGCCTTTGCTCTTAATTTTTAAATGTGATAAAATAGACATCCTGTAAAATTGACCATCTTGACTCTTTTTCAGCGGAGACCTTAGTAATGGCTAAATACATTCACATTGTTGTAAGACCATCCCCACTATCCATCTCCCTAAGTTTTTCATCATCTAAAGCCAAAACTGTCCCCATGGGACATTAATTCCTTATCATCCTCCCCCAGCTCCTGGTACCACCATCTTTCTGTCGCCATGGATGTGACTCTTCTGGGGGACCTCCAATGAGGGGAATCCTATAGGATTTGTCCTTTTGTGACTGGCTTGTGTCACTCGGTATTGTCTCTGCAAGGTCCTCCCCCACTGTAGCGGGTGTCAGGATGTCCTTCCTTTTTAACACAAAGTCATGTTCCGTTGTGTGGAAGTGCCACGCTCTGTTTATCCATGGCCGTCTGGTTGAAAGGAGCAGCTGTGTGAAGCCCTGTGGTAGGGATGCTTCCTGCCCCTATTTTGATAAAGGGTAGGGCAACCGTAGCTAATCAGGTCTTGGGGAAAAGCGTCAACACTTCCTTGTGGTCCTGGGTCGGGGACACAGAACCTGAAGGTGGAGGAGAAGCCCCCTCCGCCGGACGGCACTCAGTGAAATGAATTCAAGATGACACAACGCTTGGAGGTCTTCCTTCCCCTTCCCCAGACTCTCAGCATGTCGAATTTCACAGCAGAAGAGGCTGGTGGAGATCAGGCTTGGCAAGTCTGCACGCTGGGGGCTGGGGAAATCCCATTCTCGCAGGCAGCCAGTGAGGCTCTCCGGCTTCTGCAATCACGTCCCTCCCTACCCTCCCAAGGGCATTAGGGGAGCTCACCTTGCATGGTGGTTTCGGAGAACAATGGGATATCAGCATGTCACCTGGACTTTGGACTCTGCACTCTCTGGGATTCCTCAATTGGTTGCCGCATTCATCCCCAGATCACAGTTACCTATGGAAGAGAACAGCGTGTGTCCATTTGTTGAAACCACCTGGGCTCTTTAACGGTAAGTATCTCTTGGGCTCTCCGCCCGCAGAGCATAGGAGACTAGAAGAGAATCTCTTTTGCCCCATCTTATCTATTTGGCACACACTTTTGTTGGGATACTTATCTCATTTTTGCAGCGCTGATTTGTTTACAGGTGTGCCGTCCTATCTAGGATCCAGACTGAGAGGCAGTTAAAGACCAATGCCTGGGATATTACACGTCTTCTGTTCCTAATGCGAGGCTCGGGTCTTGAATACTGCGTACGTTAAATAAGTCTTCACTGAGCGCAGAGTTCATGCGTCAATGTCATCCTGAAGATGGTTCTCATTCAACGAATGTTCTTTTTCAAGACTCACTTCTGAGGCTGCAACCCTGCCCTCTACATTCTGGTGCCCTGATCACACCTGACGCACCATCATGCCAATAACTGAGATTTCCCCCTCTCTGTTAAGTTAACTAAAGTCAGGAAAATAAACAAGAAACCCAAGCAGTATCCTGGTTTGGAGGCAATTTATAAACACGAGCTTATTACAGAAATACAAGCATCAAATCATCATATTTTCTCAGAAACAGTGTTCGCATGGAGAGGTGGCAGACTGAGAAAAAGGGTGAGTTATAGGGGTGATCTCCCCCAAGATGGAGACCTCAAGTGGAAAATGGAATTTTATTAGTCTGTTGCCAGAAAGGTGTCTCCAAAGTGTGGTTGGGGCTGGAAGGGTTACCTGTCCACCAATTAGCCATGCTCCTCGTCTGTTGGGTTGGCTTTGTGTGGGGAGATGGCTAGGGCACCTGAATCTATACCAGCCAACCCTCCATCCCCACCTGGACATCTAGATGGACCCATAGGATGACATCTTGCCAACAGAGTGGGTCAAGTCATGCATTTCACTTCTGGTTCAGGTGCGTAGAAGTGGCCATGACTCTTGTCATGGTGTCATAGATGGTTTACCTCCAAAATCGCTATGTTGAAGCCCTACCTCCCAGGACCTCAGAATGGGACTGTATTTGGAGGTGGGGGCCTTTCAAGAGCGGATTAAGGCAAAACGAGGTCGTGAGGGTGGGCCCTGATCCCATAGGACTGGGGTCCTATAAGAAGAGGGGATGAGAACATAGACATGCACAGAGGGTCAACCATGTGAGGACACGAGGAGAACATGGGGTCTGCACACCAAGGAGAGAGGCCTCAGGCAGAATCAGCCTCAGCCCTGCCTGGATCTCACACTCCCAACCTCAGCTTTGCCTGGATCTCAGACTCCCAGCCTCTAGGACCAGGAGGAATTAAATGTCTGTGGTTTGAGCCACCTGGTCTATGGGATTTTGTTATGGCGGCCCCAGAAAAGGAATACACCTTCTCCATCCCCTCGTCTCTGATGCAATATTGACAATCCAGGTGAACTTGGGAAGGGTTGCAGGTGTCAGAGCCACAAAGTGCAAAGACCCAGGTCCTCTGAACCCACTCTTGAGCAGCACGACCAGCCAGCCAGAAGCATTCATTTTTGGACTGAACACTGGGTATATGCTATTAACTCTGACTGGTGTGGTCCATGAGTTAAAACTGCTTAGCATGACCCTAACTCACAAAGTACATTTTCCAAGAACAGAGTGAAGGGAAGCGATATAAGGTGGTGATTTGATGCAGAAGTTTGCCTTAATTCCCCTTCAAAGCTCTCTTTCCTGGTGTCCTCTGTGTGTGAGCTTCCTGGTGGGATTCTGGTACTGGGCGTTGTGGCCCAGGCCTGGGTGTTTGTCCTGGTGGGATTCTGGTACTGGCTGTTGTGGCCCAGGCCTGGGTGTTTGTGTCTGATTAATGAGGGTTCCCCTTAAGGTGGAGTTCAGCTGTCTTCACAACTCAGGTTGCTTTCAGAGAGTCTCGGGCATCGTTAATAAGGTGAGGCCTTTGGGTCCCAATACAAAGAGAGAAGATAATGTATTTTCTGCAGAGTTTTGCTTCCTAAAGCTCCATGTTACATTACATTTTAAAGGGCATTTCAGCAAATGATGTATGAAGTGAAAAAAATATATATATCTGTATGGTTTCACATAAAGGGCATGCATAACTAGAGAACGACTCTGAAATGATGTGGAAAAAGAGCTCTCTGTTTTTTAAAAACAAAAGTGTAGAGCTTACGCTTTGGATAAATTCATGTCAATTGGGCAGACATTATGTGCTTATTATGTGCAAGGCACTGTATGGATTTCCTGGTAAATAAAGTATGGATTTATTCTTAAGAAGTGCACGGCGGTTCTGTTATCCAGCGGGGCAAGGATTTTGGCTGTCACAGAGGTAGACAAAGGCATATGATGATGTCATCTTGAGAGGCGGCGACAGCGGTGGGAAGAGGTACAGAAGGAGAAAAATGTGTGGTCATTTCAAGAGAGGGTGACTGACTATTTCAGTTTTTAAGTGGATACTGTTTATATTGTGCCCCCACAAAGGTATGTCCAAATCCTAACATGCAGAACCTTGGGATATAAACTTTTTTTTTTTTTTTATAAAATTTTTAGTTGCAATGCACGTATGGGTTTTGGGATGAGCTCATCCTGGATCAGGGAGGCCCTGAATTCATTGACAGGGTCCTTATAAGAGGTAGAAGAGGAGATACAGACACAGGAGACACCACATGAGGACAGAGGCAGAGATGAGAGGGACACGGCCACCAGCCCAGGGACACCTGGAGCCCCAGAAGCTGGAACAGGCAGGAAGGACCCTCCCTTGGAGCCTTGGAAGGGATTATGGCCCTGCCCAGCCTGCATCCCAACATTCCTGCCCCGCCTGGATCTCAGTGGTAGTGCCCCGCCTGGATCTCAGACTTCTGGTCTCCAGAGCTGGGGGAGGATAAATTTCTGTTATCTTAAGCCACCCAATTTGTGGTCACCTGCTACTCTAGCCCCTGTGAAACTAATACATAAGGGAGTTGAGTTTTATTTTCCAGTCAAAAGTCTTCTTCCAGGATAACTAGGCAGTCCTCCCAAATAATTCTAACTTTCCCCCTTTCATTGGGATTGTAACTCAGTTCATTTCTTTAATCCTTCTATCTCTTTGTTCATTTTATTTGTTTCCTTTTCAACCCTCTGTTTTAAAACAGTGAGCCTTTTTATAGTAATTATTTCAAACATCAGTGCCTCCGTAGGCACACTGAGACCGAAGAACCCTTTTGCCTTGGGTCTGGAAAGCCAGAAGGAGGAACACACTTGGTGTTGGCTGGCTGGTGGCAGCTATTTGGCGTGGCAGGGTATACAGTAGGTGAACGGTGGTAGTAGTGTCTGTGTCTGGACTCTCACACTGGTGGTATGGGTGGATACTGGATGCTTACTTATTTAGGGTTTAGGGTTAGGGTTAGGGTTAGGGCCAATGAACACACAACCACTGAAATGAAATGATACCTTTGGCTTTGGTGCCATTTCCTCCTGAGCAGGTGTTGATTGTACTAATGCATGATTCCATGGGACTTTACAGATCAACTGACCATAGATGGAAGTCTTGAGATAGGCATGTCCTAGGTACAACTCAGTGTGGGGAAGATGGCGGTCTCTGCAAACTGGCTTCTGGGAATGAGGGAATCCAGCTGGAAAGCAAATCCACGCATGTGCCGAGTGTCTCAGGAGTGATTTCTCAGGACAAGGGTGGCCACAAAGGTTAACATTTTCCCACCAGACTCTCATGCTGGGCATAAAAAAACTGATAGTTTGGAGAAGGCTCTACTTATTATCAAGCACAGGAATGGGAGAGAACAGGTATAGGGATGATAATAGAGTGTGGTTATTTTGGCCTCTGTTGAGTTCATAAATAACATAGCCTCTTGGTGGAGGCAAGTTTCCTTCATTCTAATGGTAGTTGACAAAGAGAAATAACAGGAAAGAGCCATTTAAAAAAAGTCATGCAACAAAGTCAGAGATCCACTTGAATAACAGGTGTTTATGAAAGTCATGTTCCCAGGATCCCACTCTTTTTATAAAATATGCCCCTTGGGAAAACAAGTTGGCATTAAGGGTGTTCTGATGAGCCAGCATCACCCCGTCATCCCAGGGGTCCTGTGGGGCGATGCCAGGGACTATATGCTCAGAGCTCAACCATCCCATAGACATGGAACCACTGCATTTTAACATGACAAAGCACCTCTATGATCTTCTAGGTTGGTGACCAATGAGAAGGATAAAGTCAAACAAAGGTAAGTCATTGCTCAGCCCCATGGGATGTACCTTGGACTCAGGGTCAAATATTGTTGCTACACCAAGCTTGTCGAAAATATTTTTTTATTAGTTGGGTTTAATTAATGCCATAGTTCTGTGAATGGAAATTATGTATATGTAATTTTATAAATTTATAACGGGTAGGTAGATACATAGATGGATAGATAGAGATAGATGCATACACACATGGATAGATGAGTGGATGCGCAGATGTTAGATATATAGCTACATAGACATACATAAATAGATAGATGGATGGGTACATGCAAAGATAAAGACACACATAGATGGGTAGATAGATATTGATAGATAATTGGATAGATAGTTGGATAGATAGATATGATGGATGGATAAATAGATCCATAGATAGATACATAGATATGATGGATGGATGGATGGATGGATGGATGGACAGATAGATTGAGGGATGAATGGATGGATAGATAGATAGATGGATAGATAGATATGATAGATAGATGATAGACAGATGATAGATACATAGATGCATAGATAGATACATAGAGAGATATGATGGATGGATGGTTGGATGGATGGATGGATGGATGGACAGATAGAAGGATGAATGGATGGATGAATAGATAGCTGGATACGATGGATAGATACAAAGATACATATGATGGATGGATGGATGGACAGATAGAAGGATGAATGGATGGATAGATAGATACATACAAAGATACATATGATGGATGGATGGATGGACAGATGGATGAGTGGATAGATAGATAGATATGATGGACAGCTACATAGATAGATATGATGGGTGGATAGATGGATGGATTATAGACGGATAGATAGATGATAGGTAGACAGATACATGGAAACATAGATACATAGAAGAATGGATAGATAGACAGCTAGATTGATAGACAGATAGACTGTGGTAGAACGTACCTCTGTGAAAATACAGTTAAGAAAAAGAGAACACGAGGCTTTCCACTCTATAACCCAAGGCAAGAGAAATCATGGTAATGAAAAGCAAACAATGGCAAAAACAAAATTTTTATCCAGAATCGCCCTTCCAGCAAAAGAGAACGTGGTACAAGCAGAATATGAAACACTTGCGGTTGCACTTGCATAAACAATGAAACAGGCAGTTATTACAAGGACAAGAGAGTCAACGTCGAACGTTTTAATCAATTATTGATGGGCGCGGAACTCTGCCACATTTTGGAGGGTTGAATGTAATCGTGATTTCTCGGTTTTTACGTTTATTTTATATTTTACGGTCGACTCTGCCCCTTTCTATCAAATGGAATGCAACTCATGAGGTTCCTTTACCGAAATGGGACTCTCGGGACCCGGAAGGAGGCAGGCTACGTGGAGGACATGCTTGCTGCCTGGGTCAGGACCACAAGGGGCTGGAGTCTGGTCATGCTCCCTCCAGTCGAGAGCTGGCCATCCCACTCTCCCTGGCCATCCAGAAGGACTCCAGATGGCCTGGGGTCCCACGTGCCTTGGGTTGCCCAGCAAGACCTCCCCGCCCACCACAAGGAGCATATCTTAGGTGGCAAGGGAAAGGCACCGGGTCTCTGCAGAGAAGTGAGTCCTAGAGCAGGAAGAGCTCTCTCTGTGTTTGCATACTGCTGCCTTGGAGAAGTTGTGGGAAGACAACGGGAACAGGTTACTCCCTACTGCACAGCGGGTCACGGAAAGCCCTCGTGACAACGAACCAAACCATCCCTGGGTTTTCAAAAGTTGTTTGCATGGCGCTTTCCCTTCCCAGAACATCCATACTCAGCATTTACATTGAAAGGACTTAGTCATGCCCCTAATTAATTCTGTAAACAATGGCACTGACCTAAGTGCCCTCTGCACCGTTGGACGCTCCCTGTGAGCCCATTGCCCTGTGCTTACCGCAGGGACCATGGGGCCACGTATTTACTGAATGCTACTGAACAGTAGCAAGCAGGGAAAGTCACAACACTGCAGGTGGTTGAGGTGGGGCCGGTGGGAGGGGAGAGGAAACAGTCCCCCCTCTCCTGACAACCACGTTTGTCCTGCGGATTTCTGGGTCTCTGTTCATCGGTTCTGTTTCTTGCAGTCCACGTACATGTGAAATCATAGGGCACTTGTCTTCTTCTGTCTGACCTATTTCAAGAAGCAAAACACCCAGTGAGTTCCTCAAACAATGAAACATAGAAAGGCCACATGATCTAGAAATTCCACATCTGGGTCCACCCCCAGTGAAAACCTTCATGCGGAAGAAGACACACCCTTCTGCTTTTTGCAGAGTGATTTACAACGGCCAAGATATGGAAGAAAGCCAAGTGTCCATCGGTGGATGAATGGATGCAAAAGACGTGGGGTGTGTCTGCACGAGAGAGAAGTACTTGTTCTTCTTCATGGCATCATCCCTCCTTCGAACTCGGGGAGTTAGCACCGAGTTATCAGGATCTAACACCGGGGAGCTAGGACAGGAGCTAAACATCCCTTCCCGGTGGCCTGCCAGGGAGAGCGGCCATGATGGATGAATGGATAAAGGTCATGTGGTGTGGACATACGGTGGGACATTCTTCAGTCCTGCCTCTTGGGACAACATGGACAGCCCTTGAGGGCATCAAGGGAGATACATGAGTCGAATCCACCAGAAGCGAAACTCCTAGAGGCTGAGAGCAGGAGGGCAGTTGGCAGGGGCTAGGTTGTGGGGTTGTGGGGAGACGCAGGTCAGAAGCCCTCGTGCTTAGTGATTTGACGATGAAGTCCTTGGGACCTAACGCACAGCAAGGTTATTATTATTATTTTTTTGAGACCTTATTTATTTATTTGTCAGAAAGGGAGGGAACACAAGCAGGGGGAGTGGCAGGCAGAAGGAGAGGGAGAAGCAGGCTCCCCGTTGAGCAGGGAGCCCGATACGGGACTCCATTCCAGGACCCTGAGATCAGGACCTGATCCCAAGGCAGACGCTTCACCCGCTGAGCCCCCCGGGTGTCCCCAACAACGTGATTATTGTTGATGACAGCATATGGTACACTGGGAGTTTGCTGAGAGCGTACACCTCAAGCGTAGGCTCACGCACACAGCTAGGTGTGGGGCGACGGGTATATTCATTCTGGATCCCGGGGGTCATTTCACAGAGTCTAGGTGTTTTAAATCATCACACTGCGCAGGCTACAAATAGACACAATTTGACGGGTCCATGGTACATCAGTAATGCTGGCAGAGAAGAAACATTTTTTCTCTAAGAAATTAAATGATCCATTAAAGGTCATTCTATAATCAATAGTTAAACAGGAAAAGAGAAAAGAAGGGGGTTGGTCGTATCTGTTTCTTTTCTAAAAAATTAAAGATCCATTAAAGATCATTCTGTAATCAATACTTAGATAGGAAAAAAGAAGAAAAGAGGGTTGGTTGGTTGGCTGTCGTCCCGTACAAGCTGTGGCTCTCACTTCCGGGAGTAGATTTTACCTGCGGCTGTCACAGACCGTCTGCTTCTCCATCCCCACATCTCCTGCCCCGGGGAAGGTGGCTTTTAAAGAAGGGACAGGGGATTCCAGTGGTCCCCTCGGCTCCGGGCACACAGGCCACATCAGGGCTCCTCTGCACGCCCAGGGCTTTTACTTAAAGACGCTGCTGGGATGGAAACCAGAGACGTTCAAAAAGACGGTGACACAGTCCACCGTAGGATTTTCGGAGGCCTCCGTGCACAGATGGGACAGGGCATGGGGGGACAGAAACGTTGGCTATGGGGACTGTCTGAGTAGCCCAGCTGAGGTGTGGGAAGAGGTAAATGTGCGAACGGTCAGTATAGGACAACACAGGCCATGTTCCTAAAAGACTCTTCTCATCGGGGAAACCATGGGATGGACCAACCCTCATTTTTGTTTCTTAATTTTGTCTTTTATGGCAATTTTCCCATAACATACATGTCACCGTGTTGAAGATACAATTCGGTATAAATCGGGATACGTTCCCCTTGTCCTGCAAGAGAGGGGCACCGGTTTCTGGTCTCCGTCGATCTTATCATCCCAAAAGGAGACCCCACACCCACTAAGCCAAGGCTCGCTTTCATTAGCAAAAGTACAGTTGTCACCATTTTGAATGCCGATTCGCAATCCTATTGGGGGAAAATGGGAAGACTTTGGGATTTCTTGACCTGAAATAACCTGGTCCAAGTTGTCTGTGTGCTCGGTCAAGTGAATACCTTGTTCCGGGTCTTGGTAGCACGCTGAGCCCACTAGATGGCACCAAATACTCACCTTTCCCCAATTTAAGTCAGAAACTGGTTGTTTTGGACCCAGGCTGGTGTTTCCTTCCCAGGCAGCTCTGGCAGGTGGAAAAATGGGACTGCGATGGTTTGTAGAGAAAGGCTGTACCTGGCTCACGGAACCCGTCCATGGAACAGTGATCATCTGATCGTGGGTCCCGCAGCTGGGCTGAAATCGGGAGACTCACGTCCCTGTTTTGTGCAGGTGACATCAGCCAAGGGGTTGAGGGAAGGTGGTGTGGGTCACCTGCTGGGGACAGCCCCCCAGAGAAGGGGAGAGCCAGGCGGCAGGTGTCCGCAAAGAAGCCCACAAGAATGCCTGGGCAGAGAGGGGGTAAGGAGAGAGCCGTTGTCTCAACCGTTTTTGCAATGCTTACGGTTTCCTGTGGCTGGTTGACCCGGTGACCCGTTTGGGCCACCATGCATGAAAGGAGGACGACGCCGCTGCACCAGTCTTATCCCCTCAGCGTTTCTCTTGGCTCAGTACGTAGGAGCAGGCGTTCTGGGTCCTATGACACACTGGTTTCCAAAGGCAGTTGTGCTGTTTCTGTATCCCACCCAGGGACGCAAGAGGACGGCTGCTGGTCCTCAGGCAATGCTCATTACGCTAATCCTTTTATTATTATTATTATTATTATTATTATTTTTTTTTTTTTATTTATTAGACAGACAGAGAGCACAAGTAGGCAGAGAGGCAGGCAGAGAGAGAGAGGGAAGCAGGCTCCCCGCCGAGCACAGAGTCCGATGTGGGGCTCAATCCCAGGACCCTGAGATCATGACCTGAGCTGAAAGCAGAGGCTTCAACCCACTGAGTCACCCGGGCGTCCCTAAAATCTCAGCCTTTTAAAACCTGGTTCATTCCGGGGTGCTGAGGTGGTATCCATTTGCATTTGACGGTCGTTACTCAGGACTTGCAATATCCTTGTGTCCGCCCCGTACATGTGAAAAATTAATATAAACTATAGCTAAGATATATATATGTATTAAAATATATAAATTCATATTTATTAAAAATATAAACACATACGTATGGAAATGTGTACATGCATATTTATTAAAACACGTAAAGACACATGTATTGAAATACACAAGTGCGCCTTTATTAAAATATGGAAATATATATTCATTAAAATATGTAAATATATTTATTAAAATGTATAAATTCATGTTTATTAAATATACAAACATATCTTTACAGACTACAGAAATATATATTTATCAAAATATATAAATACATTTATCATTTTTAACTTAAATAATACAGATACATAAATATGTAAATATAAATATATATTTATATATTATACAAATACATAATATATTAAATCATGTTAAATAATATATTATTAAATACTATATGAATATTATAATATATTACATATGCCAATATATAATAGAATAATATATAATAATCTATTAAACACACAATATTGATGTATATCATAATATATAATATATACCATATAATACAATAATATATTCATCAATTTATCAATTCATCAATATACAATAGATTTATCAATTATAACATATTATACTTGAAATTATATTTCAATAATTGAATATTAGTGTTCAATTATAAATTGGATCATAAATTATATCTATATATTATATATACAATTATGAAATACTATTGAAAATATTAATTCGATCCAGTAATTGAAATGTCAATTAAAATATATTAATATATAATAATATAATAGTATAGTGTAATTATATAATATAATAATATAATATAATCATAATATATTAAATATAATATAATTGAAATATAATATAATAAATAATAATATATAATATATTAATATATTATGATTGACATTTCAATTACTGAGTTGAATATAATAATTTCAACATAATTATTGAATTTATATAATAATATAACATGTAAAAATATATAATATATATAATTATAATATAGTATAATTGAGAAATCTATTTTATAAATAAATAATTTGTTACTATATAAATCATTAGGTAAATAATAATGAAATGCTAAGTATGTATTTTAGATACTATATAATAAATATATATTTTCTACATAGTATATATATTTTGTGAAATGTTCACTCAAATATTTGCCTATAGCTTATTGGGTTGTCTGTCCTTTATGATTAAGCTCTTTAGACATTCTGAATAGACAATACATATATGAATATAAATATTTTACATCCTACATGAGGCTTATCATTCCACTTTCTTCATGGCATCATCCCCAGAATTGTTTAGATTTTGATAAAGTCCAATTTATCCATTTTTTTCTACTATGGTCCATGACTTTGGTGTTCTGGGATGTCTGTGTCTGTCCCCAGCTCCACCAGATTCCCTGGTGGGTTTTGTCCCAGAAGGCTGGTAAGTTGTAGGGCTCTCAAGCCGGTTTCTTCAGAGGCTGGTGTGGCAGGCGAGTCGATCACCATCACCAGTGTCTGGTGGACACTGGTGGTCAGGAGGGAGCATGGGTTTCATTCGTGGGGGGAAAAGGAAAGTCATCAGAGGTGCCCTGAGCAGAGGCTGTGGGTTTGGGAAGGATGCAGGTGCCCTACTAGTAGGGCAACCCATGGGATGGGTTAGGGGACCATATCTGGCTTTGTCTGGTTGGTCTTATATAGGATGTTGGGTCGAGACGTAGGGAAGCCATTGGTTACGGATCAAATTCTCGCCATTGGGGGCTGGTTGTTCCAGATGGGATTGTTCAGGTCCTCGGATTGTCATGGGGACAGACATCTGGCTTCTTGGTCATCTGATGTGCAGACATTAGGCTGGCTTTGCGGGCTGGTCCCCGTAGATGAGGGCTGGTCAGCCAGAGTTCTTTTCCTAAGGATGCTCTGCCCGTTGCCCCTTTGTATACTGAGTTTCCCACTAAGTGTGTGTTTTTCCCATTTGTGGGATGTTGTGATGGAGCAAACACACCCACATAGAAGAGTTTAGGGGCTCTTCTTGGTCAAGCAAGAGAACGTGTGTGATGATGGCCATGACCCCATGGCAGAAGCCAAGGATCCCAGGCTTTAGGCGGGGGAGACCCTGTCCATCCCACTGGGGAAAAACTCTTGTTTCTGCCTGGCTGGCTTGACATGAGCAACAGTCTATCAACAACTTCCCCAAACCTCCCTCCTCTGCTGTTGTCCTCTCAAGACACATCTCTCCTTGGAGACACAACTGTTGTTTCTTGGGATCTTGAGATAACTCCCCATTTTCAGAAAGTAACCGGGTTCCCTGCCACCATCCCGAAGCCCCTTGGTAACTGGGAGAACCGGTTAAGTGTTTTCTCAAAAGCTTGACCAACCCAGCACAAATAGAATTTACTTTCCTGATGCTTTTCCATCAATGTCCTGAGATGGTCTGTTCCATCTGCTGATAAAACCCGAAAAAGCTCTACAAGAACTTTTGTTGCTGTGGAGAACGAGATTCGAGGTATAAAAGGGCGATGTTGATACCTCCTGTCTTCTTCTTTGTGGTCCCTAATACCATCGGTCAGCAAATGTACTGTGGAAATTTATTTTTGGATCTCCTCAGGGCGCTGTAAACTTTGCTGGAAAGTGACCTGGAATATGGCCCCTCCCCCAAAATGAAGTCATTGTGGGAAAGATGGAGATTTACCTCTGTGGGGAATATTCTTATTTATGCATGAAATACACGAAGGGTCACAGGAAAGTGGGCTCAGGGCCGATATGAGAGATGGTGCTCTGGGCTCAGAAGATGTCTCTGGAAGGAGGGACGTTCCAAGCATGTGGATCTGTTGCAGCAGTTGTGAGTGTGTGATTAGGTCCAAGGAGGTGAGTTTGGAGAACTTCACCTGCTGGCACGTATGTGTAGGGGGATTTAAGATACTCAAGTGTATCCTGGGACATGGAACGTTGACCACGTGCATATCAAGCCAGGCACTCTGCAAAACTGGTCATCCCCGCCGACCTCCGTGCCCAACATGCGGGTCTCGACGTGGACATTCACACCAGAGGCATTTCCGTTCTCCGTGTATCCAGCTCGTCCTTGCAGATGGAAAGTGCAGACATCACCGCGTTCTCTTCACTCCCTCCTTCAAAAGCTACACGTTGGAGAATCAGAGTTCATTTTGTTTATTAGGATTTTGGCTTGGGGGATGCAAGAAATATTCATACCCCCCTCTGAGCTCATTACCCAAAAATATTTATTTGGATTATTCTGGATAAATGACCGTGTGTGTGTGTGCGTGTGTGTGTGTGTGTGTGTGTGTTTTCTTCATCTTGCACAAATATGTTGCGATGGGGTCTTAGCTAGGTGATATCATCTTTTCTGGCTTCCTAGAAATCCCTAAGCTGAAAGATGGGGTTTTATTTTTAACTTATTGCAAAACACTCAGGTCCCAAGAAAAGAAGCTTTTTCGGGGGCAATTTGCAAACTCATTGTAAAGATGAAGTTATATAAAAATGAGTCACATATAAATGAGTGATATATATATATATATTTGCATATATAGATTTATATATATATATAATATATATATCCCATATATATATATCGCATATACATATATATACTATATATATATATCCCAGATATAAGATACAAGATACAAAAATTACGTAAAGTGTCTGCAGAGAAAATACCATAAGAAATCAACACCAGAAAAAAAAAAAGAAAGACTAGAATATCAAAACAGCCCCTAAGTGCATAAAGAAAAGAAAACAAACCCCACAGATGTTTGATCAATGGTTAAATTTTGATTGTATAGACCATATACGTGGCTTTCCTTCACGCTGCGCTAATTCACATGGCCGGATTTATGCACCATCTAGGTAAGTGAGAAGGAAAATCAAGGACTCTCACGTCGTCTCCAACAATATCGGGATATTTGACCAAAAGGAAGAGGCCATTTTTGGTGTCGTGCTGTGGAATCTTAGGTCACCCATTTTTCTCTGAATTTAGAGGGCATTCAGAGACAATTAGAGAGGGGCATAAATACAAATCCATAATATTTTCTCATTGTCTTACTTCTTTGATGACGGCTTGTCACAATCCCACTATACTCATCATTTAAAAAAGGGGGAAAAATCCCTTACTAGTGAGGGGTCCTCCTTTGTTTTAAAGATCTGTTTCCCCTCATTGTAGAACCTGACATCAGAAAATTCACTAGGACATCGTCTTTAGATTTTTACTGATCTTCTGTATATTTTTCCCAGGCATGGATCATTATATGGCAATAATTAGACTGTTGTTAGAACTCCTACTATGGAGTTCCAGGAGCAAGTTACTTATTCACCGCAGGTCTTTCTCTGGTGTGAGATGAAAGCAAACACCATCATTTAAGCCACCGGAGAAAGTATTTTGAAATCTCAAGAGCCTATGAGCAATGATTTATTATTTAAGGGAGAAAGTCCAATGCTACGAATCATCTTTCATGAAATTTAAAGTTGGTTGTCTCGTGAAAATCGTAAAAACCCTCACACCTTTCCAGAATTCGTTTTGTCCCCCTTCTTTATGAGGCAGCGAAAGAGCTGTGCTGTCAAACGTTCACAAAGCCCGTCTCCATTTCTGAGCAGAATGGAGAGGGTTTCTGTCCTTCTCCCAACAAGGCAGATCCCCTTCCCCCAGGTTCTAAACACTGAAGAGGGTAGAAAGATAGGATTGATTGTAGATGATGGATGACTTTATGCCTAGCAGTTACAAGAAGACCCAGTCCCCAGAGTGCTGACGTTGCAATAACATCCATCCACGGAGAATGTTTCACGGAAAGACAATGGCCACGGGCTCCTTTTCCTGGTTCTTAAAAATTTCCCCTTGAGAAGCGATCCATCAACATGAGAAGAGAAATTAGAGACCCTTTCTTTTCCTGAAATGAGAATGTCATGATGTCGATGATGAATACGTTTATGGAAAGACACCAAAGGAGGGTGGCCCGAGAAGTCTTGCAAGGAGACGGAGGACACCCTTGTGGAAGGAGGACAGGCAAGGTTGTTGTGATGGTTGCACACAGCTCCTGGATTCGTGTGTCCAGAAGGTGGTAGAAAAGAGCTGACCTACGACCATGTCTCAGGAAGCTGAATTCATGAATTTAAACCAGACCCAACCCTCTAGGGCTTAAGTTCCAACTCAGAACGGGGAGATGGTGTCAGTAACACACTTCACCAGGCTCTTGAAAGGCGTCTACGTTGAAGATGGAAAAGGCACACTTTGCCTAGCAAATCTCGTCAACGGGAGAGAAAATCAGGTGGTTATGGAGATGGGGAATATATACTATGTTCTGAGAATGCGTTTCTGAACATTTGAAATCAATGCAAATGTAAAAAAAAAAACGCATTGGTGAGAACCTCCATTTTTCAAACCCGTGTTATCTTCCTTGGGGGGATCTTTCATATTCTTTGATGTCTACTGGCCAAGTCCATTGTAATGATTAGATCATTGTGAATAATTCAGGGCACTAGGAATCATTTTTCTGATCTTCCTTGAGACAGGGTCGTCCCACATGTCACTAGCTTGGGAGACGATCCAAAGGAAAAATTCCCAGGATGGTTCCTAGAGACGGCAGATTGCTTTCACATCACCATAACGCCGAAAAATCTAAGTGGAAACATCCAAAGTTGAGAACCATTTGCATTTGAAGAACAACATTTGCCTTAGCTGGTTTGGATGAACCCATTTCCAATGCTAGGTGAGGAAGTCTGTGAATTTCTCTTCCAAAGAGTCCTTCATGTCAGAGGTCAGCCTCCGTGATGTTGAAAGGGGAGCATTGTCAACCATGACCTTCCTTGTTTGAAAACTTTTGTCCTTTACCTGGACATGTGAGTTTGAAAACTACTAACCACAGTGTTGGAGACTACAAAGGCAGGATCCTTGGGGTTCCTGTGTTGTGGTCCAGCTTGGACCAGAGCTACTCAGAACATGCCCCCTGGCCAGCATCACCAGTGGGGGCCACAGATCCTAATAGAAATGAAAATTCTTTTTTTTTTTTAAGATTTTATTTATTTATTTGACAGAGAGAGACACAGTGAGAGAGGGAACACAGGAACAGAGGGAGAAGGAGAAGCAAGCTTCTTGCATAGCAAGGAGCCCAATGCAGGGCTTGATCCCAGGACCCTGGGACTATGACCTGAGCTGAAGGCAGATGCCCAACGACTGAGCCACCCAGGTGGCCCAGAAATGCAAATTCTTGACTCTTTTAACCTGTGAAGTTCATTTCATTTCTCTGGGGCTTAGATTCCCCAAATATCCTGCTGCTTTCATAATCTATTCAAGGGTCTGGGCATGGCATCCAAGAAAATGGGAGGGAAGAAATCACCATGAATGGTTTGGCCATGCATTGACTCTGGGGAGATGAGTACCTACTCCAAGGGATCAATGGACCATTGTGTGCCTTTTCTTTTCTTTTTTTTTTTTTTTTTTTGTCTGTGGATTTGGACAACAGAGCTGAGCCACAAGTGGTTTTCTTTGATGAATGGGTTTGGGGGATGGCGTTAGCTCAGACTTCCTTCTCTGCTGGCTTTTATATCTGCTGTTGCTTGTTTGATGGTTCCAATAGGTGACCATCAGCGGGGACTTTCGTCCTAGGTAAGCAGGTGTAGATAACTGACTCAAGAGACTGAGGTTCAAATATTAGCTGCTCCTATGACCCCACAGAAATGCTTCATGAATGAAAATAATAGGAACTGGCAAATATATTCTAACACAACTGTTATTAAGATAGATTCCAGGCTTCATATGTTAATTTTTTTTTTTTTTTGAACCCACCTTCATTGAAAGTTTATGGAAAAACTTGATCTAACCTAGTTTATGATGTGGATATAAATTCTACTTGGAAGACAGTGTCATAAATTCTATTGCAATCGCAAATTGTCATTCGTCCTGGCACTCTGGCAAAAGTAAAAAATTGAAATTAATAAATACTCCCATGCTTCTTTCTATTTTATTAGGCAGTAATTGCTTTATTAAGTAATTATTAGGCATTTACCATGATTAAGTAGTATAAAGCATTAAGTTTTTATTAGGTACTCCAGGTTCAAAATATCTTTCAACAGGAAGATTTACAGTCACATACTGTGTCACCATGGATTGAAGTTTGTCCTGTTCTAGTTAATTTTATACATGTACAAGTTTTTAGAAAAGCTGGTATTCTGGACATTTCCAGAAGCCACACGTTATCAGGAAGGATGGTTTCAGTTTCGTTAAGCTCACGTTTATATTTCCCTGCCAAAGCCACAGAAACCCTTGAGATGGCCAAGTGGACATTGATTTGGAGGACTGTTGATGACAACAATGCTTTATGGTCTTTATTTTCTCAGTCACTGTGGTTTTATAATGCTGATAAAACCAACCCAACAGAGAAAAATAAAGTTCTGTGAATGACCCTATTTCCCCCGCACAGAAATGGGTTCCGCTGTCCAGCACGAAAGAGGACGAAAAGAAGCAAATAAATAAAATGTTTCCATGTGAAATTAGCATTAAATGTTCCTCGGTAAATTTGAATCTAGAAATACATGGCAACAGGAAATCAGCAATGTGTTTCTCAGTAATATACGACTCCTGACACCAATGGCTAAAACCTATAGCTATTTATTTATTTGAAAGAGACCATGAGCAGGGGGAGGGGTAGAGGGAGCAGCAGGCTCCCCGTTGAGAAGGGAGCTTGATGCGGGACAGGATCCCAGGACCCTGAGATCATGACCTGAGCTGAAGGCAGACACTTAACCCACTGAGCCACCCAGGCACCCTAAAACCAACAACTCATGAGTCTCTGGCTTTGCAACAGGGGTTGGTTTTGGGTGAAGGTTCTCCTGGTGTTGCATGGACGACCTCATGGTGTGCAATGTCAGCTCAGATGCAAGCCACATGCAAAGGCAGGCTCCCCGTCCATGGGGGAAGGGCCGAGTCCCACCGCAAAGGCTTTGGACAGGGAAGGGCATGGCTGGTGGTCCGTCTGCAACAAAGCCCACTTAGGACCCTGAGCTGCTGTTGTCGGGATATCCTCAGTTGTATCATGTTTCAGCACAAAAGGACACACAAATATTCATGTTGACATCTCATTGAGCAAGAGCCATATAGGGAGACCTTGAGGCTTTCATACGGGTTACCGTGACAAGAAAAACCAAACGGTAGCCAATGAGCTTGCAAACCAACAAAGAGAAACGGTGCAGAATTTTCATGGAACTTCCCAAGGATGTGTTACAAAAAATATTTAGATCCAGGAAGAGGTGGTAGGCATTGTCCGATGGGGGTCATTTAATTCAAGGTTATATAGGTCGGTCACTGAGGTATGCTTTGACTTTGCCTCTGTAACAATGCATTCTCATTTTTTAAAAAATTGAAATATAGCTGATCTATGAGGTTATATTACTTCCCATTCTCACATGTTTAAGGGAAAAGAATAAAATAAAAGGGAATGAAAGAGAAAGAGAGAGGAAGGGAGAGATAGAGAGAGAAAGAGAGGGGAAGAAAGAAAGAAAGAAAGAAAGAAAGAAAGAAAGAAAGAAAGAAAGAGAAAGAAAGAAAGAAAGAAAGAAAGAAAGAAAGAAAGAAAGAAAGAAAGAGAAAGAAAGAAAGAAAGAAAGAAAGAGGAAGGTAGGGAACAAGGAAGGAAGGAAGGAAAATGTTCATGTCAAGAGAAGGGGAATATAAGAATAGATTTAACTTAATCCAAGAAGAGGCAAAAAAAAAAAAAAACAAAAGGAGGAAAGAGGAGAAAAGGAATGTTGAGCGGAATATGCAAAATAAGTCAGAGAAAATCAGCCCACATATACCAGACATTAATAATAAATGTAAACAGTTAACCTCTAAAGAGACAGATTTTTTCTAAAAGGGAACAAAGAATAAAATAAAAATCCAAGGAGGCTTCCCTGAAGCATAAAAACACAAAAGTTTGAAAGTAAGTATTAGGAAAAAAAAAAAAAAAAAAGAAAGGAGCAAAGGTACAGGTGGGGTATGATAGTATATTAGGAAAAAAAGATGTTGAGGCAGAAATGATTATGGTGGATCCCAAGATTTGTTACTTAAAGAAAAATGGAACCATCCATCAGGAAAATGCAACAGTGTTTCAGGGATCAGAATCTAACAACATAGCTGCAAATGCAAAATGCAAACATTGTTGCAATGACACAGAAATGGAAACATCGCAAGAACAAACAGAAAATGTCGGGGCACCTGGGTGGCTCAGTGGGTTAAGCTTCTGCCTTCAGCTCAGGTCATGATCCCAAGGTCTTGGGATCGAGCCCCACATCAGGCTCTCTGCTTGGCAGGGAGCCTGCTTCCCCCACCTCTCTCTCTCTCTCTGCCTGCCTCTCCGCCTAGCTGCAATCTCTGTCAAATAAATAAATTAAAAAAAAAAAAAGAAAACAGAAAATGTAACACTTTCTCTTGAAATGCATCAAACATTGGAAACTAGAAGAAGACTGGACAACAGTGAGTCCAACTTATAGAGAATTCAGACTCATTTCAAGAGTAGTTTGGGTGCTCTGAGGTCTGAACAATTAAAATTAGGAAGCTGGTCAAACCGTATGACCAAGAACATTTATTTCAATGCAGACAGGGTTCCCATTTTTCCAATCATTTTGACACATTCCTATTAAATGAACACATACTAGATTGTAAAGGAATTTTTCTTCTACAAATGATAAATGCTGTTATCAAAATCATATTCTCTAAGTGAGATGAAACAGTGAAATAACTTAGAAGAAGATCATCATTCCCCCCACCTGCACATCTGGAAAGTGAAAACAGAATTCCACATCATTCGTTAGTCAAAGACGTAACACTACAAAATAGATCACAAAATGTTTAGTGTCACGACCCACGGAAGTTCCAGGTACCCAAACGGGCACCGTGATATTAGGTGGGCATGTGTGACCTGAAATGCATATTGTAGAAAATAAGACGTGCAAAGTTCATGCATTCAATATTCAGCTGAAGATATTTTTATTTTATTTTTTTGACTTGTAGACACTCTTCTTTTTTTAAGATTTTATTTATTTGAAAGCTCGAGAGAGAGAGAGAGAGAGACCACAGTCCTGGAAGATTAAGCAAGAAAGGTGGCACCAGCAAACCATGCTATGAATGAACAGGGAGTCAAAATTACAGATAAGAGATTAAATAAATATCTTAATACAATAGTAGGGGGAGGGAAAAAGCCCCTGATGCCCATAGATTAAGGAAGCAGAGGTCTAGGTATTGCATTAGGACAACATGGAACTGAAATTCTGATTACAGGTCCTCACCACTGGGCCATGGATATATTTCATTACTCCAAGTAAAACAAAACAAAACAAAAACAAAAACAAAAAATAAATAGTATCTTCTTTTTTTTTTTTTTAAATAAATAGTATCTTAAGCATCTTAATTATCAAGGAGCCCACCAGAGAGTTGAATTAGCAACCTACATATACTTTCGAGTTAGAAACGTGAAAAATGACTCGAAAGAGATCTTGCTAATTCCTTGACTGGGTATTCTGTTTTTCAGGGTACATCGTAGAGTGGTATCATGGGGTTCCCCGGGCAGATCGAAGAATGAAGTTTTACTTTGCAAGGATATCGAGGTCAAACTTTTTGGAGAACATTTGAGATACCCCTTTGTTTAATCTCTGAAACTTTTAAGGGGGGTGGAGGGTCCATGTTTGCCTCTTCCCCGGCGGCTTGGCACCATTTCACGTGCTCCCAGTATGGTGGGATGTCCTGATTTGACAAAGATGGCACCATCTCCCATTGTTTTATTACTTCATGTGCTATAAAGCGTGTGCCCGTGTTGTACCTACTTGCCGACACGCAATCTGTCCATATAAGCACCTTCCATTTTTTTGGTCATCCTATCAATATTATAATTCTTTTTTTTAATTATTTTTTTTCCCCATGAAGACACTGGGCATAGATAAGGATGAAGATCTCTTAGTTTCATTTTGGCTGTTATAACAAAAATATAACAGGTTGAGCAGCATATAAGTAGCGGACATTGATGTCTCCCAGTTTGGGAGGTGGGAAATCCTAGATCCTGGTGCTGGCAGATGTGGGGTCTGCAGAACTCTCTTTGGGCTTCACAGACTGATGTCTTCTCACCATGTCTTCATGTGACGGGAGACACAAAGGAGTGTGTGGGGTCTCTTGGATAGGGGTGTGGTCCCACTGATGGGGGCTCCAGTCCATGACCTGACCACCTCCTAAACTCCCCACCTCCCAACACCATTGATGTGGGGATTAGGTTTCAACATATGGATTCTAAGGGGGACACAAACATTCATTCTATGACAGTGAGCAGCTTGGACAGCTGGATTAACAGACATGGTGCTGGTATGGAACCCATGAAAGGGCGATTCAAAGCTGGTGAACAGCAGGTGTCATGTACAGAAGATATGATCTTCAAGTATTGACGGGAGAGTCAGCGTGACGGGCACATCCTCAGATTAAGCAAGCTGAATATAGGAATGCTTCTTAGTGGCATTTAAGTGACCAAGCTCAGTAGTGACATTATCTGGGATCCAGTGAAAGTCCTGGAGAAATCTAGATGCTAGAGTTTGATAAATATGGCATGGATCCACTAGATCAATACTTTCAAATCCCGAAAGCTGGGGAGTGTGATCTTGTGATTTAGAACAGGGAGTATATATTTACTCCTCATCCTGCTCATCCCAGTCCTACAGCAGAACTCAAGAAGACTCTTGGAATTTCCTAAGGGAGAGCGTCATAAGGTGTCCTTTGTTATGTCAATGTCTGGATGCCCCTAGTTCACCAAAGGATGGGGGCTGGTTGCCAGGGAAACCAACCACGCATGTGATTGGAGGGTTGGAATTCTCTGGGGAGAGGAGCTGAGCCAGAGATTGACTTAATTCCGCAATGGCCAATGATTTAATCAATCATGCTATATGACGAAACCTCCACTTAAGAGAGGTTGGGGTCTGGAGAACTTCCGGATTGGTTGACCCGGAACACATCCAGGTGCCCTGAGGTGGAGAACTGGTTTCCTGAGTTGTGTGAGCTGCTCTAGCAAATTCAAGAGAGCTATGAAGGGGGTCAGGGGCACCTCTGATTTACAGGGGGTCAGTCCAGAGCACAAATGACCACCTAGGGGACTGCATCTTAAGTGGAGAACGTCGTGAAGGATTGAGTCCCTACCCTGCAGGACTGGATGCAGTCTCCAGATAGACAATATTAGGATGAGCTCAGGGATGCGGCTCCTGGTCATTGTCTGCGGAGAATAGCAGAATTGCTGGTTGGTGTGGAAAACATCACACGCCATGCTTAGTTTACCTGGATCGACTTTCGGAGTTGGGGGGGTCAGTAGATAGAATAACCCAACATGAGAGAACACAAGTGACATGCAGAGAAGATGGTTTCATTTTCTAAGTCAGACCAGAGGTCGCTAATGGAAACAAAACACCGCAAAGGGGTTTCCAATACAAATTCAATCATGGTGCCAACACAGAGCTAGGAGGTGTTGACGTTGACCAAAATGCAAAATAGGGAAGGCGATGTTTTGGAAAGGGGATGCCTATGGCTGAGTGAGAGGCGTTTATGAGAAGCCGTCTGTGTGTCATGGCAGCCAAGACAGTGCTCAACCCCAAACTGGCCAGCCAGTTACTTTCTGCACTCCTGGATGGTGACCATCTACCCAAGATTAGGTATCTCCACCACTGCTGGGGTGTGTTGTGTGGCTCAGAACAGGTGGGGTGGACATTTGATTTGAACCCGTTTTTGAGCTCGTGAAAATGAACACACCAAATTCTGCTCTTGCCATGGGGTGTTTTAGATGGTTAGAAAAGACAGAGTAGACAATGCAATCCTGTTCTGGGTTTTGAAGACCTTCTTTTCTGTCTCTTACTGTCTATCCCTATATCCTGTGGATACATGCCCAGTGGTGGAATTATTAGCTTGTATAGTATTTGTATGTTTTGTTTTTTGAAGACCCTCCATAGTGGGCCTCCAGGTGGCTGCAGCAGTTTGCATTCCCACCAACCATGCATGAGGGCTTCCCCTTCTCCACACTCATTTGATATGTCTTGTCCTTTTGATTTTAGCCATTTCGACGTGTGTGAGGGGATATCTTATGGTGGTTTTGATTTGCATTCCCTGATGATGAATGATAATGAGCATCTTTTCATGTGCCTCTTGGCCATCTGGATGTCTTCTTTGGAGAAATGTCTCTTTCAGTCATATGCCCATGTTTTAACTGCATTGTTTGTTTTCTCTATTGAATTGTAGGAGTTCTTTATGTATTTTAGATATTAACCCCTTGTATTTGTTTTCTATCACCTCGTAGCAAATGATGGCAAATTCAGAAGCTTAAAATCATGCAGATTTACAATCTCGCTGTTTCCCTGGGTGGGTTGAGGGTCTGGGATGTTTTAATGGGTCCTCTGGTTAGGGTCTCACAACACTGGAGTCAAGATGTTAGCTGGGTGAGCTCTCCCTGGGGGCTCAACCAGGGAAAGTATTGATTTCAAGCTCCCTTAGATTATTGGCCAAATCCATTTCTTGGAACTGGAAGACTGGGGTCTGTTTTTTTGTTAGGTGTTGGCTGGTAGGATCACTTAGTTCCTAGAGGCTGTCCTCAGGTTCTTGCTACATGGTCCCCTTCCATAGGCTGCCCACAGCATGAGTGTTTGTTTTGTCAAGGGCAGCAGGAGAATCTTGTTACTCTGAATCTCTTCCTCAGTGAAGGTCGGGACTCCATTTAATAAGCCCTCACCTGATTATGTCAGGCCCACCCAGGAGCATCTCCCTTGTATTAACTAACTCCTCAAGAGCACATTAGGGGCCTTAATGACATTTCCAAATTCCCACCAACCTTTAGCATATAATATCATGTAATGAAGAGATCAAGCATTCACACGACATCCATACCAACTGGGAAGCATCACAGAGATTATCTTGAAAACTCTGCCTACCAAACATGCAACTATTGATCTTGGGGAGTCATGTGTTCAAGCCTCACACATTGGATGTAGCCATTCCTTAAATAGATATCAGAAGTTTACATCCCTCCCAAATGAAAAACGCATGCATTTCCTCCCATGGTTCCCAGGTGTGTCTTAGAAGGATGTCCTTCTCCCCAAAAGCTTTATTTGTGATGTCCCCCCCAAGACTGATCTCCAAATTCTTTTAAGATGTCATTTTTACCATCAATGGACCAAGGCGTGTTGCTTTTCTCTTCAATTATTCCTTGTGTGTTGGTGGGATGGAGAGTAAAACACAGGTTCGTGACATTGCGTGGGATGCCGAAATACTCTTGGATGTACCGACATCTTTTACATGGCAAGTCTGTAACAATTAAGGACACACAAAAGTAATAATCCTCCCTGGAGGTAGAATAAATACCAGAACCGGGAAGAAGACCTATTCAAACCAAATTCTCAAATATTTCCAAAAAGAGTAAATACTACTGTCTTAGAATATTACAAGATTCTAACAAGTCCTAATAAAATCATAATATTTAAAGCATATCACGGAGAGGAAAAGCAATTAATGGAAGGAGGTTCTTTAGAACATCAGACACTGCATAACTGAGATAATCTAATAAGCAAATCTCCTGGACTGGAACAGCAAAATCTTGGATATTGGGATATTCTGGAAGAGGCTTGAATTTGGAGACCCGCTCGTCCAGAGTCAAGACTGGTATGTTATGTGTCACCTCCCCAGAAGAAGCTTAGGCTGTCACAGGCTGTTGACTGTTCTTCTGCCGTCTGTAAGTGGAAAAGGCTTGGGGGCAGTAGAGGGGGCTGTAACCCCACGAAAGATGGATCCCCTCAGAGTCCTGCAGGGCTGCTTTCCCATTGCAACAAAAACACAAAAAGGGAAAAAGCAAAACAGGACGGTGAGCAAAGGAAGGTGACGGTTACTTCCGGGGACTTGATGGGGACCTTCTGGAATGCTGGAGGCAGAGAGGGTGCAGTGGGTCTGCTCAGCGGAAGGCAGACCCTGTTTGTAAATCTTAAAGATGCAAGGAGTTCAAGTCAGCAGCCTGATTAATCTCCTCCTGGGGCCCTGTGGGGACCTTCTGGTTCATTCATTCGCTGCAGGGGTAAAGCCAGACACATGCTCTTATGGGGCAAAAGGAGAGCAGACAGGAGAGGAGGGACGTGTGCAAGGGTACACCTGGAGAGAAGGAGATGCGAAAAACAAAAATGCATGGCGTTCCCATCGGTGAAGGCAAACGAGTCACCTGGCCAACTAGTTCGTCATCTTCCTATTCGTGTTTTAATGGATTTAAATCCTCTGCACACTGTGCACCACGTGTTTGCCGATCAGAGTCTAGAATGTGTGCACCTGTCCGTCAAAATCAAGCTGTTCTATCCCCTGTTCTTTGGGGAAACCCACATGGTTGACATCAGCTCCTTGATAGGAGATCATTCTTCTAGCCAAGGGCTCCAAACTCTAAGGCCAGCTATGTAGTCTCAGGCAACTGGGTGGCTGCAGAGCTACTTTTTGGTTTTGGTATTGGTTTTTTTTTTTTTTTTCCCCTCAATTTGCATTTTCATGGGCGATTTTCATCCTGCCATTTGATGAGACGTTCCGTTGGCGTCTGACTATTCTCTTTCCCCCTCCCCAAAGTTTTATTGAGGTATAATCGATACACCATGAAACCCTGAAAATACATGATACAAGAAATTTGATGAATTTGGACAGATGTCTTCACCCGTGACACCATCGCCGCTATTGAGATAATAAACGTATTTTTATTTCTTTTATTTGTGTTTTTTGCTTGGATCCTCCTGTTTCGGTGGTGAGGTCGGTTGGTAGGAGATGTACCCTCATGACACAGTCTTTAAGTACACAAAATGCTGCCTGATAAAGCTAAAGTCGCCAAATTTATAGAAGCGAAAACCAAACCAAACCAAACCAGAATGGCGGTTGCAGGAAAGGAGGATAAAGGACGTGGGGAGTTGATGATCAGTGGGTATAGACTTTCAGTCACAAAAGATGAGTAAATCCTAGAGATCTTCTGTCCAGCATCATGCCCGCAGTTAGCTGTGTGGTTTTGTGCAGTTTTGAGCATTTCTTAATAAGTGTCTGATCCTTGATTTTGACCCAGCAAGCGATGGTAGCAGACGAAAGCAAAAATCCCTTGTCATGTTTTCCAGCGACTCAAGATAGCATGCAGAAGCTTTGAACATTAACAGGGCAGGTGTGTGAAGCCTTCACCTTTTATGATAATGGTTTTATTCCTTTTGAATGAAAAGGAGCACATCACTATACTTCACCTGCACTTTTGTCCCTCGGTAGCTGGAAATTCAGAGTCCCCCTGATTTTTCTCATCTGGTATACAGGAGCTAAGACATTTCTTTTTTTTCCCCCCTCCTTCATGTCTGTCTTTGATATTCCAATTGGGTAGGTCTGAAACTCAAAAAGTTTCCCTTTGTTTTCGTAGGAGGCTTTGAGTTTCTTTGAACAATTTCCTGACCTCAGAGGTGGAGAGAGCCGCTGGGTGCATTGGTAGGATCCCGTCACTTCAAAGAAAATCACATTCACTTTGGTGGAGAGGTGGAGGCCTGGGTGGGGTTCAGTTGTGCCGTGTGGCATGAAGGAAATAGGGCAAAACAATCCAAATTTGTCAATGATGTGTCTCGTCGGTCTTCTTTGGAAAGCCAGGAACTTGGCGGGAGCAAAGCACTATCAGGGGGAAAGATGAGAATTTGAGTTGTTCCAGACAAACATGCAGATGGGACCCATGTTTTGAATGGATAGTTGTCCGGTCTTGTGTAGAGTCATACAGGACAAAATGATGCATGCCTATCGATCCGAGGAATCCAAGCAACGCTAGATGGAAGGAAATTTGCATTGGGTAACTGGTAACTTGTACCCCATTCTCCCTTCTTACGTTGAAGAAGCATGAGTGGAGGCACTCAGAACTGAACCGAAGGGTCTGATAGAGCATTTTGCAAATTTTTAACACCTTACGTGGGTGATGTCCCCAACTCCAGCATTCTCCCACCATGGGAACCATGACTGAGAATTTTAGTAGGTCATCGCCAACGTAGAACTTACGTATTAGGGGAGGAGCACAGTATGTATCCTTAAGTCCCCTAAACAGTGGGAGAGCAATTAATTCAGGGAGGTGTTTTCGATCTGCATGTGAAAAGGCATGCACTCTCTCATCTGAAGACTGAAGGAGTTGATCCGCCAGTGGTCTTCACAGCTTTGTGACCCAGAGGATGCTAATTCCCTTTGAAGTTGACATTCTGGGCCAATGTTCACCTGCTCTGTGTTGGGCAATTGAGGATGCCAGCACCCGCTGTTGGGATGATTGCAAGGATAATTATTAACCCAGCTTTATTCTTGACCTCATCCGTGTCTAAGGAGGGATGTGAATCTGTCCCAAGAAGTGAGGTAGGAAGGATGTTGAAGATTATCTTCTGTTTTTAAGCCTCTTCTTTTTAAAATTAATTAATTAACTTTTACAGAGGGAGGGATGGAGGAAGAGGGAGGGAGGGGAGGGACAGGGAGAGAGAATCTCAAGCTCCCATGGAGCCCAATACGGGACTCTCTCACACAAGAGATCAGGACCTGAGCCAAAATCAAGAGTCCAATGTTTCACTGACTGAGCCATCCGGGTGCCCCCGGCTCTTCTTTGATAAGAGGCATTATTACAAGTGGAGTTCGTTGGGTTGGTGTTTCATAACCAGGTGGGCTCCCACCTTGGAAAACAGAGTAGTTATGTTCCCTAGTGAAAATGTTCAAACTCACTATTGGGCCCCAGGAATGCAATGACGTAACATTGCAGCTCCGGAATGGCAAACTAACGTCGTCAAACAGGGTTGGGGAGGGAGAAGTCAGAGGCGAGGGAGGGATTGAAGTGAAAAGACTCCGAATTCTTAGCATTCAGTGATCAAAGTAATTTATAAAATGGCGCCAGTTGTCTACCAGTGGGTTGATGGGTACGACAACACGTTCATCTTCTGGTGTCTGGCTGGTTGCCATGCTATTTGGTTTAAAGATGATCATTCTCATTGGGGATTTACAATAAGCCTTCCATACTGAGTTATCTTCCAGTGGCAGATTTCCAGTTCCCGAGCACACCCTATGTTGGCTTGTTTCCACGGCCATAATACTCCAAATAGTATTCAAAAGACTGAAGACAGCGGGGGCCCTCGCCAGTGTGAAAATGGGGGTCTCCAGTGGACAGAGGATGTATGTGTGAGGCCCACAGTCCCTCAACCCCAGGTGGGGTGCATTTTGAGGTCAGACGCAGCTGGACCTCACCTTCGTGTCACATATATAGTCGAATAATACATCCAATATAAATCATGCAATTTATGTAAATATATTTGTGTTTTTATTGTCTATTCATATGGATCTAATTTGATTAATTAAAATTAATTGATATGATTTGTGTGTGCATATATGTGTGCATATGCTATTGTATTATTATTATCATTATGTTATTATGCATAACACATATGTAATTTATAGTGAAATCTCAACTTTTACACACTTTGCAATGGTGCATTTTCAGCATTTTCAGAAGGATCTGGAGTGATATTATACTTTTCCTGGTCCCACTTGTCAACGCAGTCCCCAGGCTGCTGTTCGAAGAGAATCTGAAGCAATCAAATGACCCACTAATGTTGCTTCTCTCTGTGTTAATTGCGGATCTATACTCTCTCTTGTATGTCATGGATATTCCCCCATTTTACATGGGTTCTATAAATTAGTATCGTTGGCAAGATATTGAAGCTTTCAAAGAATTGCTGGAAATATGGTTTTTGCAGGTACAAAGGGCAACACGGTATAGATTGAAAGCCGCACGTCAGCGGCGCCATTTTGCATTCCTGCCAACAGCACACAATGTTTCCACTTGATCTTCAGGCTCCTGTTGTCCCCTGGGAATGGAATTTCCATTTGGGTCAGGACGATCATGTAGGATATCCTCCTGCTTGTCACTTTGAGACTTCCACTTTAATAATGGACCATGACCAACTAACACAACGTATGTTAATTGCACGTCAGTAAAAAAATAAATGTAAATAAAGCCACAATACATGTTGGAAGCTGGCCATTACCTGGGACAAGAGGAGAGCTCCCAGGCTCACTGGTGGGTGCAGGAGAGTGGGCAGAGGTGCCTTGACCAGAGTTGCCTTTGGTGGTCACGCTCTCACCGGCTCGAGGGGTTTTGCAATCTCTGTCCTGCAGACCAAACTCTTCTAGTCTATTCCTTTATGAGTTGAATTGATGAATAAAGATGTACTGCATGATTTTAAAATAACTAACGGCATTTCCTTTGTCCCCCAAAGCTGAGTACGTTTGGCGCATTGCCTTGTGCCCTTCCTTCAGTAATTGGATACGTCTTAAGACAAACGGCTCGGACCAGCTGCTTCTGTCAGCCAACGGAGTGCTTTTCTTGTTACAGGTGTAGGCCGATTATTTATTTTCCCTTCTGCAAATATTTCACCACGTCTGTGATTTGTCAAAAATCATTGTTTACTTAGCAGGGCTGGGAGGGTATTTCTATTATGCTAACTGGTATCCTCCATGATCCCTTGGTGGGGAGCGGACGGCTACCATTTCTTCTGTAATGAACTTACTATCCTCATTATGTGCTAGTCTTTCAGCAACGCAGTACACAACCCAACGCTTTTTCTCTTTTAATGGCATCTATTCTGAATAGTTTTCTGAATTAATAGATTACGGAGAGACTCAGAGAAGGATGGCTCTTTAGACATTGAACAGAGTGACGCATGGGATCCAACATCAATGAAAGGCAACAACGAAATGACTAGTAGTCTAGAAAATCTAATACATTGACACAATTTTTAATTTCTTAAAAATATTGTAGGCTCTTATTTTAGGGGGGTAAATTTTCAACATTAAATATATATCCAAATACAATTAATCTCTCTATTAATCAAGAGACATGGAACCGTAGGTGCCACTGGGTAGTTAATTAAAAGTTATTTTAATTTTGTCTTTATTAATGCTTCAATTTACAATTTGTTCCCCACAGAGTCGTTCCCTTTTCGTTTTATTAATTTTCCCTTATAATTAATGCTACTCTTCCTCTCTGAGAAAGCAAGGATTACTGAAGAGACTAGCCTAGATGAAGCCACTCAGAAAAGGGGTGTGGGGCATCATCTGGGGATCAAACACTTGCTCTCAACAAGTAGCACATGAATTAAAATTTGGCTGGAAAATGACACTGTGTGCAACTTCATGCAAGCAAATACGTTGCAAGTCACGTGCAGACAGCCTGGCCTTACGTCTCAGCTCATGGGATCATGAGTACATTACTTAAAAAATGCGGCGACTTAATCATTTCTTTTCAAAGTAGAAAGAGTAAAGCCCATCTCGTGGGTTCTCGTAAGGAGGGAGTGGGATATTTTGTGTGAACTGCCCAACCCCCTGGGTGATTGTCAAGTCTATGGTGGGACAGGGAGCCAACATCTTTTGGGAGTCACATGATCACTTCCTACTAGCTCTCTGCTCCTGTGGAATGGCTCTTAAAATTTGCCACTTTTGGGGACACCTGGATGGCTCAGTTGGTTAAGTGACTGCCTTCATCTCAGGTCATGATCCCTGGGTCCTGGGATCGAGTCCCACATCAGGTTCCCTGGGGAGCCTGCTTCTCCGTCTGCCTGCCATTCCCCCTGCTTGTGCTCTCTCTCTCTCTCTTTGACAAATAAATAAAATCTTAAAAAAAAATGACCACTTTCAGTTTGCTTTTGAAAATGAGAACTACATCAAGCCCTGTATCCTTCGGGAAACCTTTGGAGAACTCACCACGTTCGTTCACTTGAGTGGCTGGTGTGTGTTTGTTTAATGAATGGATGGATGGATGGATGAGTGAGCCACGAGGAATCGATGTACTCATATTTTTTTCTCATTACCTTTCTAGACCCACGGTGAATAAAATGAGTTGATTTCAAGTGCTTTGTGTCCCGAGTTCTGAAGCTTAAAGGAAGACGTTGAAGGCAGTGCAAGACGACATTACCTATGGAAGACCACAGCCGTGGCACACAGTTCTGATGCGCCGTGCTTTAGAGACAGTTGACAGAAGCTCTATGTACTCAAGAATTTGTGCATCAAGGTGTTCCCTTAGTTTGCCATTTTCAAGTTGTCTTGATGACGTACTACCAAGGGCAAAGACATGGCATGCAAACCATTCAATCAAGCTGGCAACTGGGGGACATTGGAGGGTGACGAACAACCAATTTGGTTTCTTTTTATTGAGCTATTTGTCTCCTCAGTGACATGTGCATAGGGCAGGGAATTCCGGGGACTTCTTTGCCATCAGCACCTGATACCGTGCTTCTCTGTGTCTTTCCTCATAGAAGACATCAGCACAGGGACCACCAATCTAAATTGTGTCTTTCATGAACTACTGCCATGCTAGTCTTCTCTCCAAGATGGAAGGTATAGAAACAGTCACAGAACAGGGAGGCTATCTTGTATTCTCTGTTTTTGTGAATACCATGACTTTGGGAAGAAGGATGAGCACATGGGAAAAGGAGGTGGAAAATCTATGAAATTTACTAATTTATCTTGTGCAAACGTTTCCATTAAAAGGCAGACACGGGATCCTGGACAATACTTTGTAATGAGACAACAGCCTTGAGACAACAGTCAGTCATGAGCCTAAGAGGGGCATTTTGAGCTGTGCCTTTCAAACATTTTTGGCGGTCACCCACTGTAAGGATTATATTCCATATTGTGGCAGACAGCATTGTGTCCTTCAAAATTGTCCACCAGAACCTCAGGATGAGACTTGAAAAATAGGATCTCTGCAGGTGTGGTTAATTAAGATGAGTTCCTACTGGATTGGGGTGGTCCAAGTCCAATGACAGTGTCCTTACAAGAGACAGAAGAGGAGACACATATACACAGAGGAGAAGCCACATGGAGATTGAGAAAGAGACACGAGAGACATGGCCACAAGTCCAGGGATCTATGGAGCCCCAGAAGCTGGAAGAGTGTGGAAAGACCATCCCCTGGAGCCTCAGGAGGGAGCATAGCCCTGCCCCACCTGGATTACAGAAGCCCTGACCCGCCTGGATCCCAGCATCCCTGCCCCACCTGGATCTCAGGCTTTTGGTCTCCAGAGCGCTGGGGGAGGATGAATTCCTTTTGTTTTAAGCAACTAATTTTGTGGCCCTTTGTTACAGAAATCCTAGGAAATAAATAGTCTCCTGGGTTCATGTCTTAAATAGCAATTTGTTGTAAAATCCTTGTCTTTAGTGCGAAACGCTGTGGGAAACCAGAATGTCCTTGTACAGGAACCCAACCTAAGAACAGAACGCATAAAATTTTATTCTTGGTACCTACATTACCAAAGTTCAGTATATGTTTTTCCGTTTTCTTCCCTTCCAGGGTTAGCACATTCGGGAAGCAGGGGCACCTTCTCATCCTGATGACCTCAAAACCCAACCTCTCTGGGAGATAAGAAATATTCCCCACTGTGTCTGTGAAATGGACTCCTGGGCTATCCCATGGTACAGCAAGAACACCTTTAGACTGCTGACATCCCAATTTTCTTTATTGAGACATGTTTCCTTCAGCGTGCTTTTGGGAATATCGTGGTACCTGGAAATGGAGCATAGCCATCTTTCTGCACCAGGTCCCAAGTCACTATGGGCCAACTGGAAAATCAGCACTTGGGTTAAGGATGAAGGGACCAAGTCAACCTCCAACATCATTTAGATCTTTTCATTCCAAACAGCAAGAAGGTGGGCTGCCCACGTAGAGATCGGAGCATCGCCATGGCATTGGGCCCTGCTTTCTGTGTATGTTTTATTTAAATGGAGAAACACCGCTGAGCGACGTTTCGCTGCCGTGCTCCTGGAGTTGTTTCTGTGTTCACACGGCAACACGGGAGAACAAGTGTGATCGACAGAGACGGCTATGTTCACACGTTGTCGCTCGGCGTGCGAAGGTGTTTCTCACGTCAGCCTGGCGGCCGGGAAATGAGCCAGGAATCCAGGGGGGCACTGGATACCCTTTGCAGCCTGCTTCAGTTGGGAAGGCCAATGGTCAACAGGGCTTTGAGAACTTACTCCTCACACTGTAGGGTGCCCCGAGCGATCCCGTCCATGGGCTTGCTGTGCTCCAGCCTCCTTGCCAAGCTGGCGATGGGGGTTTGGCAGCAGCTCATACTCCTTTTTGCGCCTTCCCAGCTGGGGCCGCTTATCCCCTGCCTCCCTCACTCTTCTTAATTCCTACCCATTCCAGGGAGCCCCGGCCAAGAGCAAATAATGAAAAGGTTAATGGGAGAAGTAGGGATAGGAAGGCTCCTAGCTGGTGCAGAATTGACCATAACTTATCCCTCTACTATGCTGTCTTGGTGGTGGCTTTTGAAAGAGGGATGCTGCTAACACTCGTCAGTTGGCTAATTTTCATATAAAATAATTATAAATAATAGCTTATTGTCATATTTATGATCATATTATAAATAATAACCTATTATATCATATGCTTATATCATAATTTAGTATAGTACATATTAATTTTATATTATAAACAATAACATATTACTATAGTATAACAATTGTAATATTATATTATATCATATTATAAATAATTTCTTATTATATGGTATATTATATTATAAATGATCACATTTATTATATTATTTATTATATATATTATTATATTTTTTATTATATTATTATTATATATATTATAATAAATGTGATCATTTATAATATAATATATATTATAATAAATGCATATTATATTAAATGTATATAAATGCATATTATAATAAATGTATACAAATTAAAATAAATATATATTATATAATATATTATAATAAATGATCATTTTATATATATGATATAATATATTATGTTACAAATAATAACTTATGATATGATGTATCACACAATGATTTCTTATGGTATATGTTATATTATAAATGATCATTTATAAATAATAATAAATTATAAATAATAATTGCATGATATATTATTATAATTACAATAACTTATCGCATGATATATTATTATAATTATAAATAATTTATTATCGTATTATGTTATATTCTATTATAATTATATGTTAATACCCTTTTATTATTATTATTTCTACTCTGCAGAAATAATGTCCGGTCCTTCTCCGAGTGTTGTATCGTCAACGACGTTGATACATCTCATTGTCATGTTGTTAATTTTGATCCTTCTGTTAAGGGGGTGTTACTATTGCAAAGTTTCCATTTTTCCTTATTTAGCTCCTAAGTGTCTGTGTGAGGTAGTTTGGGATGGTGCAGACATCCCGGTTCTCATCATACAGTTGACCACTGAGTTCAGCCTCTGTCCGTGACTCTTTGCCTAGTGATTACTGTGATTTTTCTACTTCTGTCATCCCTTCTACATTTTATCCCCTGGGTTTCCGCTATAAAGAAGACCTGTCCCTTCTCTGCCATGTCTTTATTTATTTGGTTAATTATTTATATCAGTATGGGCTCCCGGGTATTACATTTTTCATGGGTAGCATCCATTCCTATCATCATTCATTTTCTCTTGCTTCAGTTGTCCCTGATTTGGCCACTGGGAGCTCTTCCAAGCTCCCAATATGTCCTTCCTTCTCCACGCTGTTAAAAAGAAGGAGGACACCTTGTGTCACCGGCTTCTCTTCCTGGTGCTTATTACGGTGCTGGGAACGTTCAAGTGGGTGAATGTGCGGGCATGTTCTTGGGGCCACCTTCACTGAAGGAGGCAGTCCCAGCAATGATGGATGCTTCCAGACATCTTGGAACAATTTCTCGGGTGACCGTGTTCTCCGTTTCTGCTGTTTCTGTCTTTAGTCATTCATTTTCACAACTGTCAGCCTTCCGGCCATGGGTCCCCAACTTCTTTCTGATTTTATATGTGATGCCGGCTAAAGGTGAGGATGGGGGACCCCTGTTTTCCAAGCTCACAGGCAGGTGACACAATGCGTTTGATCACTCACTCCCTTCTCTGTCCTGTGCCCGCCGTGGGTTGTGTTGGATCACACCGCGGTCCCTAAATGGGTTAGATATCATCCTTCCTTTCTAGAACGATTCCGGGAGGACGCTTTCTCATTCCTGCCCTTCCCATAAAGCAGCCATGCAATAGGAGACGTGTGATACACACCTGTAAACAACACGTCGCCTAGAGAGTTGTCCACCAGCATGGCAAGCCCAAAGCACTGGATCTAGTAAGAGTAGAAGAAAAGACTGCTTCCCAGTTAGGAAGCCCACGGGAGGTTACAGAAGGGCTTGTACGTGGGCCCCAGCACCAACCTTCTGCAATACTGGACAGGATACGGATTCTTTACGGGACACTCATGTCAACAGCACAGAGGTACGTGGTCATTGGTGGACCTTGGCATGGGACAAAAGTAATCACTCACCTGTACCAGGTGTGGATTAGAACATGTCAAAGGGTGTCGTTTTAACCTAAAATATCACGATATGGGAGGTATTCACAAATGATGTAGCTTCTCAGGCTTGGGATGACTTTTTTTGCTTCTGTAATTTCCTACAACCCTTGCCAAGTCAGAGCTAATTGTATATGATATAATATGGGGACACCTGGGTGGCTCAGTGGGTTGAGCCTCTGCCTTCGGCTCAGGTCATGATCCCGGGGTCCTGGGATCAAGCCCCACATCGCGCTCTCTGCTCGGAGGGGAGCCCGCTTCTCCCTCTCTCTCTGCCTGCCTCTCTGCCTACTTGTGATCTCTGTCTGTCAAATAAATAAATAAAATATTAAAAAAATAGTATGCATGTCATATGTTATTGTAATTACATACAATTCATTATACCGTATATTATATAACTGTTATAATACTACATAACTATTATAAAATCATGACATTTTACATTTTTCATTATAAATATTGTAACTATTATATAACACAAAATACGTAATACAGAAACTAAAAATTATTTATATAATTATGTTATATTGTATGTCATATAATTAAAATTCTAATTATAATCAATAATTTAATTATCAATCAATTATAATTAACACAATTAAAATTATATAATTAAGAATTATCACAATATTATATTAATACGAGTAATTATAATAATTATAATAGTCATAATAATTATTCATATAAAATAAAATATACATTATATATTATATTATATGTATATATAACAAGGAATGTGCTTCTTACAATTATATAGCAACACATTTGTGATTATTATGGTATAATTATTATAATACAACGATATCAATACATAAAATTACATAAATTATTAAGGCGTTTATAATATATCTTAATATATAATGTGATATATTGGGGCACCTGGTTGGCTCAGTGGGTTAAGGCCTATGCCTTCAGCTCAGGTCATGATCTCAGGGTCCTGGGATCGAGCCCCGCATCATCGGGCTCTCTGCTCGGCAGGAAGTCTGCTTCCTCGCCCTCTCTCTCTGCCTGCCTCTCTGCCTGCTTGTGATCTCTGTCAAGTAAATAAATAAAATCTTTAAAAAAATAAAAAAATAATGTGATATATAATTATATACAATAACATATGTTGTAACAATTGCTAATATTACACATAAATGTAAATTATTAGGGTTTTCCAAGGAAACAGAACCCATTGCAGATACACATGATTATGCAGTTTGAGAAGTCCCAAGATCTGCTATCTAGAAGGGGGACCGCCAGGAAAGCTGGCAATGTTATTTAGTCTGAGTCTAAAGGCCTGAGAGCCAGGGAAGCCGATGGTGTGAATTTCAGTCCAAAGGCAGGAAAAGAGGAGATGACACATCGCAGCTCACACACAGTGAAACAGAAAGAAAAGAGGCAGATTCTCACTTCCTCTACCCTTTTCTGTTGTTCACACCCTCAACTGATTAGACGAGGCCCACCCACCTTGGGGAGAGCAATTTACTTTTCTCACTCTGCCTACCCAAATGCTAATCTCATCCAGAGACATGCAGAAATAATTTTTATTCTGGGCATACCTTGGCCCAGTCACATAGACACAGAATTGGCTACGTTGAACACAGCACGTGCGCACGCATGCACACACACACACACACGCGCACACACAGAGCCTCGAGGACTTCGTGGAACAACTTGCTCTCAGGAAGGTATCAAGGTAGCTTTTTGAGAGCAGGTAATGTTGCTTACTTAGGACACTGCGTTTCCCCATTGTAAGACGCCTGACTACGGGTAGACAAATCTGGAAAGGATGTGTGAGACCCAGGAACTCATCAGCTAAATCGAAACCGTGGAAAAGCTCACGATTCAGTTCCAACAAGGGTTGTGAAAGTTTGCAGGTCTGGGGACTCGACAACCAGTGTTCCGGCTCCGTTTTTGGAGTCCTCATTCTTTGGTAGCTGCTACAAGGTTCAAAGCACATTCATACCCACTGGTTTGTGGCGGGCCCAGCAGTGGAGTGTTTTGGGCAGACCAATATCTTCATTTTAAGGACCCTGTGGTTGAATTCCAAATGTACTGATTGTGGAAGGTCACACCACTCTTCAATTAGGAAGCCTGGCTTCAAATATTTTTTTTAAAAGATTGTATTTATTTATTTTAGGGAGAGAGAGTGAGAGAGACAGAGAGCATAAGAAGGTAGATCTGAGGAGAGAGAGGGAGAAGCAGGCTTCCCGCTGAGCAGAGAACCCGATGCGGGGCTCGATCCCAGTACCCGGAGATCATGACCTGAGCAGAAGGTAGATGCTTAACCCACTGAGCCACCCAGGTGCCCTACTGTTTTTTCAGTATTTTTGAATATGCTCTAATGGCCTTTGTTTGAAGGGAAAATGGACTCTAAAGTGAGAAGATTTTGTCTGATTACATCAGCAGTCGTTGTGGCTAATCAAGATTTTCATATGAGTTGCACAAGGACCTGACGTAACTAAATGAACCAGGAATGGTCAAAGATGTAACGTTGGAAGGGATTAGGGGGGTACCATGTTTTTTTGTTTTGTTTTGTTTTGTTTCAACGAGAATGAAAACAAAAGACGGGACTTAACTCTTCAAGATACCGTTTGCTAGGAAGCTTTTATGCCACGCACCCTATTTAAGGAATCACGTTGGGGTTAGGTAGTGCAACAAACTGAACTATATAACAACGTTCAAGTTAATGTCTCCTAAAATCTTGCAGAAACCAAGGGAAACCATGGCCAACGCAGGACTGTAATTCTGAAAATAATAGTCCCGTACAGCATCTGTCACTGGTTGCACATGTGCTAACTCATTCACTTCAGATAATGCCCTGCTGCACGGGGCCGTCTATCGCCTTTATCAAGGAATAGAATATGGTGTGTCTTCTTTTGGACCCAGAAGTGCCGTGGTTCTGATTGTGTTCATGGAGGACCTTGCTGCCCAGGACCGTTATCAGCTGCTGAGCTACCTTTCCCAAGGTCCTGACCTTCCTGCAGGCAGCAGGTGTCCAGCGATGGAATCTGGGCTCAGAATTGGCCATTTGGGATCAACTTTGGTGGGCAGAGCTTGCTTCAGAGCTCAGGTCGGGGAGGATGATGTAGGTCTGTTTTGCAGTTTGACGTCTCTCTCTGCCCAGCCGTGCTTTCCTTCTTGAGCTCTGATGTCTTGAAAATATCCTGTACCCCCAACTCTGTGTCAGCATCCACTCCGGGAGAAGCCCACCTGTGGGAATGGGTACCTGGAGAGGTGTGAGATATGGAGACCACGTGGATCTTAGAAGCTGAGTCGGTTGTCCCCTGCTGGGAGCGAGGTCTCCGTCAGTACAGTGCGGGTTTATGGCTGATCTCTGGGGCAAAGGGATGATCTGTGAAAAGGCTTACTGGCAATGAGTCCCGATGGCATGCAGGCAGAAGGGGGTGTCACCCAGCAGAGATCCACATGGTGTTTAGGGGAGGAAAGTAGTTATGGAGGAATGGCCTCATGGAGATGTTGCTGAGCACCCTTGCTCCCGCACCACGAGGAATCGGTGAGAGCTCAAATCAGCAGCTGGAAGCAAGTCTGAAAGTCAGAGATGCCCTTTGTTGGAAGGCAACTCTAGGAGAAGGCAGAGAGGCCAGGAACAATCACAGGACCAGGCGTCCAGCTGGTTGACCGTCAAAGAGAGTCAGGTGGCCAGTTAAGGTCATACCTGTGAAACCAGCTCCAGAGTGCTGGTAGCAAAAATCTGGGACCCTGAGGTCCCAGAGGCATTGGGGAGTCTCTAGGGTAGTCTCCGGGCAACGTGAGACTGGTCACATGGTCTTTCCATCTTGCAAGTCTGTTCACTGAACACGGGGGTACGTTTCCTCAAAGCTGTGTGAGGAACGGGATGGGGTGGGGTGGGAGGGGCCAGCTGACCTGCGTTTTGCAGGATGGCTTTGCTGATGACTTTTTTCCTGAGAACTGCCCTCCCAGGGCTTCCAGTTCTAGTTTTAAGAGATAATTGCTGGGGGACACCTGGGTGGCTCCATCAGTGAAGCGTCTGCCTTCGGCTCCGGTCATGATCTCAGGGTCTTAGGATTGAGTCTGACGTCGGCTCCCTGCTCAGCAGGAAGTCTGTTCTCCCTCTGCCTCCTGCTCCCCCTTCTTGTACTCTTTCTCTCTGTCAAATAAATAAGTAAAATCTTTAAAATAAGAGAGAGATAATTGCAGGAAGCATAGTTCGGTTTTGACACCCATCTGGAGATGATGGCGTAAACCACCCTGAATGACCATTTAGCTATGTAAATACACCCTCCGAACAAGTGACGGTTTATTATCAGTCAAAATGATGGAAATGGGGGATCATGGCTCATGGAACTCATGACCTGGTTTGTGGGATATCCCAGAAGAAGACCCTGCCCAGTGATCCAAAACAGAGTCCTCTTGGGCCACGTGCAGAAGACGTGGAGGAGGTTATGGGCGACATTTGCTGCTACCTGTTGCATGTATTGACGAGGTTTGTAGGGTGGCAAATGCACCTGCCTCCTTCTGAGAGCCTTAAGGCCCGGTGGTGGATGGACACATATTTCTCAGATCCCAACAGAAAGGCTCAACAGACCCTTGTGGCCATAGCTGGTGTTTCTCCCGGGCCTGATTGCACACGGCATCAAAGAGGATGGTTCCTTCATGAAGATGACCATCCCTTCATTTATTACGTCTGTTATGGAGATGTGAGATTCCATATTTTTTTTACCTCCAACCAAGCCATGGGAGAGTCATGTTCTGTCCATGGATCACCCTTCTTATTTCTTCATCTTGCGCTTCTTCTAGGAAGAATTTGTCTTAAACCTTTATTCTCGATTATCCATACTGCTCACTGGGTTATTGATGGCCGCTGAGACCATTAGGCACAAATGACATCTATTGGGGGCTGTCACATACATTGGGCTGTTTTTCTGCCTCGCTTGTTCTGTGAGGCACTTCTCCGTAGATTAATGGGTCCAAACCCTCATTTCAATTATTTTTATTATGCCTGGCTACTGCTTTCTCCTATTAAACATGAGAGTGTACAGTTCATTTAAGGATTCAATATTCCTGTTAAGCAGTAATTCACGTCGCTTTCTCCATTACCACGCCACCGACTCTTGGGATTTGTTTGATTTATGGAAGTGGTTGCCGCTGGAACTTTGCCTCTGTCCACTGAACACTGCATCCCGGGAACTTTCCCTTGAAATGCTTAATAATTACGAATGAAGTTCTCTACAGTTGGTTCAGGTCCGTGCACTGTGATTATCAGAGGGAACTCGACGCAGAACTGTAAACGTTAATGCATTTCCAGAGGAAGAGGTAATGTTTTGCTTGCCCTGGTACCAATAGGAGAGAATTCTCTGTGTGCGAATGATGGAAAGCCTATTGAAATGGCCGCCAGTCATAGACGTTGCTTCTATCTATTTGGATGGTCCACTGAGATTCGTTTTTCTGATAATTTGGTGATGTTTTTATTCCCTTTACCTCGTTGGAAATGTTTGAACCATGAAGCATCATTCTTCAAATATTCATTGAGTAATGCACTAGATAGTCACATTGGGTGTGTACTAGTTTCTAGTGTTATGCAGGAAATTGTCACAATTGTAGCATCTTTTTTTAAAAAGGATTTTATTCATTTATTTGAGAGAGAGAAAGAGAGAGAGAGGGAAAGCACAGAGGGAGAGTGAGAGGAAGAAGCATACATCCCACCAAGCAGAGAGCCCAAAGTGGGGTTCAATCCCAGGACTCTAAGACTATGACCTGAACTGAAGGCAGATACTTAACCAATGGAGCCACCCATGCGCCCCACAACACAACATCTTAAAGTACCATCCACCTATTGGCTCAGAGTCCCATGGGTCATAAGTCTAGCAGGGCATGCTGGGGTCCCCTGCTCATGGTTTCACAAGGTTGAAATCAAGGCGTTGGCTAGATTGAGGTCTTACCCAGAGACTCTGGGGAAATGCACCTGCCTCCAAGCTCATCCTTGCTGTTGGCAGAATGGAATTCCTTACAGTCATAGGATTTAGCTTCCTGTATTTTTGCTTCATCAGCTTGGACCTCCCCCAGCTTCTAGAGGAGGTCCATATGTGATCTTCTCCGTGTCCAAGCCAACACATTGAATACTGGTCATCCTTTGGGTATCCGGGTTTCTCTTCTGCCAACAGCCAGAAGAAACTCATATGATTGGGTGAGTGCAACTTATAATGTCTCCATCTTAGTCAAAAGATTTGGGACTTTGATTATATCTGCAAAATCCCTTCAGAGTGGACCCTGGATAAGTTTTTGCTTGAGAACCTTGCAGAAGAGAGCTATCTGAGAATCTGTCTTACCTAATGTTACATCTTGGGCCTCCCCAAGTGGAATTATCAAATAATCGAAGGGCTCGCCAAGTCCCAAGGTGTTGTGATGTGTCCACATATCCAATGAAGACAGAAAAGAAGAGAATCCATTGTTCACTGCTGCTGATGCTTAGTAACTGGACTGTGGATTTAAGTATACGCATAGGGCTGTAGAAAGTTTATGTTTAAACAAGAAAAACATGTGCCAGGATGACGTGTATCTGCTCCTCTCCATCATGTGAAAGAACTTGGCTTAACTGTATAAAATAATTCTTGGGATACAAGAAGTTGTGACCTACACAACGTAGGTAACATTTCTTTGTTAATAAATATTTTGTTGCTACATTTCATCATTTTTATTTTTATTTTATTTTTTTAAGACTTTATTTGAGAGAGAGAGTGTGACAGTGAGAGTAGGAACACAAACAGGGCAAGTGGGAGAGGGCAAAGCAGGCTTCCCGCTGAGCAGGGAGCCCAACGTGGGGCTCGATCCCAGGACCCTGGGATCATGACCTGAGCCAAGGGTAGATGCTTGATGACTGAGCCACCCAGGTGCCATATTTCATTATTTTTAATAATAGGATTTAATGTTATCATTTATTTTATTTTTATTTTATTTATTTATTTATTTTAAAATTTAAATTCAATTAATTAACATCTAATGTATTGCTAGTTTCAGAGGTAGAGGTCAGTGATTCATCCATCTTCCATAACATCCAGTGTTCATTGTACCACGTACCCTCCTAAATGTCCATCACCCAGTTACCTCAGATTTTTTTTTAAAGATTTATTATTTATTTATTTGACAGACAGAGATCACAAGTAGGCAGAGAGGCAGGCAGAGAGAGAGGAGGAAGCAGGCTCCCCGCTGAGCAGAGAGCGTGACGTGGGGCTCGATCCCAGGACCCCGGGATCATGACCCGAGCTGAGGGCAGAGGCTCCAACCCACTGAGCCACCCAGGCGCCCCAGTAACCTCAGATTTTAAAAATTTTATTAATAATAACCTGTGGCTAGATCATGGCACTCTTCTAAGTTAATTTACTCCCTCGAGCTGTCCGGATTCTTCTTACATCCATTCAAAGACAGAGAAATTTTGGGGTCCCATCAACGTGACTGAGCTCACTTGAAACTCAAAGTATGCTTCAGGAGTCTTATTTCTAAGATTTGGATGGATGGAAATGCTCCGTGGTAAATTACTATGATATAATCTATTACATAACTGTCCTTTTAAGCACATGAATTATGCATCAGGAACATATCCTCCCCGTGCCCATTATCATGGCTCATTAGTAGAGTTCCATTCTCTAAATGGGATGATTCCCGTTTCACGGAGGAGGAACTGTCCAGAGAGAGCCGGATTTATCCAGCTTCCGCATTCTAAATTCTTCCCCAATCAGAGAACTCTCACTGCAATAATAAATGTACCAAAACATATTAAAAATTGGCAAATTACCCCTCTTCGATGGGAATGCTGATTCTGAGTTAGGGTTTCTTGACATCAGCACTACTGATATTTTAGGGCAGATTATTATTTTTTTGTGTGAGGCTGTAGGGCGCATTGTTGGATGTTTACCAGCATCCCTGGTCTCTTTCTGTAGATCTCACTGCCCACTCCCCAATTTTTTGCTTTGGTGAAAGTATTTGTTTTTATTTAAATTTACATTAAAAAAAATAAATTGCGTTTAATCCAACCCCTCAATTGTGACAACCAGAAATGTGTCTGGATATTGCCAAGTGTCTCATGGGAGGATAGATCATCCCCGTTGAGAGCCACTGCTCTGCATCATCAATCTTAATCTTGGAATTCGTTGAAGAGTTGGTCTTTGCAATACCTACACATCTCCCAAGAGCGAGATGAGGGGCTCTCAAAACACCAGATCAATATGGCGTCCAAGCCAAGGAGTCATCCCCCCCCCAAAAAAAATCACGCAAATATAAGGACCCAGCAAATCTCTTCTGATGACACCCACCGACTTCTTTAGAGATTAGAAATATCTCTACTTTGGAAATTAGAAATTTCTCTACTTTGGAAGAGATTAGAAATACCTCTACTTTGGAAATGGCCTCCATCACTTACACTGTTCAGGTCCTCCAAGCACAGCATCTCTGTTTCACACAGGCACTGTGTCCTGGGGGTTCCCAGTTTCTCCAGGGAAACAACCTCACTACTGGGGGGAATCTCCCAAAATTCCACAAAGGACACATTTAGTCTCATTAAAAGGCTACAAGAAGATACCCAATGTTGGACACCCATGCCAGAGGAGGATGTCCTTCCCCCCAAAGATGTAAACATCTTTAATTAAATCACTAATTCAATTAATAATTATTTTATATATTATCATATACCATGATTTAACTCATACTTAATATTTAATGTTTCATATTTGATGAATTAACATATTAATTAAATAGAAGAAAAGATATCAAACACTGTAAATAGGGCTTTGAAACCATAGGTACCATCTCTCAGTGAGGTAGGGTCCTTAATTCTACAGGGGGGCAGTCTGAGCTTTACACAATCATTCATTGCTTCTGCTACTCACCTGGCTGGTGAGCTCTGGAGGGTGGAGAGCCCACGAGATAGGCGGGTGTCCCACCTGGGCAGGGCACCCTGTATTTGGCCCCTTGAAGGATAACACTGGACCTCACAGACATGACAAAGAAATCCTTCTAAGTTCTGCACTGCGCCGAGTCCTTCCATATTTCTTTGGGCTATGATTAATTGCATTTTCTTTGAGACCCTGTTTATCCCCATTCATGACACACATGTGAAATCATTCGGGGCTGCCCAAAGTTTCTTGTGGAATTTGGCCACGTGGTCGAGAGACTGCAAGGCTTTTACAAACAAGTCCTTTGCCACGAAAATATTTCCACGGTCTGACAATGAAGACACAGAGGGCGTTGTGATTAATAATCCATTAGAGGGCAATCGTGGGACGCAGCTGGAGGTCTGAGGCAGGCCGGGAGCTGCTACTTATTATGAATGTAATACATTGACGGCGTCTCCCCGTTTCTTGGTAAATTATGCTCGAAACAGGATCGCAAATATTCTGTTACTGATGAAGGACTGTGGAAACCATAAATGTCTGGGAGGTTTGGCTAATCTTATTTTGGCTTCTTGAAGTTTTTTTTTTATTTTTTTATTTTTTTGTGGGGTTGAATGATGGAGGGTATCATATTTCACTGCTGTGTTCCTCTAGATTTAGGTTTTTGGTGAGCCATAAAAATAGAGGAAGTTATTGTTGCATCATACAGATATTCCCCTGATTCATTCAAGCATCTACCAATGAAATGGTCTTGAGTTACGGGACGAAAGCTTATCACTCTCATGACAACAGTTGAAGGGAAGTCTGTGAAAAATTGGCTAATAAAAGTCATACACAACAGATAAAATTCCTTTTTTTCTTCACTTGTTCCTTCCTTCCTTCTTTCCATCCTCCATTTTGTCTTTCCAATGTCCATTACACGTTCGATATGTGCTTGGCCCCACGGACAGGACAACACGAATAAAACCATTTTTAGCATTCTGAAAAACACTCAAATGCACTCTGAGAATACGAGTACAGACAGGACCTTTATTGTAATAGCCAATTTTTACTATTAATTAATGGAATTTATCGTATTTCATTGGAAAATTTGATTTAAAAAAATATGCCGAGTATCATCATCTTGATTGGGGGAAAAAAAGTGCCTGCAAAACGGACAGGGGGCTTTGTCATGAAATTAATTCCTATTCATCAACTTGATCTACGTTCTTATCAAATTAATTTATACTCCCTGTGTAAGGGGGTCCGACTGTGTTACCATTTAATTCAGATTTCTTCATCTTGCCTATGAGGATGTTATCAGAAACCTTAACAAATAACTGAAACAAATTTATATACCCTGTGCCTTTTTCCATAATGTGTGACTTGCCCATTGATAATTGAGTTGGTACCTACTGATGTATATGACAATTATTATCTAACCTCTTTAAGTCAATGATTCACCGTCAACCATTGCACTGGGACCAAAACCACAAAATAACTATATTTGATTTTGTCTCCCCAAATATTTTGGAGTTTGGAGGGTGAACTTGTGATTTTATGTAATTTTACACCATCTCTGAAAAAGTCATTAAGTCATAAAAAAAAATCAGTAATGAATCACTAAATTCTACCCCTGACATGAATATTATACTATATGTTAACTAAACTGAATTTAAATTAAAAAAAAATTAAAATATTAGTAACATCTTAGTGCTTTATCAATTGTATGGGGAATGCCATATTTTTGTGAATATTTCATTTCACTGCACAGGTGCAATAAAGTAGAGACTGTTGTCCTTGGTATGCCAGGCTGGGTTGGAGAGTCTTTGACTGGTAGGCACTCTGTGTGGTTTCCTATACATTTGTAGCTGCACAATTAAGACAGAGACTCTTGGGTGGGGTTAAAGTGGTCCTTTGGGACTTATACTCCATGTTCATCTTGAACATTTACCCAGGGTTCAAAGTCAAAAGATGACCTCATTGGCCTCCAGTGGCTTCCACATATCAGGAGCTCCTGGGCATCTGAGCAGAGATTGGTGTTGAAGTTTAGGGTGGGCAGGTGGTCCATGATGGGTAATTCATGGAGTTCTCCGAAAGATACACAGGAGCCAGGAGATGGGATGGGGATAAGTTGGGTATCTCCATAGTGCTGAAGGCACTGACCTTCCAACAGATGGAGATTTCCTCCCTGCAGAATGCTACATGAGCAGTGGAGCTCCAAACCTGATACACTGTCAAGTTATGTCCCAAACTAAGTGGCTGGGTTCTGGGTAACGTAGCAGATAAAATTTGGGCAAGTTGGATTATTTGATCCTGACACCTTTTCTTGGGCTGGTAGAAGGCTGGAAGGGTCCGTTGGGCTTTGCTGTCTATGTGGCTTCTGGCTTCTGGGATCTCCCTCTGCACTCTGGGCCAGCCACCCATCCTAAGGGCTTCATCCTATATCTTGTCAAATTTTAGATTTGCTGGGGGGGCTGCCCTGTAAGCAGTGATGGCATTTGGTTGGGCTGAGCCTCCTTCATTGACAACTGCGAGGACTCACCGTTGTGGGAGCCCCAAATACACCTGTTCCCTTCCCTCTGCATTCACGGGGATGCTGGCTTCCTACTTGCCTTTAGGGGTTAATGGATTGTTCTTTTCATTGAGTTCGAGTTTCCCATCAGAGTTAGGAATTTCTTTCTGGGCACCACATTTGGGCATTTCCTTCAACTTCTCTCAGTCCATTTGCCCTTCAAGTTTTGCTACTGTTCAGTCTTTTGGTAAAAAAAAAAAAATGACAACTGTTACTCATTGAGGGTTACTATCCAATTGCAATATAGAGACACACAGAAAGGCTAGTAAATGTATTAACTTTCTTATGTATACGGTATATAGGAAATGTATATGATATATTTACAATTACATATATATATAACGTATATCTATCATATATGATATAGGATATGTATGTGTATATATGTCTATGACATGATATATACATAGGATATGCGTATCCTAAATATCTATGCATAGAGAGATAAGTATAATGGACATCCCTACAGTTACCCATCTCTAGCTGTAATAATGCATCTTAAAATTTTGCTTTGTTATCGTGATTTTTATTTTATTTTTTTTTAAGATTTTATCTATTTATTTGAGAGGGGCAGTGACCGTGAGTGGGGGGGACAAGGAGAAGCAGGCTCCCTGACACGGCTCGATCCCAGGACCCTGGGATCACAATCTGAGCCCCAGACGCTTGACCGGCTGAGCCATCCAGGTGCACCATGAGTTGTTTTGTTGTTGTTGTTGTTGTTGTTTTGTTTTGTTTTGCTTTTTTAAGACGTAAAATATTAACGAACCAAGAGCTCCCTGCACTGTATTTTTTGTACCTCATCTCAGTTCCACCATTTTCCAGAAGTGCAGTGTTGGTGTTTACCACCCTCAGATTTTAAATATTTACCTACAAAGGGAGGCATTCACAAACAGCAATGGATTTCATTTTTTTCACGGGTGAAGCTTTACACCGGTTGCATCCCAGCTTCCATAGCATTGAATAATTGCAGTGTTTTTTGTGTTCAAACTTATAATTTGATGTTTACATGAGCTGCTATGCCATACAGCACATGCTGTGTGCCACTCCTGTTACTGCTTTCTGGAATGCTCTTGCATGAATGCTTCCTCTTTATTTTATCCCTCATTTGGGTGAATGTTTACGTTTTTTGTTGTTGTTGCTGTCTTCCAGTTTGGTCATGACAGATATAAGGATGCCATTCATGTAAGGATCAAGACAGCGTCATCCTGGACCAGGGTGGCCCTCAATCCAATGACAGGGGTCCTCGTAAAGTACGGAAGAAGAAACACAGACACAGAGGAAAAGCCACGTGAGGACGCAGGCAGAAAGGGGAGGGACGTAGCCACAAACCCAGGGACACCCGGAGCCCCAGAAGCTGGAAGAGGCAGGAAAGATCCTCTCCTGGAGCCTCAGGAAGGAGCACAGTCCTGCCCCGCCTGGATCTCAGACTTGTGGTCTCCAGCACTGGCGGAGGATGAATTCATATAGTTTTAAGCTACCTTGTTTGTGGTGCTTTGCTCTAACCAACGGGGCCCAAATCCTCGACAAGATCTATTTTTTTCATCTATGGAACAGAGATAGCCTTATGTTATTTGGTACAAAGCCCACTGCAAGGATTTGGTTCATGAATGGTTACCTGCCTTAAGCTTCTGGCAATCATATGAGCTTCAAAGAGGAGCTTGGAAAGCATTTGGAAATGGTGTTTTGTGCCTGTGATGTCATTATTCCATCCCACAGGTGCATGGAAAGTTTTTGCAAACTCTTGGGTATTGTATTTGGGCAATCGAAATAAATCATAAATAGGGATCAACATGAATTTTCTTTGAAGTCTCTGACACAGGCAAATATATGTATTAATATACCTTTTAATATGTATCAATTATATATAATATATAAATAATAGGATTTTAATTTTACATAATATTATATGTAATATACATTACATTATATGTATAGATTATATATAATTATATGTAATATATAATAACATGTAATATGTTGTATATAAAGATATAAATAATATATAATTTTATAAATAATATAGGATAGTATATAATAAAATATAAAAAACATGTAATTGTATATAAAGATATAAATAATATATAATTTTATAAATAATATATTATTATACAGGCAAATATATATATTAATATATCTTTTAATATGTATTATTATATATAACATATAAATAATATGATTTTAATTAATATATAATATATGCAATATATAACACAATATCATTTTAATTAATATGCATTCATTAATACATTCATCAAAACGTCTCTTTCTATGCATCTTTTTATCCAAATTGAAAAAGAAATTATGATTATAAACACTTAACATATAGGTCAAAACTAGGCACTCGCTGCCTCCACAGATTTTCATTTCAGTGAGTAATTTTCAAATATTATTCATTTCCTAGTAGCAAAAAAGAGCACCACGGTGGTTGCCAGGGGCCGGGGGTGGAGGAAACGGGAGACCTCGGTCAAAGGACATGAAATCCTAGGAGAATAGAATTTGGCGGCTGTGGCCCGCCATGCTCTGGGTGTAGATTGAGGCTTCTAGGAGACTAGATCTGGAATGTTCTCACCACACAGACACAAAGGAACTATCCGCGATGGTGTGGTTATTTCCCTCATGGTGGTCAACATTTTGCAACGTCTACATTGCATCAAATCACCAACATGGCTCACCTTGTCCATTCACAACCTCGTATGCCCCTTACAGCTCCACAGAACTAGAAAAAAATAGGCGTCCTTTCCTTCGTTTCACAGTGAGCATCATCTGGAGACATGCACGCGTGCCATTCTATAGGCAGAATTGAAGTCCGATATTGGGGCATGTGGTCCAAGTTGGGTAGTTTGTGAGATCCCAGGTCTCACCAACATGAAGCCCAGAGGGGTGACCATTCCTCTGCCGTCCATCCCTTCTCTTCTCTGGGGCGTGCGAGCTCCTGTCTTCTCTGAATAAAGACAGTGGGGTTTAAATAAATAGGGTCACAGGGCGACCCCCTCTCATATTTTTATCCTTAGGAAATTCACTGCTGAGATCTTCGAACAACATCCCGAACGGCAAAGCATCCAAATGACCGAGCGTTTGAAATCGTCGCTCCAAGAAAGGTCAGAGCAAACAATTCTCTGTGAAAAACAATTTGCATAGCAAATGATGCATTAAATGATGATCCGAGTTTTCCGTGGTCTTAATTATAACGGGACTAAGAATGGAGTCCGCGAGTGTGGCTGGTAATGCGAATGGGAACCCAGCAGACTCACAGACTGAAAGGCACAAACTCGTGGAAGGGTGTTTATTCCTTATGCTTAAGGAAGGAACAATCCCACTATGTACGTGTTCAGACCTATTTAAACTCAGGAATCTACAGGCTGTCAACAGCACCCGAGAGGCATAGCATAACCCATCCAGTTTTGGAAATCTGTGTCTTTTCTTTATTTGTCACAGTGTGGTCTGTGAGCCTGATGGCTTTTAAGTACTTTCACGTTCTTGAAGACAATCATTGCATTTGGGTTGGCACACGGGACCATGGTTGCTGATGGGATTTAGGGAGCGGTGTCTGACTCAAACCATGTTTCCCGAACTTTTCTTTTTAATTCTCAGTCTTGTAAGGAGGCATTTTTAGACATTTTTTTTTTTTTCGGTATGATGTGGATGTATGAATCCTGAGTGATGTGACAATTAATAATGTGCTTTGCACTATTTTATGTTGACTTTCTTTACGTGGGATTTTGGTCCTTGCTGTGTAGACAAATATAATCCAATGTACGAAAGCTCATTAGGAAAAATAGAACAGTAGAGGAGTATGAGATTTTGAAACTCATTTCTGTGTCAAGGAGACAGGGTGATGTGGTGGGAAAACATTGAACTTGGCCTGTGACATCCTATCCTGTGGCATCAGATATTGGTTATTGATTACAGTGGTTATTGGGTGACATGATTCCATTATTTAACACTCGCCCAAAGTCTGTACTACTCTGTCATACTAAAAAAAATGCATTAAAAAATGCGTGGAAATAATGCAATGTAGGGATTTGACTGTATTGCAGGATTCGGGTACTCAAATGCTTACCTGTGCCAGGCAACTAGTAAAAACACCTTGAATTTGAAAATAAGCCTTGATGGTCCCCCCCCGGGATAGGTGCGTACTTCCTCTGACAGGCAACCATATCGGAAGACAGTGGGAAACAGATGGACATGTGGTCCCCGTCCGACACGGGGCACCCAGCATTGCAAACCCAACTCCGTCATGTGCCGTGACCAGATTTTGAGTGTGTCTTACACTCTACAGTAGACACTAGAACCTCAAGAATTGTCCTTTGTTCTTTGAGGTTACAGGGTTCATAGGAGCAAGTAGGTTAGTCTGGAGTATTCTAGACAGCAGGACTCGGCAAGCCCAGGATGATCTCAGAACAGTGGGCAGGAGGTCATTTTTCATCAGTAGGTAGAGAAGGGGCTTGTGGTTGATGGGTCCAGGATGGGGTGTTGATGTCGTCTCTCAGGCTGAGTGGAAGGGATCAGTGTGTTATTGATTCAGATCCGACGTGGCAAGGCTCTGACCTCTAGGGGTACAGGAAGTGGGGGGAAGATCCCGCAGGTGGTGGGGAGAGGCTCTCTCCTGCTGTGCTTACAACGGGCTCGCAAACCAAATGGAACCAGCCCTCCGGCCCTCCGTCTCTCTGAGTCCTTTCCATCTAACTTCTAGCAGCATCACAGATACGGTTCCTATCTTCAGGATCGAGGCTGCAGTAGAGTCCTTTTATGAGCCATGATCTCCTAACTGACATTTGGGAGGGCAGGGCAAGCCTGTGGGATGGGGAGAGGTCGGAGGTGGGGCAACATTGGGTCTTACTCTTGATGGATGTTGGAACGGGCAAGACTGAAGGCTTATCTTCCATGCCCCACTTATGGTAACCTGCAGTTTCTTGGAAGCAAATGCTGAATTTTTTTCCATGCTGACAAACAGAAGGGCAGTGTCCTGAGGAAGGGAAGGGGACGCACGGTGGGAACTGTATGTTGGGTAGCTTTGACAGATGGATGAGACAGAACATGGTGGTTGTTCTCAAGCGAACCGAGCCAGCTGACTCACCTACCGGGCATGGAGAGTTTGCATGCTCTTTGGAAAGGAGGTCTCCAATCCCGTGGGGCTGTCTGTCTTCTCAGGAGGCATTAAGATAGAGCAGAACTCCAGACGGGGAACAACAATAAAGCATTCATCCCCATGATGACTTTGAATGGGGAACAGATTATCATCCCAGTATAGGGCCTGCCTGTGCAGAAGGATGGTTCTAATCAGCGAGTTTGTCAGCCCATGGTGGTTCCCCCCAAGTTGACACTACTGTCTTTGGGATTTTAGCTGGAGTTGACACTGCTGTCTTTGGGATTTTAGCTGGAGGAGGAGTCTGGGGATGTGACCCTAGGGGGTGGTGCCCTATTAGAGCGATCGGACTGCTATACTGAGCTCAAAACTGGCACCACCCAAGCCCATGGTCCAGACAGTAGTATGGGACACATGGAAACACCACCTCCTTTTAGGATATGGGTCTTTTCATGATATAGTGATCTGCTGTCTCCTAAAAACACCCGGGTTTGATTGGATGACATCCCAGAGAAAGCAAAGTATGGGATTGTTGCAGAGAAGAGGAATGTGGTGGGGCATCAATGAAAAACCTTGCTTTGATCTACAGTCATGGAGACCCCAACAGCCATGCACCGAGGACTCAGGCTGGAGCGATGACAGTTTGTGCTCATCTCCCTCATGGCCTTGCTGGGTTCCAGAGCCAGCATATCATCCTTATTCACAGCGATGAGTCCCACCAGGGCACCTCAATAGTCCAAACACTCAGGATGTCTGTTTGTTGGGAAGTCAGTCTCGGGAGGGCACCTCGTGGACGGCAAGATGCAGCCTTTCCTGTAAAGATTGATGGAGATCGTCGTCCCAAAAGGAGAAGAAAGCCATGTGAGTTTTGCCGGTATGGGGCATGTGGGACACATGTTCCCACCAGAGTCAGGTTTCTGTTTCTTACGCCATAGAGGTTACGGCCAACGTATTTTGAGGAGCTTTGCGAGCTGTTGTGGCTTTATCCCTCAGATAATATTTGGAAGCTTTTCAAAAATGGGTCCACGAAAGGGGCACAAAAAGCCACATACGGAAAATATACACTTAATAGGGAAAGAATCCATGCTTTTTTTGAAGTGAGTGGACCTAGTCTGCAGAATTATTCTTAATAAGCCAGATACAGAAAGTGATGATTGCAGATTATTATTTATGTCTTCTATGGTATGTACTGATAAGTCAGCTTATTTTATATATTTTATTATAATATGTGCTCTAAGTATCATTTATTTTAATAAGTCTGTTACACTAAATTATGTTCTACATTATGTTATATATTATTTTCTGTATAGTATCATTTGATTATTGTACATTGTACAGTTTACTCTTAGGTGTTATATTATTATATATTTTAAGTGCCACTAATTTCACTAAGTTGCAGGCAGTTATAATAGAGGTATATTTTTCAGATTTTATTTATTTATGTATTTGAGACAGAGAGAGAGCGTGAGCAGAGGGAGGAACGGAGGGATAGGTACAAGTGGACTCTGAGCTGACCATGGAGACTGACATGGGGTTCAATCTCATGACCCTGAGATCATGATATGAGCTGAAAGAAGGTTTTATTTTTAAGAAATCGCTACACACAATGTTCGGCTTGAACTTACAACCGCAAGATCAAGAATTGGTGTCCCACCGACTAAGTCAGCCAGATGCCCCCCTATTACATATAATATCATGTTACTATGATATCTATACAAAGTATCATATTACATTAATCATGTTTCTGTATTTATATATTATATTATGCATTTAGGAAACATTGCTATGTTTTGCTATCACATGACTATGTATTTTATAAATATCACTTCTTTTTAATGAGTCATTTGCAAGGAATCATTAGTATCTTGTTATGGTATATCGTATTATATATATTGAATATTATTCATGTTCTACGTTCATTTACTCACATATTGTGTATAATTATATTATGGCAAATGTTACTTATGCTTTACTATTCTATATCTTAGTATCCTATAAGATGAATCATTTACTATAATTTCTTGATACTAAGTCATTTGCAAGGAATGACATGATTGCTACATTAGTAATTACTTAAATATTTTGTGCTACATATTTATGACTGCATGTGACATCTTGTATTATTATTATTATGAGTCCTATGTATTTTCAATAGGTCTGTTTTGCAGAATCCTTCCTGACAAATGTCATATTCCCTTGCCTACTGAACAGCACTGCAAAGCAACGTCTAGGGCTTTGTACGGTCTTTCCCTTGTCCTAAATACCCTGATGCCCACTGCATCAAGTTAGTCCTTGCAATGGCCCTAGGAGATAAGTACCTTCCTTTTCTTTTTAAAGATTTTCTTTATTTGACAGACAGAGATCACAAGTAGGCAGAGAGGCAGGCAGAGAGAGAGGGGGAAGCAGGCTCCCCGCCGAGCAGAGAGCCCGATGCGGGGCTCGATCCCAGGACCCTGGGATCATGACCTGAGTCGAAGGCAGAGGCTTAACCCAATGAGCCACCCAGGCGCCCCAGATAAGTACCTTTCTAACCCTCATTTTAGAAGACTTCAGGAAGATTTTGGGAAGAAGAAGGTGAGGCCCAGAGAGGTCGAGTCACACAGGTATCATGGTGTAACATCATCAGATGACCTGCATGGGGGTCAGCATTCATGACAGAGAGCCAAGATGCGCTCTCCATTCTCTGATTTCTAAAAAATTGGTTTCAGATATCAGCCAATAAGCATATGAAGCGGGGATGGGATCTTTTGTTCCTATGACAATGTCAACGCTGACTACAATGGTGGTATCACCTTCAGTTTGCATTCCCAGAGACTGTCCTCAAGGGTGCCGTGGCTTTATCTGCATAGCAATTTCTGAGAGGCGGAAGGCACCGGGATTGGGTTACTTCTTTTATGAACTGGTAAATCAGACTCAGCAGTTAGGTTACATATTAAAGAAAACACAGTATGTCGGTGGCTTATCTATGTCATGTGGCCACTGTCTCATAGCCCTTTCCATTTCGCGGTGTGTTTTTGTACCCATCTGTCTTACCTCCTTGCAGGCGAGGAGAGGCAGGTATAATATGAGACTCTCATCTGTTTAAGGCAGGGAGTCCTGAGCCTCAGCACTGTAGACATCTGGGGCAGGGTGGCTCTTGGACATGGGGCGCTGGTCACTCTGGAGAGTTGAGTCTTGTGTCTGGTCTCCACTCACCCCATGCTAGAAGCATCCCTCCCACTTTGCAGTGACAACTCAATATATCTGCAGATGTTGTTCAACGTCTTTTGGGGGAAATCCTGCCCCCAGCTAAGAACTGGATAAAACCGAGTCCATGGAAATTGAGTGGCCGTATGTTCAAGATCGCATGTCCAAGTCATGACATTGTAGAAATAGGATCTTTTGACATCTTGAGGGCCCCCTGTTGGATGGTGCTGCCCAAAGAAGAGCCCAATCTTCAAGGGTTCAGCCTCATTTCGATGCATGGTTACCATCTTGCATTGCATTGGATTAACTTCCTGATTCTATCCCTTAACAGGGTTTTTGGGACCCTCTCATGCTTGCATACAAGAATATGATTCTTGTTATGTCTCGGTGGATATGAGGATACAAGACTTGGGAAAAACCATGGGTGTGGCAGGCTCGGGGTTGCTTTCTGCCTGTCAGCCTCTCTGGTCTCCTACTCCAGTGCCTCAAATGCATCCAACTCCCTTCCTCCAAAGGGCATCTCAACACGTTTCTTCCCCTCCCTCCTGCTTCTCTTTCTAGAGTGAACTTTCAGTCTTGTGACAGATCCAAATGCCAATGACAGTTTCTTAGGGAAGACCCTCCTCCCTGACTCCCCAGGCCTAGTCCCATCCCTTTCTCTACATTTTCCTTCATAGCATCTTTCACTGTTGGCAATCCTGTGTTTATTTGTGTGATTATATCCTCATTCTCAACCTTTGTGTCTCAACTGTAAGCTGCAGGGTGTTAGACATGGTATCTCTACTTACTCATCCTGTACCTCTAGCCACTGGACAGTCGGTGGACATGGGCTGAATTAGTGAGTGAGGAACAAGACACAAAGGAAAATATGACATTGTCCCTGCATGTAACAGTTGGATAGTGGCCTCCAAAAAGATATGTCCTTGTCATAATACCTGGAACCCCAGAATGGGACCTTATTTGGAAATTGATCTTTGCAGAGGTGATAAGTGAAGGATCTGAGATGAGGTCTTCTTGGATCAGAGTGGCCCCAAATCCACTCTTAGGTGTCCTTATAAGGGACAAAAGAGGAGAGACACAGACACAAAGGAGAAGCCACATGAAGACGGAGGCAGAGATGGGAGGGATGTGGCTACAAGCCCAGGGATGTCTGGAGCCCAGAAGCTGGTAGAAGCAGGAGGGACCGTCCCTTGGAGCTTCAGGAGGGAGCACAGCCCTGCCCCACCTGGATCTCAGCAGCCCTGCCCCACCTGGATCTCAGACTTCTGGTCTCCAGAGCTGGGTGAGGATAAATCTGTGTTGCGCTAAACCCTTGATTTGTGGTCACTTGTCAACAGCAGCAATAAGAAACTCATAACTTACCCCCCCCCTTTTTTTGAGACATAGTACACTTCTTTCTCATTCTTCTTCTGTTACAACATAAGAGGGAACTGATCATCAATGCATATGGTCTATTGAAGGGATTAAATGAGTTGTCATTATTGAAACTATATTCCAAGACCAGCTCTATGTTTAGGCCAGTTGTTTTGGACAACCCCTTCAATATGGCATATTGCCTTTTTAACATATTGGCACCTGGTTTTTTCTCCTTGTCTTTCTTCCAAGACTGACTTCATTCTTCCCCCAACATGTGAGCTGGATGAGCAAAAGGACCAAGCGACAGTGATTATCGTGTGGTCACTCATACATGCAGAGCTTACCCTCTGAGTCTTCAAAATTGGGTTGTTGGATGAGTATGTGCCCATCCAATCTACAAACACTCTGGGATTTTCCAATGTCTTCCTGAGGTTATGACATGGAGATCTGCCAATCGACTTCCTTGGATTTCAACCCTGAGGGGTTCCAGTGACTGGTTTGTCTCTGGTTGGAAGGAAAGGGTGTCCCATGAGTGAAAGGCAAGAATGCGCTTACATGTCATTCTCTTTCTCTGACTTTGATTTTAAGTAACGTGCTGGAAAGTCAAAGCTCATGTCACGCATCCCCTTCCCATTTTTATTTTTTTTTAACTATCATCTATTTTAGAAAGTCTTACTGATAAATTTTATCAGATACTTATTTTTTTTTTAACACTGCCAGCAGGGGATCTTTATGAAATGTAACAGTGAAACGTGTATCCTCAAGAAGCAGCCATGCAATAAAACGCATCACTGGTTTTGATTACCCCAATAGTGCGTAGGGAGAAAACTCACTGTAGAAGTTGTACTCTGATATTTTTAAGCAATGGAGAAGACTCTTTGGAGGAGCAATGAAGGCATTAAAATCATGGAAGCCATTTGGTTTATATAATAAACTCCTGTAAACTGGGTGGTTTTACGATTGAGTTTCCCCATCAGCTGTTTTGAATAAGATGTTAGAGGGGTTCTTGGGCATGTTATTTTCCCGTGGGTCAGATTAGCTCTCTGTTAGCTTAGTAGTTAAAGAATCCTAAAGTCAACCCATTATAATATGGATTTATCTCCAAACTATGTCTGTAGTCAGTTTTTTTTTTTTTTTAAGTGTTCATCGACTCTAATTCCAATCAGTTCTAATACGAGGCAAGTTTGGGGAGTCATAAGTACTTTTGGGGGTTCATTGACTTCAGAGTACAGATACCATTTTGTAACTAGGATTCAGGGGGAGAAAAGTCAGTGAAAAGGAATAGATGAGCTTGAATGGTCTTTGAGTAATTCATGTCTTCCAAGAAATCATCATGAAATGATAAGAACTAGGAATCAATATTGGAAAGTTTGACTGTTTTCTGTGGAATTCAATGGATTTTAGGAGCCCCACATGTTTGGATAGTCCTTGCCGGCACAGTAAAGGGTTAACTTAGTAGGTTTGGGGTCTTCTCACCCTACATAGGCCAAGGGAAGAGCTGGTCCTTGGCTGGCACTTGGGAGAAAACCGATGACCCAAGCTATATCTTGCCTGATAAGGGTGTCTTTCTGTACCCCAGGTCTTTGGCCCTATCATATAGTTAAACACTGTGGTTTGTGTTGACCCCATCATTTTCTTTGCCTGGAGCCCTCGGTCACTGTCTATCAGTTTGGTCTGTGAGGGAGAAAATGAAAGAATGAGTAACAGGTCTGTCAAAGTAAGGTCACTAAAAACTGGACACCAAGGCCGAGATGCGTTTCCCTAGTCGACACCACTCCTTATATGTTGTCCCACATCCTGTCTCTTGGAGAGAAGAGAACAGGGATGTCATGCCTGGTTTCTCCCAGATTCTACCCTATGCACTTTGGACCGTGACCAATTTTCATCTGTATCACTTTACCTCAATAGACCATGACTATAGGTATGACAGCTCTCCTCTGAGAGTCTGACTTAGCAGATAATTGAATAGGAGTATCACCGCCTCATTGAATATGAGGACATCTGAGACAGCATACCCTGCAATGGTTCACATTATGGGAGGACCCCTAGGAGGATCCAAGACCACCAAGAGAATATATAAGGTGCTGCCATGTGCATACGCCTGTTTTCATTTCTTAATAAGTGGCAATGACAATGCTTGCAGAATCCATTAATAAATGTGAAATTCTCTGAACAGTACCACCATCTTGCTTGAAACAGCAAATTGAGGTAAAGAAAATGGAGCCAAAGCATGCAGACGACATATATATCTAGGACACAGAATGTTATGGTGCATCCAGGAGACCGGTGTGGGAGAACCTTCAGCAGACAGGAGGCAGCCGCTAGCACATGTGTACGTATGCATGAATCGGGACTTGTGTACGTGTGTACTCATTGCCAATATACTCAGCGTCCTTGGCTGTCAACTAGGAAACAGTAGGTGGTTTTGTGTCTCAGTGAAGAATGACACGTCTTAAGGCATTGGCAAGGGGATCTGGAGCCCATGAGGAAACACTTGAGTCATTTGGGACCAGCACAGAGCACGGTTACCAGAGGGAAGTTTAGAGGATAAGGAGTCTCAGGGTCTAAGTGACCATGGACTCTTCTGAGAAGAGACGCATTGGGCAGGCAAGGTCTAAGCTAGAGATAGGAGACTGTGAGCACCTGTAAATGCCCGTGTGTGGATTATTAAGATGTTCTCCTATATATGAACACATATATCCCATTGCAGTACAGTTCAGTGGTCTGCATTAGGACCAGAGACCCTTGTGCAAAACAAATCTCTCTCTCAAAAAAAGCACAAGTTAACGCGGAACTCGTTTTGCAAAAAGCTTCCCGAAATGGCTAAGATGCCCCTCTGTGTTTTCTAGAGTCTAAACAGCCTACCCTTGGCTTGGTTATTCTATCTTGTGCCACTATGTAATGTCTGAATAAGCTTTGAAAGGTTGGATTAACTCAGCTCACTTTGTTCTTCGGCTCAACGCCACCCTTGGCTTCAGTTACAAAGACACGTTTCCATTGAGAGTCTGCCTTAAAAAAAGAAAAGAAAACAATATCTCCAATGGAGAGTCCACAAAGCTGTGCCTCGAATAATACCCTTACTCTCTTTGCTGACATTTCAAGCATTAAATTAATATTCTTGAACTCGATTCATCAGGCTTCCAACCTGTAATTGGGATTCTGAGCACGCAGAGGGAGCATGAGAGGGAGAGCAATCGGTCTGTGGAGTACAGCGGTTTTTCATTTTGCGGCCAATCCCGGAAAGCAAACACAATGAGGTCATGTTCTGGAGGCTGATGGATACTGCCATTCTCAGGAGTCCAGCAATAAGAAATAGCAACTTGAAGCAAACACAGAAGAAGACATGGCGGCCTGGGAAACCCTCCCACGTAGTTCATCCCCAATTTTTATTGCCTTGACCCCAATCTGGCTTTCAGGCCATCTTTAGCTTTAAGAGGCTTCCAAGCGCAGTGATGGGAAGCTGTTTTCCAAGGGTGCGTCATCCATGCCGAGCCATGAAGAACTCCAGGAGCGTTGGTTTCTTGCCAGTGTACAGGCTTCAGGGGAGAGCTGGCCTGTTACAGAGTTGACATTTTAGATTACGGTGGGGCTAGAGTCTTGTTACAATATTTGAGAGCTCTAATACTTCCGCTCAAGCTGTATCAACGTGTTTGCACTCAAGATGGTCTAGAGCCCAGTTGGATTTGTGTTCATTCCTCCTTCCTTGTAACGCCCCCAGACTTGCATTTAAATGGGGGTGTGCAAAGGGCAGCTGGGTGGCTCCGTTGGCGAGGCGTCTGCCTTCGGCTCAGTGGGTGATCCTGGGGTCCTGGGATGGAGTGCAGAGTCTGTTTCTCCCTCTCCCTTTGCGGTTCCTCCAGCTTGTGCTCTCACTCTGTCAAATGAATAAAGAAAATTTTAAAAAAGTAAATTAGGGCACCCAAGACAAAGGACAAAGGAGCATCGTTTAGGACAACGGCAACATGAAGGAGGACTCTCCAAAAAGCTCAACAAAAGTTTGTGTAAATCACAGGTGGACGGTCCAGCCTAGGCTGTTAATACAATCCAAATGGAATTTCCCATTGGTGGACATGCACGTTGCTGGTAGGGGCTCTTTAGAATGTCCTTTGTCTAATAATATGAGAGAAATCTGGGTAAATGACATTAATTAGGTATTAGAGAAGAACCCACTCACTATGGATGGACGGTTTTCCTTTTGGAAATATTTGCCCAAGGATTTGAGAACCAGAACTCTGGCAGAGCAAATCCACCGTTAGAGCAGAACCTTGGTCCGTTGTCAAGAATTCCTGGTACTGCATCTTTGGAAACAGACACAAGAAGGCACGATGTGGGCTGCATGCCTGGGTTTTATGGCTTCCTGTGTGCAAGTCCTGTGGAGCATTAGAAAGCCAAACAGGCAAGGGGACCTCATGCTGGCTGGACTGGCACCTACTAGCTGCCATGTTAGGGGTGATTGCTTTTTCTCCTATTGCTACCCATGTGACCCTGGGAATTTTTGGCCCTTCAAAAATGAGTTTCTGAGAGCACCTGGGTGGCTCAGTGGGTTAAGCGTCTGTCTCCAGCTCAGGTCATGATCTCAGGGTCCTGGGATCGAATCCTGAGTTGGGTTCCCTGCTCAGTGGGAAGTCTGCTTCTCTTTCTCCCTCTGCCCCTGTTCATGCTCTCTCTCTCTCTCTCTCTGTCTCCATCTGAACTAACTAAATAAAAATCTTTAAAAAAACGAGTTTTCAAATCCTGTAGCCTCTTCAGCTGTTTGTATTATTTAAATAAAAACAGATGTGGATGTACTTCGAAGCCAAAGGATCAACACTTCAATATTTACTATAGGGAGTGAGGACAAGGGATTGTACAAATGGCTTTCCAGAAGGAGAGTGGAAATTTTTGGACCTACGTTTATTTATTTTTTCTCCCAATACCTAAAATACTCACAGAGAAGTTTATGGAAAAAAAAAAAAGTTAAATGGAACTTTAAAGTCACTGAGAAAATGCGGAAGCCAACAGAAAATATCGATAATTTGAGAGGCTGTGAGATGTCAAGGTAGTGAGAATCTATGGCTTCTCCGTGTAAATATGTAGATAAAAGCCAGACACCATGAGGGTACCTTGTGGAACAGGAAAGGGACACGTGGCAATGGATTAAAAATATTTATTCAATTAAATGCAAAACGTGAGTTGCTTCCTTCTTATTGCTTTTAAGGAGGTGTGCATTCATTCCCGAGCATACAGATAGGTTTTGTATACAAAACAATATTTCTTCCCCAGCAACTGGCCAAGAGGTGCTTTTCTGGGGAACATGATAGCATTTAGAATGTGGGGGAAGGGCTTGCAAATCCATACCTAAGTGTAAGCCTGGGGGGTGTGTAGGGAAGGATGAAAGCGTGTGGATGACTTTCAAGGTAATACAGACACTTTGTGGTGATGTCATGGCTCAACCGCCATCTCCAAGTAGCTGGAAAGATGGTGTCCAGCCTGTCTATCAACACATACACTGCTGGGGCACCTGGATGGCTGTCAGTTGAGCATCTGTCAACAGCTCAGGTCATGATCTCAGGGTCCTGGGATGGAGCCCTGTGTTAGGGGGAGGGTCTCTGCTTAGTGAGGAGTCTGCTTCTCCCTCTCCCTCTGCCCCTAACCCGATCATGCTCTCAGTCTCTCTCAAAATAAAAATAAATAAAATCTTAAAACACACACACACACACACACACACACACACACACACACACACACACACTACAACATTACATCAGGGGAGTGATGATGATGGACAAAATTCAAGATTACCTACCATTGGCCTAGAAGTTCTGGTTGATGCAAATCTCCTTAAAAAAAAAAAAAAGTCTTCTTTTTTGTTTGGTTAAATATCCATAATGTAAAACACACCATAGTAACCATTTTAAGCATGGAGGTCAGGGGTATTAAGTACATTCATTTTTCTGTGCAACCATCCCTACAAACTTTATATTCTGTCTCTATGAATAGGATGGTTCTAGGGTCCTCATACAAGTAGAATCATACAAAATGAGTTCTTTTTGTGACCGGCAGTTTCACTGGGCATCACGTCCTCAAGGGTCATCCATGGTTTAGCAGGTGTCAGAAGGTCCTTCCTTTTGATTGTATGATTGGACCTCAATGTTCATCCATTCATCTGTGGAGGGACACATGGGTTGCACCTTGCGGCTGCAGTGTTGAATCCTGCCATGAGCATGTGTGACCCCATATGTCTTCTAGCCCCTGCTTGAGATGGTTTGCAAATCTGTTTGTTTGTTTTTCAGATAAGTTGCTGATAGGTCGTGCTGGAAATTCTCATGAAATAGGTCACCCTGAAACTTTTTAACGGAGAATAGCCCAGCACACTGGGAAGCAGGTTCTCCCATAAAACCGTGCAATAAATGGACTCCAGGGTTCAAGAGATGTCTTTAAAAACCCTTAAAGTTTTTAAGAGTGCTTGGCCTCTGCTGGTCCTTGGGGATGGTTGTTATGAGGCATCCCTAACTAGCTATTGCATTCAAAACTCTAATTAGGGAAGCATTGCCCTCTGTAGCTCTCCAGAGCTTTAATTCATTCTCTTTGGGCTCCTTTGTGGCAACAATGCATCACGGAAAAAGCATTTATTAAAATAAATACCGACACTTCCATAGAATGAAGTTATCTCTCAAAGCTAAGAGTTTCCCAAGTTCTTGTTTATTTAGCATAAATATGGGATGTCAGCATAGTCAGGAGTTAGGTTTTGCCCAGGGACCCTTTCCTCCTCAAAAACAGACATAGATTATCATGTAAAATACACGATAGATGAAATGCCCATATTGCTTTGTACCAAATACATTGTTTCAGCAACTTTGAGGGATAGTCCCTCAGCTGGCCTATCGCGTAATCCTAGATAGAATTCTCTTTTGTATCTCACCTTTTTGCCAGTAGATAAAACACCCACACTCTCATTGTTCCAAGCGAGGCATCCCCTGTCAGTCTCCATTTTCAGAGGTGCATCAAACATGGTAGCAGATGATTTGTACATATTCATCGACATGCTCTCCTCTGTCCACCTACTATTAAAATCGCACTTTAGTTGGCTTTCCAACGAGAAGAGATTTCCAATGTCCTTGCACAGGACACATGTGTGCTCTGCAGAGCTCATTGTCTGAAGACTTGGCTTTCTTGTGGTCCCAAATAATGAATGAAGAAAGATGGGGCTCATTTGGGTTTGTGTGTCTCTTATACCCCAACCTCCAAAGAAAAGTTGGTGAGGAATTGATGGGAAGTTCTTTGTTTTATTTTCTCATCTCTCAATTTAGGATATGTTTTGAGTGGATAAATATTCCTGGTTTATGAAAGACGTAACCAAATGGCCCATTGGGCGATGTGAAGGCAAAACTGTTTATGAGTCCCTGAACTCAAGGACAGAGACTTGCAATAGCATTTTCTAGAGTGGCTTATCATAGAAGGCATTCTTCATCTCTTTAAAGTTTCATTTTCTTGACAATCTCATGAGGTTGGAGTCATTTTCCTATTTTTGCAAATCAAATGCATTCATCCTGATAAGAACATATTCTCCCTTTTAATGTCTCAAAATATTGCGTGCATGGTTGAGATGAGTGGGTAAATAGAGATAAAATCCCTGACCTTATCCTCATCACAATTCCCTCCTATCCAGATGTCCTTTGATATAAGGCATGAGATCTATTTACTCGTCTTTTGCATTAGGGTAACGGGCATTGAGTTTGTTTCCGTGCCTTTTCCTTTGGTCCGTTTTGCCATACCTCAATTTGTAGACCCGGACTAATGGGTAAGAGTCTTGTTATATTTTTATTACTGGGAGACTCACTTAATCCACATGGATAACCATGGTGGTGATTTTACCCCTCCCCCTTCCAGGCGGGCTCAATATTGATTTTGTGTGGATTATGGGCCGTTGAATGCATCATTGCTCTCTTTAATCATACGTACATTCAACACCACTTTGCTTAAGAAATTGCAGATAGGCAGAAATGATTACTGCCAGGCCATTTTTACTCTGTGTGTATGTGTGTGTGTGTGTGTAATTCAAGGGGAGAGAGTGGTCTTTCCAGTAGTTCTGAATAATGGAATTTTAAACTGGTGAAGGATCCTATTTATGCCTTGAAATAAGAAAAAAACAAATCAATGTGTTTCTTCAACTGCATTCTTTGGGGGATAAGAATTTCCCTGTATCACTACTACTTATTAAATGCTGCATCTTATAGCTCAGGCTGAGTTAAGCTCCAGTAATAAAGGTCCCCCAAACCCCCATGTCTTAAAACAAATACTACTTATTCCAACTCTGTCCTGGATGCTTCTTTGAGATATAAAAACTTGAATATGCAAATGATAATGTTGAGGTTCTTTTGGTAAAACCAACCAGGTAGTTTGTTAGTAATGTGCCATCGTGGTGTTTGACCAAACAAGCGATGGAAAGTCATTGAGGTGCTTTGTAACTGGGGCTGGGGTATCTGGCTTGTCAGGCTCCCTGCACTCTGGTCTCTCTCTCCCTTGCCATGGTGACACTCCAGGTGGTTCTGAGTAGATCTCTACTAGGAAGAAACACCTGTTCCCCAACATTTCCTTTAACCACTGCTCACCCATTAGAGTAGTGAAAAGATTTTATATTTATCCTAATTCTCTCTCTGTGTATTATATGACATACTTGATTGATCTCAAGCTTAGCCACAGAGGGAATTCACAGAAAGGATCTTTTCTTTAACTCTAATATTCAACTAATGTGCATGAATTTGTGCTTTGAATTATTACAGGAGAACAAGTGCACATAGAGGGAGACACCTGTGGACTCACATTGACAATGGGATCTGAAGACGAAAGAGGAATTTAGGGTGTGTATGCTTATTGAACAACGTGGAGTCTGAGGTCTTGGGGTTATGGGTTCCATTTCCTGTTCATCTATCAATCTCAGAAACCATTCATCACTTGGTGGTCCCTGGGCTCAAAGGGCTTGGACCCTGTGAGACAGACATCTCTGAAGCCCCAGCATCAGGCAATGATTGCGTGATCCTTTATACAAGTGAGTGAGCTGAGGCGATTTCAACGAGGAAGGCAGGGGCAGGGGGCGGGGCGCGGTGCAGACCTGATCGTCAGAAAAAGAAAGATGTGGGAACCACCAGAGTTGTTTGTTTAGAAAGAATCCAGTCAAAGAAGTGAAATCAGCTTTTGAGACCTAAGGCAGGTGTTTGAAAATAACAGAAGGAGACGAAGTCAAGAATGGGAGACACATCGATGACAATTTCAAAAAGCCTTATTGAGCTAGTTCCCCTTCCCTACAATGCTGATTTTAAAACCATGGCACTTAGAAGCACATAACAAATGTGGAAAGACATATAGACCTCTGAAGAAAACTAGCCTGTCCGTTAGATCATAGCATTCCTGAGAGTTAAATGAGATAATACAGCTAGGTCCTACAGCGGCTACCATGTTGAAATCACTCAATTAAATGGTCAGGTATTATGATCACCTGAGAATTAGGTGGTATACACAGATGCTTACAGGCAGGTGGGATTGGACAACTACTCTTGGAGAAGCACATTGTTTAAAAATCAGCCATACTGCTGGTTGTTGGAGTTTTATCTGCGACACTATGGACAGGAGCACACCAACTACACTTTTCCTTTGTGATGGGCAAAGGAAATTTCTTTTGTGATGGGCACAGATTTCCTTTGTGATGGGCAAATGTGCCGGTTCGCTGGCCCACATCTCCCATTTGTCCAGGGAAAATAGGTCAAATTTCACTTTGCTCAGAGGACATGCTTTGCTTCTCACCACAGACCTGCAACGCTGATTTAGGGCTCACATTTTTATCAAGAGCTCCCGGTGTCCATTACCCGGTGCAACTTCCAACACCTAGAGGCTTGCCATGGAATGGAAACTCAAGGGATTGTTGCCGCGACTCAGTCTTTTGACAGATACCACGCTCTTGTACGCTGGGCCATTCCCTCCTGGTTAGACCTCCAGATTCTGGGAATTCCTGTCGCAACAGCTTGTAAACTTGTCCTCAGGATGAGGCTTGTGTTTGGCATTGTTTGGCATCCTTGCTAACCGATTTCATGGAATTGTGTTTCTCTGGGGAGCCATCTACTTACTTGAGTGTCTGTGTTCATTTTCTAGTGTTGCCGTACAAATGAACCTAAGCTGGGTGCCTTAAATAGCACACACTTATTCTCGAACATTCCTTCTGCTGGTGGGAAGTTCAAGATCAAGGTGTCCACAGGGTTGGTTCCTTCCAAGGTCCATGAGGGAGGATCTGTTCCAGGCATCTCTGCAGCTTCTGGTGGCCTCCAGTGTTCCTTGGCTTTCCAAGGACATGTTCCTTGGATCTTCACACTGTCTTCTCTCTCTGTGTCCAAATATTCCATTTTTATAAGGATGCTGATCATATTAAAGTAGGACCCACCCTAATGACCTCCTTTCAACTTGGTTACCCATATAGCAACCCTATCTCCAAAGAAGGTAACATTTTGAGGTACCAGGGGATGAGTAGACCCACACATTTTTTTGGGGGACAGAATTCAACCCCAACAGTGTCTTAATGAGAACATTCACACTACACATGCAAATCTGTTCACTATGATGGCATTGGTTAGCCAACTTGCCATTCTATAGAATGTGTCTCCTATGAGTTGTGTGTTTGTTGCAGAGTTAGTAGAAAGACAACACAGCATGAATATTGAACATTACTTTGAGGGGAGATGAGACAGCATCTCCTTGCCCAGCCTGCACCTGGCCATTGGTTTAGGTGTGCGGGGAACTCAAGAGCACTATGGGTGTTCCCTTCTTCTCTCTGCCAAGTCCTTCTGAAGGGAAGCTCTTAGAGGTTGCTCGTGTAAGGCTCAAAGGGTCTTTCTATGGGAGTCTCAAGAACGCTGTAAAATGCTGGTTCCATTGTACCCATCAACAAGAATGCTGTGTGAGGTTCACGTGAGGAATGCATGCTTCTTCTTTCTTTCGTACCCATGTCTCTCTGACCAAGGGGCTCTGAGCAACCAAAACAGCAATTTGAGCTCCTCTTAAGCAGGGGTATCAATGAATCTGGAGCCCCTGTGCTGGCAGGATTCACAAGGGCATTCCATATTCTCTTTAACAGTGACTGAATATGTTCTTTTCCTCCCAGGTGGAATGTACATCAAACCAAGCAGAGTAAGATACCAGCCAGTGGCCACCCTTCCAAACTGAACCTGCTGGGGACAGCTGTCTCCAGACCTCATTGTTTTCTGTACATGGCCATACTAATATTGACTTTTGTGGTTGTAACTCAGATGGGATGAGGCCTTGGTAAGATGTATTGATCATTTGAAATGCTGGATGATGGTGTGCCCCCAGGTGTGCTCCTGGAGGAGGCCTCCAGGTGTGCCCCAGCTATGCTCCCAAGGGAGGCCTCCAAGCACACAAGAGCTGGGAACTCATTGCCATGAAATGCAGTAGGTGATGTGGCATGTAACAAAGGCTTGCGCACTTTCCTGCCAGTGCAGTCACCAACATGAAGACATTTATGACATGGCGAGGCTCTTGAGCTAGTGGAAGGAGGTATATCTGGCAACGGGTCACCTTTCTAGAAGGAGCTCTGAGCCCTGGGTTGGTTCGAATAGTGAATATACCTGGGGACCTCCTGCGGGAGCATAGCTGGAGATCTCCTCTGGGAACACAGCAGGAGACCACCCTGGGAGCACACCTGAAGGCCTCCTCTGGGAGCACACTGAGGGACCTCACCTAGGACCACAGCTGGAGACATCCTCTGGGAGCACACCTGGGGTCCTCCCCGGGACCATAGCTGGAGACCTCCCCTGGGACCACAGCTAGAGACCTGGCCTGGGACCACAGCTGGAGACCTGCCCGGGGACCAAAGCTGGAGACCTCCCCTGGGAACACAGTTGGAGACCTCCCTGGCAGAACATGCAGAACCACCAATACCCTTAGCAAAGTTGATTTGGAAGTGGGTTTTGGACTTAAGGAGGCAAGAGATGAGGAACTTAAGATAATGGTCAGGTCACACACATGACAAAGACACTGTATTGACTTTGCTCAGCCCATGTTGACCTCGGACCCTCACAGAGACTCCAGTGGTTTCAACCATTAGGATTGGAACAACCACAATATGATGGTTCTGAGTGTAAATCGGAGTTTGGAAGAGCCATGTGAAATAGCTAGCTTCCCCAATGCTAAATAAAACAGCTTGTAACTAGCTCATAAAGAGTTATTTATAGGCTAGCTCAAATCTTCCATGAGCCTTGGGGTTTCAGATTTTGAAATATCTACATTTGCATTTCAGTATGGCCTGGGAGGTGTGATCTACCCTAATTCCCAAGGTGCCAAGACAGGAATGCTCAGAGGGGTCCTAGCTGGCATTACAGGCAGGCAGAAGCTAGTGTCCTCTTCCTTCTCTCTTCCTAGTGGGTTATGTGAATTCCCAGATTAAAAAGGGAGTAAAATCAAATACTAAGCTGCCATTTTCCATGGGGAGTGAAAATCTGAACCACTTCATAAAACCTTACTTTCCATAAACCCTATAACTCCTTCTCCTGAGTCTTCCAAGAATATTAAAAGGAATTTTAATTCAGATTTTGGAAATACAGAGACCGCAGATATTCTATGTATCTCATACTGTTGGCTATTAATACCTCCAAGGGAGCTTCAATTTCCATTTGAAAAAAGGCTTAGAATTGAAGAAAATAATAGTCTGGAGGTGTCCCCTGCCAAATAAAAAGAGGGCTGTATTAATTGTCTATATAATTCCAGGAAAGGGATTTTTATTTCATTTCTCCCACGCCCCCTCCCCCCTCCCCAGTAACATTTTTCCCTCATGAAGCCAACTTCCCCTCATTTTGTTTTTCATTTCTTGCTCGATTAACCCTAGAAGTTAATTGTTTTCACCTTTCCAAGGTACGAACTTGGATTTTGCAACCCCTGGTGTTCAATTCTTTCCTGGCGATCTTTATGAGTGTGGGCTGCATTTCACATCCTTTTGGGTTCTCAAGATGTTCCTTGCAGTTCCACTGGGCTCTGCTTCCCCCAGCAGCAACTTTGATGGGGGAGGTGAGGATATTTGGAGCATCTGGATCTCGTTTTTTAATTTAAATTCAATTTAATCAATATAGAGTTTATTATTAGTTTCAGAGACAGAATTCAGAGATTCATCAGATGCATCTAACACCCAGTGCTCATTCCATCAAACGCCATCCGTCAAGCCCATCACCCAGTTACCCCACACCACACTCACCTCCCCTCCAGCAACCCTGTTTGTTTCCTAGAGTTTTTTTTTTTTTTTTAAGATTTTGTATTTATTTATTTGACAGAGAGAGAATGAGAGAGGAAGCCTGAGCGGGGGAAGGGTCAGAGGGAGAGGCAGACTCCCTGCTGAGTAGGGAGCCCAACGTGGGACTCCATCCTGGGAATCCGGGATCATGACCCAAGCCGAAGGCAGATGCTCAGCCAACCGAGCCACCAGGTGCCCAGTTTGTTTCCTGGAGTTAAGAGTGTCTTATGGTTTGTTTCCCTCTCTGATGAGTTTCCTTTTGATTCTCCCTCCCTTCCCCTGTCTTCCATTTTGTTTCTTAAATTCCACATGAGTGAAATCATATGATATTTGGCTTTCTCTAACTTATTTCACTTAGAGTAATACCCTCTAGTTCCATCCACACCATTGCAAGTGACAAGATTTCATTCTTTCTGATGGCAGATAACATGCCATTGTCTACAAATACTACCTCTCCTTTATATCCATCTATCTGTCGTGGGACGTCTGGGTTCTGAATTTGGAAACAAGAGCATCTTTTTATTCACTTTTCTAAAAACACAAGGGAACCGGCCCATATCTGTGCTGAAGACAATGGGGTTGAGGCAACAAAGGGAATTCATTCTAGAGACACCCCAGCCAAGGATGACAGAGGGTCCCGTTTCCATCACCTTCGCTCTTGTGGATGCCTCATTGGCCCGACCGAAATTGCCTTACTGGCACATATGGGTTGGAAAAAAATATATGTGGGGCTCAGCAGGGTTATTCTACAAGACTTGCCAGAAAATTGGAGAAAGGGAAAAGGAAGCGTGAGGCCAGATATCAGCATCGAAGGCATCGTGGCTTCGGGCGACACCAACAAATTGAGGAGGACCAGTCTGTGTCTCGTTATTTAAATTATGCCTCTGTCTGTCCTGTTAGTCCAGGACCTAGGGCCAAACTTCAAAGTCAGATGGATATTTTATCCATGACAACTTGGACAGATGTATTGGGAAATGACCATAAAGGCTAATTTCTAAAGCTTTCTAAGTGAGAAAAAGCATAAAATGTGACTCTCTCTAAAGGCTGAAACCCTGTATGAAATGATAGTCTCTAAAATGGCAAAAATTTGGCAATCTGTTCTCTGTTTCCTGGAATTTAGACGGTTCAGTATCAGAAGCATTTCCTTCCTTTCTTTCTTTCTTTCTTTCTTTCTTTCTTTCTTTCTTTCTTTCTTTCTTTCTTTCT
>JAHRIG010000284.1:4434418-4455854 GCA_020311275.1 Eira barbara | reverse complement strand
TCTTTCTTTCTTTCTTTCTTTCTTTCTTTCTTTCTTTCTTTCTTTCTCTTTTTCTTTCTTTTTTTCATAACAAAGGCAACCTTGTAGAAAATAACACAGCATGATTTGATGTATTGAAAATCTACCGATTATGGAGAAATCAGTTTTGAAATTTTACTTTTTAATGCACTCAGCGCTCTTTGAAACTTTCTGCAGAAATTCTTTCCTTCAGCTTAAAAAATAAAAACAAAAAAAACTACATTTCGAAAACAAAAAGGAAATTAGCCATCGGCTATATTATTTTGTGTATGGTAAAAGCTACAAGCTCATTATGTGCAGACTGAAACTTTCTCTGGATGAACATGGTTACCTTTGCTCCCAGAATTGAAAGAGGGGGAAAAAAAACCCAGCTAATGGAAGGTTATTTCACACGGGGACACAATATTAGAAAACAGAACCGTAGGGAAATTAGAAATTTATATTTAAAATGATTTCTCTTTAAACGGTCATGATGGAAACATAATGAAGCTTCGCTCTTTAGGAAAATGGCATTTATTATTAAAGACCCATTTTAATGGGGTTCTTCTATAGTCCTTTCTCCTCCTTTTAATGCCGAGTTGCCCAAATGTGTATCACCAATGTGAAAAGTGCTAGTTTGTGCTAATGTGCAGACTAAATATTCTTTAGGAAGGGACCGTTGTACTTGTGCAAAAATTCTTCCTGAAATTGGAAAGACCAAGACCCTATAAAGACAGGTTGGCTTTGGAGGTGGAGGGTGCTCAGAGAATTCCAGATTCTTGGTGGATGCAATATTGCTAGATGTCAAGGCATTCCACACAACGCGGAACATTGTCCTTCTAAATGAAATGGTGGTTCCCCCAATATAAAAGGTACTAAGGTGTTAAATGAAGTTAAATTCCACCAAAATTGTGTCTATGCTTTGTGTGTGTACACAAACACACAAACACACACAATTTCTTCTGAACCATCTCTAGAAGTATCTAGAAGACATGGTACCCTCTCCCTCCCAAATACCTCAATGTATTTGGTGGAACGAGGACATGCTCTCTAATAACCACATAATTGAAATCAAGACATGCAGCATGAGTACAAGTTTACAAGATGTCCTTGTATTCGCACATGCATGAGACACAGGACTTCTGTGCTTTGGATGAACCCATGGACCTCGGACTTTTCTCCAATTCAACCAAGAGCCTTGGTGCTTTGAGCCAGAAAGAGTCTCCTCCTACTGGACTTGAACATCCATCTCTTTACAATGAAGTTGCAAAAAGTACCATGTCTGTGTGTCTCAGGTCCTCTCCGGATTCAAAGGGCTAAGTAGGGCCACATAGGTTTCCTTGTGCTGTCAGCCCTATTCAGCCTGGACATCACCCCAGTAATGGAAATGGGTTTGCTTAAGATTGACCTCTAAGTGGGTCATCCTAGCATGGCAGTACCACCAGAGTCTTGCTTGACCCCAGAGTGGTGTTTGACCCCATGATCTGCCTCCTGGAGTATTTCAGGGTCTCCATTTCCCTGCACCTAAGCGTGTCCTCAACAATTGTTCTTGGGAGACAATGAGGAAGCTTCATTCCAGAAAGAGATTAGGTGAAAAAGTTTGTCATGGGAGGAAGAAAAAACCTGCCCATCAGCTAACATTTCAACCAGTGGTTGGGTTCCAAATCATCCTGGAGGACTCTTTGCTTTGGTTTAATTACTCTGTGTAATTTTATTCTCCAGGCATCCCAGGGAATATTAGGAGGTCACACTAGGAAAGCAGTCAGCAGTCAACAGTATACATCAAAAGAGAAAGAATCACACCTTTTCAAACCTATCCAATAATCCCATATAACTGAATGAGAAAAGCACATTCTCCATCATTGCTTATGCAGAAATGTATCTAAACCTTAACAGGGCTCTTCTCAAACTCATGAACGTGCAACATTTTAAGGCATTTCTATTATATCTAGATATCTAGATGACTAATTTTATATGTATCCTTCCATTTTCTATATAGGATCCTGCCTTTATTATCCTCTTGGTTTTATATGATAATGAAGGAACAAATGACCACACAAAACATTTTTCTTCCTGTTTTCCCAGGAATACCCATTCTAATTAGAAGTTGAGCCTAATGGGGTGCCTGGGTGGCTCAGTGGGTTAAAGCCTCTGCCTTCGGCTCAGGTCATGATCCCAGCATCCTGGGATTGAGCCCCGCATCGGGCTCTCTGCTTACTGGGGCGCCTGCTTCCTCCCTTCTCTCTCTGCCTGCCTCTCTGCCTACTTGTGATCTGTCTATCAAATAAATAAATACAATCTTAAAAAAAAAAAAAAAAAGAAGAAGTTGAGCCTAAGGCTTTTGGTGATTCCCGATCATTCAAAATGGATCTCTCTCATGTCTCATTCATTTTTAGCAATCAGCAAATGTTGAATGAATGAGAAATCCATTTGAATACAATTTCTCTGAGGATGAATCACCTTAAAATTTTACAGATGTTAAATTTAGATTTAAGGATGACAGGATTATGTAGGATATTTGTAGTTCTCATTTCCATTTAATGTGTTTTTTTTGTCTTGTCTTATTTTGTTTTGTTCTGCATAAAAGAATACTTAGTGATTTAAATAAAATGTTTTGTTTCTGTCACTGGTAGGTCTTGCATTAGGTTTTGGGTTAAAGCAGTAGGATTTGGGGAGGTCTAGTCTCTAACGTTAAGAAAATAATCAAATGTACATGAGGGATATAAGTATTTTGAAAGCATAACTTATTAAGGAAGAAATGGGGAGCCTAATAGAATAATGAATTAGACATTTTTGTAATTATAAGGAATAGCTTATTTGTGTGAACAGGAAGAAGTTTGATGATAGACCTTTTTGTAGCATAAAAAATACAACTCTGCATTTTCCAAGTCTCATATTTCAAAATAAACAGGCTTAGTAATTTCCCAGGGGAATATTTCCAATTGAGTGACAAAGCATGCATGAAATGGAATGATATAGGGTTAGACTTTAAATATCAGGACTGTCTGACATGCCAATGATTATTTTGAAGACCTAATTGCCTTTAGGTTAGATTTCTAACTGAAGTATTGATCCGCATGATAGCCATCTGTATTCCTGGCTTGGTTATGATGTAAGGAATAAATTTCGATGCTGCCCCAAATCCAAGGGGCAGAAGATATGCACAAGACTTATTTAAGTCAGTGAGCAACACCATATTTATGTATGTGCCTATTTGATGGTATGAATGTAAGTATTGTAAGGATTCGGAGGAGAAAGCGGCTGCTGTGGTCTTCAGCCAAGGCCAGAGGGAGAGATCCGGACATGAGTCTGGGCACTGAGTGAAGGTAACACCTGAACACAGTACAGGAAGCACAGTGAAGAGTAAAGCAGGAAGGTGCCCATCAGCAGAGATGTGTGCTACAATGGGCCTGGGCCAATGGGGAGGAATTTTTGGAAGCTCTGTAATGGCCATGCCCCCAGTTTGGGAGGTCTGTGGACATAAAGTTTATGAGTATGGGATGTATGGATTTGGAAGATAGACTCTATGACATGATTTCTATCGGTGAATGCATGGACATGAGTTTTGGAGAAAGGGAGAGATGGATGAGAGATTAATCATGAAGAACTGGATCATGTGACTCTGGAGGAGGAGGGGTCCCACAGTTGGTGAGACCTGGGAGACCTGGGAACATTGATGGTGTCATTCAATCCAAGTCCAAAGGCGTGGGAATCAGGGGACCAATGGTGCCAATCTGAGTCCAAGGGCAGAAGATGAGATGACATATCCAAGCTCAATGGTGAGGCATGAAAAAAGAAGAGTGTGGACAAATTCTCCTTTCTCAACGTTGTTCTAGTCAAGCCCTCAACTGATTAGATGAGGCTCACCCACACTGGGGCAGGAAATCTGTTTCGGATGCCAATTTCATCCACAAACACCCTCCTGGACACACATGGAAGTAGTGTTTAATCGGGGCACTCACCCTGGCCAGTCAAGGTGACACATAAAATGAATCATCATGAATGTGTTGTAAATATTACCCATAAGTGTCCACCATATATCATTTTACAGAGAATCTTCTACCTTGCTTCACAGATCCTTTCCATGAAGAAAATAAAGAGTTAGGTCCATTCTACAGAAGCGCAAATTGAAACAGAGGTGTCATAGCAGAAGTGAATAAGTAGGTGGACCTATTGCTCTACATTTATTATTGATTAATTTCTTTGGGGGAACTCTTAAGGTACTGCCTTGAATTAGGATGAGGCTGTGTTGGTGAATGTTCGCACATCCTTCTCATCTGAACAGGTGTGGCACGTATCTCGATCTATTGCCGATTTAGACTTGTAATAAATTATGTCTCATGACCATGTTTTAGATGGCCACTCTAAAGTTTCCGTGGAAACACAGAAAGGAAGTTAAATCGTGCATCTGAAAAGTAGTGTGGATACTGGTTGGCCTGAGCCTCATAATTCATCAAAGAAAATGAAGCCTGGAATGTGGGTGGTGTGAGCCCAAGCTGACAGAGGAAATCAAGGGCAGGGATGGTTGTAGAAATCTAGGCTCTATGTCTTGGTGCATGGACAGTGTTGAATGATGGCTCCCCCAAATATCGCAGAACCTATAAATGGGAACTTATTTGGAAATAGGGTCTTTGCAGACATCATTTCTCAAGATGAGGTCTTCCTGGGTTAGGCCCTAAATCCAATGGCAGGTCTCCCTGTGAGAGAAATAAGAGGAGACACAGACACAGAGCAGTCAAGCAAAGACAGAGACAGAGATGGAAGGGATGAGGCCGCCAGCCCAGGGATGCCTGGAGCCCTTGAAGCTGGAAGGGACAGGAAGGACCCTCCCCTGGAGCTTTGGGAGGGAGCACAGTTCTGAGCCCCCTGGATCTCAGCAGCCCTGCCCCGCCTGGATCTCAGTGGTCCTGCCCCGCCTGGATCTCAGACTTCTGGTCTCCAGAGCTGGGGCAGGATGAGTTTCTGTGGTTTCAAACCAGTCAGTTTATGGTTCTTTGTTATGTCAACCCCCGGAAAGGAATAGAGTCTGTCTCAGGCTGTTTGTTTTCTGTGGTTCCCAGAGCAAGAATATAGCACTTCTGTTGGATGAATTCCTTGTACCATATTACCAGGCACCCACACCGTCACTGGGACAAAGCCCATGTCCCCGGTCAACAATACCGAGAAGAATGACGGATGAGTGCCATGCCTAATGGCAATCTCTGATTTTCTCCTGTGCCCCATTTGCAGATGGGGCACAGCACTAGCTGTGGAAGAGCGCTGTTTGTTTTCACGAGTCAATTCAGAGTGGCGTTTTCATATTGTCTCCCACAAGACGGGCCGTTTGGAATGATGACGGGAGGTAGAGTTCTCCTAAAGTGATCACAGAAATGCTACAAATCCTTGGCATCAGTGATATTATGATGTGTTTTTCTGACCTTCTCTTCCCCTGCCAGGACTGAGTCAGAGACGTTGGAAACACGTCCTGGAGGTCAGCTGTCACGGGGAGTCTGCTGTTTGCCACAAACTGCCTCTTTGAAATATGTTAGTGCAACCAAAACATAGCTGTTTGAAAAGGTCAATAAGTAGTTATTTTCTTATTTTTTATTTTTTATTTTTTTTTGCGGGATGCAGAAAGCATCAGTATTGTGGGATTTTCTTTCTTTCAGTATTGAGTTCTGTAAACCACAGAAAAGTTGGATGAATACATAAATTGTACCCTTCAATGGATGGTTAAAAAAACATAACCATGTTTTATTTTATACTTTTTATATTTTTAATTTAAATTCAGTTGAGTTAACGTAGAATGTATTATTAGTTTCAGAGGTAGAGTTCAATGATTCATCAGATGTATTTAACACCCAGTGCTCATGCCCATCCCTCAGTTACCCCATCCCCCACCAACCTCCCCTCCAGCAACCCTCAGTTTGTGTCGTACAGTTAAGAGTCTCTCACAGGTTTGTTTCCCTCTGTGATGACTTCCCATTCAGTTTACCCTCCCTTCCCCCCTCACTCCCCCCACCCCCATTCTCTTTTGTTTCTCAAATCCCTCCGATCAGGGAGATCACTTGATAATTGTCTTTCTCTGATTGACTTACTTCGCTCAGCACAATACCCTCTAGTTCCATTCATAGCATTGCAAATGGCAAGATGTCATTCTTCCTGATGGCTAAGTAATAATCCATTGTGTATCGGGACCATGTCTTCTTTATCCATTCATCTGTTGGTGGACATCTAGGTTCTTTCCATACTTTGGCTATGGTGGACATTGCTGCTATAAACATTCAGATGCACGTGCCCCTTTGGATCCCTTCGTTTGTAACTTTAGGGTAAATACCCAGTCGTGCAGTTGCTGGGTCATAGGGTAGCTCTATGTTCAACTTTTTGAGGAACCTCCATGCTGTCTTCCAGAAATACAAAGACTCACTTCACCACATCTGTATCCATTTTTGCTGAATTAAAAATTGAAATGTTATTTTTTATTGAATATAAAATGTGCTTCATTAGTAAACGTTTCCGAGTAGCAAAGAAACATGTCTCTGAAGCAAACACTGAGATGTCACCATCTCTGAGATCGAGTTTCATAGAGTCCTTCTAATCCCGGGTGATTTGTGGGGATGGGATCCGGGACTTGGGCTATGTCAAGGGCACTCTGTGGAAGTCATACATCTGGAGGGGGTGCCTGGGTGGCTCCGTGGGTTAAGCGTCTGCCTTCAGCTCAGGTCATTGTTGGGTCCATGGTCAAAGGAGCGAAACTGATACAAAGCGAAGGTCAAGCAAAGCTTTATTTTGCGCCAAGCATCGAGCATCAAACCGACCGGCCATGGCCATCTCTTGCAAAGAGGGGACCCCTCTCAGCCTCACAGACTAACTTTTATAGAGTAAAGGGCATGTGGTTGAGCCTGGCCACTCACAGGTGGCCAGTTGAAATACAATTCACCCATAGTAGCTATTTGACCTAGCCTATCACTCTGGTCAGAATTGGCCCCCAAAAGGCAGGGTCCACATTCTTGGGTGGTTAGGGAGGTGCTTTCCTGATTGGATGTCTCCCCCTGGCTTGGCTCATCCTTGTATTCTGGGCTCTGTTACCTCCCCCTGACCTGACATGTCCTGGTATATGGGCTCTGTTATCAGGGGCTGGTCGGTCATATTTTACTGGTTTCCCAGACTTGTTTCTAAGTAAGTTCCTCTGGGGGGGCAGGCAGGGTTAATCTAAGTTTACTGCATAAACAACAAAATGGCTTGCTCTGGCTAAACAGGCCCTTACAGCCATGATTTCAGGGTTCTGGGATCCAGCCCCACATCGGGCTCCCAGCTCAACAGAGAGGCTGCTCCTCCCTCTGCCTCTGCCTCTCCCCACTGCTTGTGCGCTCTCTCTGTCTCTCAAATGAATAGATAAAATCTTTAAAAAAAAAAAGAATCATACAGATTGAGCAGAGGGGGAACAAGGGGAAGAAGCTTTAGTGGGGTTCCCTGTATGGCAGGCAGTTTGCATGGGGGTATTGCCTTCCTTCCTTGTGTGTAATCCTGTTCTCCTGATTTTGCAGAACGAATCCTGGAAGCACGATTGCTGAGTCGTAGGTTACGCAGGTTCGCATTTAATCAAGAGTGCCCCCCCCTTTTTTTTAATGTGAAGCCAACAGGATTCCAGTCACTAATTCCTTGGCTTTTCACCGAAAGGGAGTGTCCCTATCTGTGAAGTTCCTGCAGAGGGGTTAAGACTAGCAAACAGGGGCTTTGATTTAATTTCCTTTCATTATTAAAGAAAGTTTCTGATTGTGTTTATCTGGTTTCTTGTCACTTTGTTTACTTCAGCTGCCTTCACGTCTCGGCCGATGAGGGCTCTGAAAAGGAACCACTGGGACGTGGACATTACTGTTGTATTCCTGGTTTGGAAATGCAGATTTAGAGAGGTTTTCTCTTCCTGCGTTGGTCACCCTCTGTACCCACGTAGCAAGAACGGCATCCTTGGGGTGTGAGGATGAAGGTCAATGCACTGTCTGATGCCTGCCTAATTGCAGGGTGGGGGGTCAGGTCACGACAGCCCTGTGCTTTAGCACCTAGCACTGTGGACCCAGACATCCTTAGGCTGGGCTTCGTTGGCCTGGGGGACGGATGTTCAGAGCTGGATGCTGGCACACAGGGGAGTTGCCCGGCGTTGGATGTGGGGAACATGGCGCCCTTGGCCATTGGTCCCTTGCTCCCTCTGCTGCATGAACATCCTGCTATCTCCCTCTGGTCTGTGTTGGCCCCTGGTTTGCTCAATCAATTCCTGTCTACCAGTTGTCAAAGCATCCGATGCTATGCTGGTTCCATGTCCTAGAAATGAGCTAAGGAGGCATGCTCCCTCCCATAGAAGGAGAGGTCTGACCTCTACCTAGAAAACTGGGTGTCGTTCCTCTTGAAACTTCATGTTCCTTGCACTCAGGGTGAATGGGGGGCCTTGGCTTTGGAGGGGACCAAACAAGTCCTGTTTTCCCTCAGGCTTCATGACGTTTTCTTCAGAAGGTTGTGGAGCCCGATTTCAAAAGAATGCAGATGGGGGTGCTGCCTTTGATCTCACTGCGGTGCCGTCTCAGGTAAATTCCGCTTTTCTACTCCCTTAATGGATCCTGTCACGCTTGACAGGTGTCAGATGGACTCAACCATTATTTATGAGGAGGGTTTGGCATGGTGGTTCATTCAAACCAAGCCTAGGCATTTTTTTTTAATCCTCCTTTACATGTTGTCCCATGTTTCGGCCTCCCGAGATGGCCCTAGAATGTGATGACAGAGGCGGGAACCCATCCAGAACTTTGCAGGAAGAAATCTCCCCACCAGCTTCCATGGTACGACTCCCAACATGATTTCCATCTAACTCATGGGAACATTGGGTCCCCGTGAGATTCAAGAACTTTCTCCAGCTCCCACATCTAGTAACGGGCAGAAGCAACATGTATTAGAGTTGGAGTTCAGGTTTTGACCAGTGCACAAAGCTAGCCATATATTTTTTTGGTATACTATATAGTAAGTTTTATAGGTTTATAATTATATATAAATGCAATAATAAATTATATACATATAAACATATAAAATTAAATATGTACATATATACATATGTAAAACCACCCAGAGAATGATACTAAGTACACCAAATCATGGTAAGGATAAAATTATACCAGTTTAATTCTGTTACAGTCATCTCGAGTAATAGTGGGATAATAAGAAAAATAGGTCCTACGATTATGTACTGCATGAATAAAGTGATTGAAATTTATTCCCAACACCGGATTTTTTTTTTTTTTGCTTTGTTTTTTGACGTGTGTCACGTATTCTGAGAAGTACAATAGATGGTATGCATAAAATGCAGTTAAAAAGTCTGTGTATGACATATATGAAACTGTTTTTGCAAATTGTGAACTGGAACATGTACTCACGTAGATATGTAAGCTTTTTTAATAGAAAATAGAACAATCTGAAACTGTTTATTCCCAGATGTCTAGGTTTAGTAATTAAAGCTTGTTAACTTGAAGGAAAAGGGCAATATATTTGAGAAAAAGTTATATGTCAGAAATCCACATATTACCATGAAGTGTGTAAGAACACATGCTCTAAATTTATAATATAATATAATATAGTATAGTATAATATATCTCTAATACAGTCTACATCTAATGCAGTATATCTCATAATATGATATATATCTAATATGAGATAATACAATATCTATAATAAAATACAATGTATCTCTAATACAATATATCTCTAAAATAAGATACAATGTCTCTAATATAATGTAACACAATCTATCTGTAATATAACATGTAATATAAAAGATATCAAATGTAGAATTTCCTTATTTTTCTTCTACATGTTAGAAAACCAAATGTTTAAGCTGTGAGCAGATGTTCTAAGACCACTATAATAAACAACATGTAACACACAATATGTAATATAAAACATATCACATACAGAGCATATAGAGGCCAGGAAAGGGATTTCCCCTACAGCTGCCAGGCCAGAAGCAATCAGCTTTGCTGACACCTAGATTTTAGACTAGTGAGACTTCTGACCACTAGAACTCTAGATGCATAAAGAACTGGGTTGTTTTAAGCCTCTGTATTAGTGGTAATTTGTTACAACAGCCATGGGAAACTCATGCAAGTGTGCCACCTTTTCTGCTTTGGAGAAATTTCCTATATTCCTTTATCTCTTTGAGCGACGTACATCAGTTGAACTCTTACCATGATGCTCAACAGCCGATAGATTAAAATTTGCCCTTTCTGGGCAGGACACGTAAAACAGACCACCCCCTTTGAGCATGAGGTGGGGCATAACCAAGAGAGCTAACAAATTCTAAGGCACCAGGCAATGGAACCAGAACCCACCAGACAAACAAGGATTGGTGGATTGATTGCGTGCTCTCTGGGGAAGAGCGCGTGTGTCTGGGTGCTGGTGGGCATATCATGTATCGAATGTTGGTCCCGTGATGGTATGTTTCATTTTCTCAGGAGTTTCAGGCTGCCCTGGGTCGATTTGGTGATTTGGCTCTGGGACATTTTTCTTCCCCCAAAAGGATAAGCAAAGACAAGAACAACGTGGCTTCCCTCTGATTCAATGAAAGGGTGGAGTCATGTTGGCTTTACCATTGAAGGTCTGGTGACCATCTGTAATACACTCTTGAACTCTGGTTTCACCAACCATTGACCCTGTGAAAGTGAATGATGGCAGGTGCGGGCATGCTCCGTTTAAAGGTGAGATGAAGGACATTTGAGTGGAGGAGGTTGAGTAGAGAAGGACATCCGTTTACTGGGCAGGGATCACACAACTGTCACAAATGGCAACCTTTGGGAAACTGACGCCAAGCACCGCCATGCCCGTACTCAAAATGGGGCTGGTACTTGCGTGCTGGGGAAATTACTGTAAAGATTTAACACTTTAAGTGTTTTGGAATATCTTTAATATTTTAAATCCAACTTCCTGCAGGAGTATGACATGATTGACGGAGACAGTAATTAAAGCCGCCGGTACAACCGTGACATTTCAGAGGAAGCTCTTAGTACAATCAGTGGATGTGTTCTGTGCTAAGTGGTTTCATTTCCTTGTATCTTTTTGAGCCTCAATTTCATTAGACTCATCTTCTTCTCTTATTAGGAAAGAAAATTTTCTCAGAAACGTGGTATATAAAAATGTAAAATATGGGATGCTTTTTAACAGAATATGTTTATAGACACTGAATGATTGATTAGATGGCATGCAAAATCATATGAAATTGTGGAAATACATATATGAAAAACAATGGCTCTGCATATTATCATTTTGGCAAAATTCTCAAAACTAAAAACCACAGGATGTGGTAGTAGGATAGCTCATTTTCCTCATTTGACTGAAAACAGAAACTTAAATCCCTTTGTTACTGTCTTAACAAACCTCCTTTTCCAATGGTGCCTCATATGTTATGGTGAATGTCCACAAAAGATACATATTTTCTTGAGTTTATGATGACAGATTGCTATGGACTGAATTGTGTCCCCTCCCCTTAACCGATGTATTGCAGTCTTTACTCCCAGGACCTGGAGATGGGATCTTTAAAAGGGGAATTAAGGTAAAATGAGGTCATTAGGGTGGGTCCCGATCCCATAGGGGGTCCTTATAAGAAGAGGAGATGAGAACAGTGTAGAGATTCCTTAAGAAACTAAAAATAGAGCTTCCCTATGACCCTGCAATTGCACTACTGGGTATTTAACCCAAAGATACAGATGTAGTGAAAAGAAGGGCCATCTGTACCCCAATGTTCATAGCAGCAATGGCCACAGTCACCAAACTGTGGAAAGAACCAAGATGCCCTTCAATGGACGAATGGATAAGGAAGATGTGGTCCACATACACTATGGAGTATGATGCCTCCATCAGAAAGGCTGAATCCCCAACTTTTGTATCAACATGAATGGGACTGGAGGAGATTATGCTGAGTAAAATAAGTCAAGCAGAGAGAGTCAATTATCATATGGTTTCACTTATTTGTGGAGCATAAGGAATAACATGGAGGACATGGGGAGATGGAGAGGAGAAGGGAGTTGGGGGAAATTGGAAGGGGAGATGAACCATAAGAGACTATGGACTCTGAAAAACAACCTGAGGGTCTTGAAGGGGCAAGGGTTGGGAGGTTGGGTGAGCCTGGTGGTGTGTTTGTGGAGGGCACGCATTACATGGAGTACTGGGTGTGGTGCAAAAACAATGAATTCTGGAACACTGAAAAGAAATTACATTAAAAAAAAGTTAAACCAAAAAAAAAAAAAAGAAAGAAAAAAGACAAGGAGATGAAGACACAGGCATGCACAGAGGGACAACCATGTGAGGACACAGGGAGGAGACAGTATCTACATGGCAAGGATAGAGGTCTCATGAGGAACCCACCTTGGGCCCCATCTGGATCTTGGACTCCCAGCCTCAGCCCCGCCTGGATCTCAGACTCCCACCAAAATATGAAGAATGACCCTCCCCCCAATAACAGACCATCAGGAATACTTCTTCTCTGCTCTCCACAGCAGGAAAGACAGACACCAAGAGATGGAGAGTTTGAGAATTATCATCCAGAGAAGGTTACCAAGTTCTAATGATATAATGGTAGAAACTGGTTTAAGTCCCCCAAAATGTGACTCTTTTTTTTAATATTTCAATCTTTCAGGTTTGGAACTTTGAAAACACAGCAGCACATTCTAAACTGAGGCTGAGGTAATGGGGATTAGTCATTCCTACCATGTTATTTATTGTTTATTTTCTGCTCTAGTGCTTCCATAACTCACCACCTTTTTTTTTTTTTCCCCTCTTTCTCTTAACTGGACAAAAATCAAAGTCATCTAAATTTTAGAAAAAGCAAAGATAGTAATGGTGAGGAACACAGGGCATATTCTTAAATTTGGAAAGCAGAAATGGTATTGGGAGTTGAGCAGAGGCTGTGATAATCTACTTTATAAAAGCTTTCCAGTTCAGGATTCGCCATATACATCAATGGTTTTACAATTGAATTACTGAGATTCAAATAAATGCATTTCCTAGAGGAGAAAGAGCATAGAGCTTGAAGTCAAAATATCTCAATTCAGATCTTGGCTTCATCTATCCCTACCTGGGAATTTGGACATGGTGGGTAACTTCTCTTGGCTTCCATGCCATCGACTCTGAAATAAAGACTTATATCTGCTCGACACAGTAGTAACAAATATTTAGTGAGATGAGGGAGATGTGAGTGATTCGTACAGTTCAGAACACCTGAGAAATGGCAGGCATTTTCTTTAATGCAGCACCCTACGTCCCCAAGACCATGTGTTCTCTGTGCATCTGTTCCTTTAACATATGTTTAGCCAAACCCCAGCATCTGTCCAATATTTTTACTGGCTTTGGTATCACAACACCCACCCACCCACTCAGCCACACACTACACATGCACAACCAAAGGGTGAGATGTTTCCAATTCCTTTAAAAGTTGTACAGGAACTTTGAACTTGTAACCAATCTTTGGACATTTATGAGCCAGAATACTGAGAGTTTACCTAATGTTGGTTGCATAAGTCAATGAAAGCAAAAGTGACCTCCCACAGCACAGAACTTTCCAACTCCAAGAGTCAATACTTCTGAGGTTGGGAAGCACTGCTTTAAAGGATGCATGTAATATTGAGTGGTTGGTGAATTAATGAATGGGTCACTGGATACCCATTCAATTTAAATATTCTGTGCACAACAGAGTGAGATGTTGGAGATGCTGCTGATTCCAAATTTTGTAAGACATTGAACATGCCCTCAAGAGGCATACAGCTTACCAGAAGATAACTTTGTGTCCTAAGTGGGAGTTTTGTCTTGCTTCAGAGCATGAGGAAGGTAGACACAAGATATGTAGCTGGACTAACATAGGTCAGCACCCAAAGCTACGAGTTGAAATTGGTGGGCACAAAGAACCTGTTGTTTTTATCACACATTATCTAGGAAGTGCCATGGAAGGTTTGAGTGTTCCATGGTGTATCCAAGAGTTTTAAAAGAGATTCAAGATTCTCCTGGTAGTCCGATGGAGTCCATATTGGCTATCCCCTTCTATCTAGATCTCTCTTGGGATGAGTCTTCTGCCTTCAGCTTCCAGATACTGGATAAAGATTGTGAACTAGTGCTTGGACCAGTCAATGGACTCTATGTTTTAAGCCATCTAGAATTAAATCAGTCCTCCCATACTGTTTAACATCTGGCCACAAACGTCTCCTACCTGCACTCAGAGACTTCCGTATTTCCCCCAAAATCACACCTACCTTGAGCATCTGTCTATGCATCACAAAAGCTTGAGGTATCCCATCCCATCTGTGTTTTTTGGTTGCATGCATCATATTTTCTTATAAAACTAATCACTGAGAAGAGCAAAGCCATGTTAATACACACAGATACATGGGATTGGGGGGAGGTCATGCCTGGTACCTGGTAATTTTTTAGACAGAACATTGTTCTTTAGCTTAATGTTGATGCTTTTTTGTAATTGTAAATGCTTATTTATTGATTTTGGCTCTAGTTTTAGCTCCTGTGGTAACACAGAACAAATCTTGCTCCATTTATGTAGTCTTTCTTACGTTTGGGAGGAGTGACTTCTATCCATCTTTTCTTCTTGAACTAAATATTGGCAGTGTACACTGGACATTTTTTTTAAACTCAATGGTCACATGGTCACATTGAATTTCATAGATTTTTCAAAATTTCAAAGTGTTTTGCCCAGAAAGTGAATCACTACCTAAGGTACAGTGACCTCCGGCAACCTCATTGTTCTCCTTTTCCTGGAACCCTCATGAGTCCCCTAGTCTTCCTTTGAAACTATCTGTTTTGGGTGAGTCAAGCCCGAGAGCAAGGGTGCATACAGAGGTTGGTTCGCTTTGTGCACCAATGGAAAGACGACCTTGGAAACTTCCTCTCCGTGCCCATAAGCATCACTTCTGTGTTAGATAGAGGTTGACTTCTGCATGATTCACTGTTCCTCGAGTGTGCTCAGCATGTCTGTTCCTAGCGGTCTGTTGACTCACTGAAACTGACACCCTGTTTTTGTTCACATGTGCATCTCTCCGTACCATATCTACATAGGAGAGTAACCAAACCGGCCATGATGTGCCAAGGGAGTTGGGTTCATTTCAGGAGGAAACTTCTGGAATAGTCTGCCAGGTATTAGACAGAGAGGATGGTATCTCGCTTCCAATAAAACACCGGCTTACAATAGGGGGGACAGAGTGGGTCTCATGGCACACTTTATCAAGGGTTTCTCATTGAGAGATGAAGGACGGGGCACCTTGGTTGCTCAGTTGGTTAAGCCACTGCCTTCTGCTCAGGTCATGATCCTGGAGTCCTGGGATTGAGTCCCACATCAGGCTCCCAGCTCTGCAAGGAGTCTGCTTCTCCCTGTGACCTTCTCTGCTTTCATGTTCTCTCTCATTCTCTCTCTCTCTCTCAAATACATAAATAAATAGAAATTAAAAAAGAAAAAAAGAGATGAAGGACATAAGTGTGACCCCAGGGGTCCTGGGTGGCTCACTCAGTTAAGATCCAACTCTCTTGGTTTCAGATCAGTCATGATCTCATGGGTTGTGGGGTCGAGCCCCGTGTCAGGCTCCTCGCTCAGCGGGGAAGCTTGAAAGATTCTTTACCTCTTTCTCTAAGCCCCACTCATGCTCTCTCTTTCTGGCTCTCTCAAAATAAATAAATAAACATATCTAAAACAGTCATTGTAACCCAGCCTCATTACCATCCTCCCAGGTTTCAAGAAGAAATTTGTCTTGACATTTACAGGCCAGTTAATATAGTCTTATTATATATCTATATATCTGTATCATATATATTTATATGTGATGTGATACACATGTAAGATATATGTTATATATCTTATACATTTTAATATATATAAGTATGTTTTATGATATATAATAGAATATATATTATAATATAAATACATTAAATATAATATATATTATATAAATATATTATATATATATCTGTCTTGAGAATTCTTCAGGAAAAGGGAAACTTGAAAGTTAGGGAAAATTAGAAATAGAAAGAATACCTATTACATATACACATGTATTATGTGTACCGATATACACATATACGCATGTATTTATTTTAAAATGTGTCCTGAGAGCAAGAATCCAAGCAACTGAGAGTATAATCAGGCTGGTTTTGTAGGATAAGTGATATTCAGGGAGTTATGTGCAAATTGAAATTTAATATGCTTTAAAAAAAAGCTCATTATTAGATCTCCTAGCGCATCATTAAATCAAATTTTGTTAATGGCGTTTAACACCCTCACCCGACCCTGTCAACCCAGGCGAGGGATGTAGGAGTTGTGTCTGGTCCACTTTGCAAATCTCGACTGCCTCACCCTGCAGTTTTGTTCATTTAAATAACCTCTTTGTTCTAGCGAGTTTCACCGGTAGACTATAAATAAGACCATTTTAACTTTACATAGCTAGATAAGCTTTGGTTTGAAATTAACAAAAGTTTTTGCTTCTTAATGTGTTTGGATAAATTTGCTGCAGGGAAGATAATAGCTACTCCCAGCTCTTCAAGCCGCTGTTTGTCAAGAGCGTTAAGAGGAGACAAGACGTTGCAAGCTCCATGGAAACCAGGAGCGTCTTGTTCTCCCCCGCGGGCAGTACCCATGCGAAGCCAGCACGCGCGCGGAGAGACACTGGAAATGACTGCTGGTTTCACCAGGGTTTGTCTGCTAAGCACTCCTGTGGCCTCTTCTCTCTGTCTACATTCTACCTCCTCCTTCTCTCTCCCTCCCTTCTCTCATCCCTCCCATGCTTCCACAGCTAGCTCTATTAATCCCAACCTTTGAAATCACTGATATTTCCAGTGAAAGTTGACTAAGCATGGGGTCTGACTCCAACTCATTTTTCAAACTTTCTACCCTCAGCCCTCTATCATTGGAAGAAAATGGTATTCCCCAGGTCCTGAAAATCAGCACGGACAGAGCCATAACTTCCTATTCCATTAAAAAATAAAGACGGAAGGGAAGAGGGAAGAAATATCTCATAGGCATACGGGAAACTTAGTGGACGCATTGTGTAATTAGGAAAGACAAACAAACTTTGGTTTTATCGTTCTGGTTTATTGGCTTGCACGACCTATAAGTTAGATTCAACAGTTTGCTAATGAGAATGATAGGAAGATGTGGATGGAGTATATACATATATACAGGATGGAGTATTATGCCTCCATCAGAAAGGACGAATACCCAACTTTTGTAGCAACATGGACGGGACTGGAAGAGATTATGCTGAGTGAAATAAGTCAAGCAGAAAGAGTCAATTCTCTTATTTGTGGAGCATAAGAAATAACATGGAGGACATGGGGAGATGGAGAGGAGAAGGGAGTTGGGGGAAATCGGAGGGGGAGATGAACCATGAGAGAAACAAACTGAGGGTTTTGGAGGGGTGGGGTGGTAGGAGGCTGGGTGAGCCTGGTGGTGGGTATTATGGAGGGCATGTATTGCATGGAGCACTGGCTGTGCTGCATAAACAATGAGTTCTGGAACACTGAAAAGAAATTTTAAAAAATTTTAAAAAAGAACGACAGTAAGAAAACCTGGGTCAGCCTTTGAGCAAATACGTTTGGGAAGCAATGGAGTTGATGACATTAAAACATTTTCTCCGCAGACTCTGTAAAATGTCTCATCCTCAGAATGTTTTATAAGGAGGAGCCCGCTGAAAATCCCCAAGAAGGACTACAGGACGTGCAACATACCCCAAATTAAATTTAAGTAACAAAGCTTTAATCTTGGGGAAAGTTTATGAGGGAAATGTGTTGATAAATACACTCTTGGAAACATCAGTCTAATGGATTTATCCTGTTTATCAATGTGGTCAATGAGTTGGGAGGATTCAAAACAAATTTTTGTAGACAAATATTCATAGAGATACTAGTTACAGTAGCTGAAAGGTGGAAACAGCCCAAATGTTCATTAATGGATGAATGGGTAGACAAACTGTAGTCTAGCCATACGGTAGAATATTCTTCAAACCCTAAAAGGGAATGGAGAATTAGCACCTGCTATAATATGGACAAACCTTGAGAACACTATTCTCAGTGAAATAAGTCAGACACAAAAGGTCATATATTCTATGACTTCATTTATGCAAAGTACCTAAAATGGTTAAATCTAGAGAAACACAAAGCAGATCGGTGTTTGCCAGGGTTTGTGGGGAGGAAAGAGTGGGGAGTGACTACTTAATGGAGTCTTGGGGTGATGAAAATATTCTGGAGCTTGTGGTGATGGTTGGCCAAGGTTCTGAAGATCCTAAATGCTGCTCGATGGTTTGCTTCACAAAGGTTAATTCTATACAATCTGGATTTTATCTCGACAAAAATAAACATATCAGGAGCAACTTTGACTCAGGTGTTATTCCAGGCGCTGGCCATAAAACAATGATCCCAAGAAACACAACCCTGCCCTTTTAAAGCTTCCAGTTTGGTGAGCAAGAGAACTCACTTAATAGGGTTTGATTTAATGTCTGTTGAGTGTTGACTTGCATTAGTGGTCAGTACTATGTATGAGGTTGTACTTTGTTAGAATTTTGGATAGTCTTGTCAATGGCCTTAAATATTTTTATAAACTTTAGATATTTATTGTAGTTTAGTTATTATTACAAGTCCAGGTGGTGGGTCAAAGTGAGAGTGTTTCCCTATTTTTATCCCTATCCTCCATTCCCCACTAAAGATCTAGAAATTATGCAAACTCCACTTCCTGTTTTCCTAAATCAGTTCTTTTAAAAAATAATTCTCATAGTATTTTGAAGATTGGCTTCAAAATTTCTGTCCACATTCATCACTTTTGTTTCAATTTTACTCATTGTTCTCTCAAAGTACTGTGATCAAGAAACTGGTATTTTCCTCCAAAAGATCACATTGGTTAGCCTTACATGAGGAAAGATTCTATTTGGAAAGGACTCCATTTTTCATATAGAGGACAAATATACAGCTGAGTCTGAAACAATGTAGGGATTAGGGCCGTTGATCTATTGTACATCAAAAATTCATATAAATTTTGACTCCCCAAAAACTTAACTACTCATAGCCTACTTGGAAATGTCAGTCTCAACAATAATATAAACCTTATCAATAATATAAGTGGTCAACCAAACCACATTTTATCTAGGTATTCTATACTATATTCTTATAATAAGGTAAGGTAGAGAAAAGAAAAAAGTGACCAAAAATCATGAAGAAGAGAAAATACATTTCCAGGAATGCACGGTATTTATAGTATATGTGCTGCCGAAGCGAGCACTGCACGGTATTTATAAAAAAGAAGATCTCATGTAAGTATTCGAACCCGTGTTGTTCAAGGGTTAACTGTACAACCGCTATGATGTGGGTAATCGTCAGTGATGTTTGTTCTCAGTTTTATAGGGTCTGTGAACATGAACTAAACATTCCTCTAGTTCATAACTCTGTCATCAGAAGGATTACCTTTTGTGTCCAAGGAGGACCTTTTCGACTAAATTGAAAATTCAAGTTGCGTCCAGGAATAGATGTTTGGCTGCAGGCAGATGACGTGTTAGTCATCAAACTGTATTCCCGTTTCAGATGGAAGTAAGATACAACCCTGATGGGAAGCAAGTTCTTAGCACTCATGGTCCTTCTCCTTCACCACCTCAAATGGATGGCAAGAGGATAAGCACAGGATACCAGGATGTTTGGTTGAGCTTTTATTTCATGGTCTAATTTTTTTAACCATGTGTTTTCATGGTGAAAACACCACAGGATATTCCCACTCTGTGTAAGGTATTTTGGAATGGATGTACGACCCTTAAACTGTGGACTATTGTGCCAAGCATCTACAAAACCATTATTTCTGGGTGTCTGTCTCGGGAGTGGAGGAAGTGACGGGTAAATGAGTCCTGGGTGAAGGGTGTGCCGTGGCTGAAATATGGTGCGATGAATGATCAGAATCTGATCATTCTAACCAGGTCCGGCCAAGGTTGAGGGACACCTGTCAATGCATATGTGGCTGAATGGGTAGTGTCCAGTGATCTACATATATCTTCCTCCTTCTACTAATGGAAAGTCCCATGTGAAGAAGTAGGCTACCCAATTATATTTTGTAAAGATAAGTGTGTTCTCAGCTTGATGACACGTTTTCAGAGACCCCAGCAAAGGCATCTGTGTTTCAGAGTCGTTGAGAACATTTGTGAATGAGACATGTGCGTATATGGGAGTGCTTTGATGAGAGGGGTTTGCATATGCACATGCAAGAGGTCAGACTGAGGCTAAAATCATGGAAATATGAGCACGTGCGTCTGGTGCTCATAGCCGGCTGGTTGGACCTAAGAAGCCCTGGGGGTCTCTGCACAGATTTGAAGCAAGGCAGAACAAGGACATTTGGAGGTCAAATCCAAGGAGAGGTTGAAATGCTGAATCTGTGTTTTCTTTGCTTCAGGGCTGCTTTGGGTCAGCATCAGACACATTATCAAGTGACCTATGTGATTAACTGATACAAGAGATTTATTTTAAAAGATCTTAGCAATGAGTGATGGCCATTATCTAGAAGCTTCTCTGCTCTTTCTCCCTTTCTCAGGATGAACCTGTTCCCCGTAGGACGTGAACACCTTTTGGCTCTGCAAAATGGACAGGTGTGTGTTCATCAAATTGCATCCTTGCTGCCTCTGGTTCTGAGGATCTTTTAATTATTTAGTTTTTATAGGACTGCAGGCTCTTGGAAGCTTAATTAAAGCTCTAATTTCCTCTGGGACATGTAGATGAATTTGTTGGGCAAGGACTAAAAATCTCCAGTGAATAAGTTTGGGGGGAAAGAAAAAAAAAAAGCAGGAAAGACTAGTGAATCCTAACTCTTCCTAGGCTTATGGGAATGGGTTTAAAACAGATGTGCACACAGTAGGGAGAAAAGTATGCCTTTCTTCCGGAGTTTGGGGAGAATTTAGATTAAATTCCACTTTTTTTTTAGTTCTACAAGTTAAATTTGACATTGCCTATTTTCCTGCTATTATTGTATCCATTTAATTCTATCTCTTTTTCCTTGTCTTCTTCCTAATATTTTTGTTGTCCTCCTCCTTCCTCCTCTACCTCTTCCTCCTCCTTTCCTCTTCCTTTTCTGGCCATGGAAGAAGTACAAATCATGACAATATGGGTAAATAGAGGTAAAGTCTAACCAGAAATCCAGGAGATTGTTAATAGAATTGGTAATTGAGACCCACAATTGCATAAACTTTCTCTTCTCCAAATCCAAATAGATGACCAAAATAAAACAAAACAAAAATACATGGAATAGATAGATAGATATGATCCAATGGATAGATGATAGACAGATGATAGACAGACATACATGATGATTGGATGGATAGATAAATGACTGATAGATGATAGATTTGATTCAATGGGTAGATATGATGATTGCTGGAGAGATAGATGATAGATAGATAGATAGATAGATAGACAGACA
>JAHRIG010000284.1:4414898-4434408 GCA_020311275.1 Eira barbara | reverse complement strand
GATAGATAGATGATATATAGAGAGGTAGATAGACAGACATGATGATTAGATGGATGGATGGGATAGATAAATACATAGATACATTAAAAACACATTAAGAAATTATGTTCAGTCTCTAAAACACCTGCTAGCTTGGTGATTTACTGGAAAGGGCTCATATCACTCACCAAAAGTTAAAAGTGCAGCTAAAACTTATTAAAGGAAATGCTACTGTGTTTTTTAAAAAGCAGGAAAACAAAGCCATCTTCCCATGTGACAAATAAAGACATAGCTATGCACTGTCATGTTGACAGGACACAAGGAGTCCCTTAGAATAGCATGCAGTGCATTCCCTCAGCACATGAACCATCATAGCAAAAACCCAAAATTTCCAACACATGAGGGATAAAAATTGTATTAGTGACAACAAATCTATTTGTAGGGAGGAGATTTGTTTTCAAAGAAGAAAAGATGATGGGAAGCACATGGAAATGTTCAGTGTCATGACTTTGGAAGTTAGTATGGACACCATATAACTGTTTGGAAGTTAGTATGGACACCATATAACTGTAGAGCAAAGAAGACAGAGAAGAGCTAAGTGAGATGATGAAGGCAGACGCGTCTGGGTGGCCAAGATGGCGGGGAAGCTAAGGATGGCACGGGTATGTAAGGCAGAAACAGAAACAGGCAGAATCCACGGGCAGGAGTTTTTATGACTGGATCAGCCAAATGATTCCTAATGAGATATGGAGACTTCTGGCCACTCGGCTTCTGAATCCTACACCAATGAATAGTTGCTGTGATAAACACACAAATTTATGACCTCTGAATTCTACTGCATCCCTAATATAGCAGTACATCACGTTCGCTTACCAACTAGAAGAGTGTATGTTTGCTTGCATTCAGGGATTTGGGAAAGATCGGGGTGAATGAATAAATACCAGGGAAATTTCTTACTCCAAGACCAAGACCCGAGAGTCACTGTAAAATCTATCAACTGTGTCCCCATGGAAGGTGGAAGCCTCTGTGTGTGTGTGTGTGTGTGTGTGTGTGTGTGTGTGTATCGGAGACAGAATTTATAATTGTATTGATTGTTTTCGTCGCCGTTGAAGTCTTATCTGTAGGGCAATTCTATAAACAGCAGAGATAGCAGACGGTAAATAAAGCGGTTAATGGAGTTGGGGCACTCATTGAGACAGTCAATAGGTGATAAAATTAAACTCTGAAGGAATACTTAGAAGCTAAAAAATCAGGGCTTAAGTCAAGTTTGGGTGTTATTGGCTGCTTCTTCTATGCCCTGGAAACATGAGTTCTGTGCTTCATCGACCGTTGCCTTTTTAATAGATAATGTCCCAATTTTGCAGTCACCACTGGGACATATTCTAAAGTTCCCTTTTTGTTTTTGTTACTCGTTCCTACCTCTACAAAAGCCTAAGATCCCAAGAAACAAATGATTGTGTAACTCCAACGTAGCTACCAAATGCCGCCGGCATTGTAGGCTGTGAGGCGGAACCAAGTCAAAATTACACGCAGTGTGTGAGGGGTTAACTGTGAGCCTTGGCTCACCAGCAGGTGTGCCTAAATCCCTTGGCAACTCTGCTTTGGTGCCAGGCCTGCCCACTGAAAAGAGAGAGCATCTTTGCATGGAATTAACAGATCGCGTTGCTTTTTTCAAGGAAATTGCATATGCATCGAGGGAGAAACTCAGGGGGGAGGGGGGTTGGGAACCTGGAAAACGCCAGGCAACACAATTTTGCTGTGTGTAGCAAATTGCCTAAAATGCAAAACTTGATGTTGACATAATCGTTCGGAAACAGCATCTCTATCAGTGAGTTAAGAAACCGAGAAGAAAGAGCCCTAAACAACCCTGAGCACATGGGAGTCTTTTCCCCGTGAATACTGCAATTCAAATATGTGCTTACCAGCCCTTTTTCATGTGCTTTGCGATGGCTAGACAGGTGTCCTGACAAAACACAGTGAAATCACACAGACGAGAATAACTAGTGCCTTATGCTGTTCATTTTCAAGTCGGGGGGAAAAAGAAGTCAAAAAGACAAAAAAAAAAGAAAAAGGAAAAGAGAAATGAAAAGAGCTGGGGAAAACTGGGGACCTGGGGGGCAGGGAGGGATGAAGAAGACCAAGGAACAAGAGGGGGTGTCTGGGGGGCTGTATGGATGGATGCCCGGTCTCCATGGTAGTTGGGTTGGGTGCTCAATGATGACCCAACAGCCATGTTCAGCAGGACATCGTTTATGCCCATAATCCACCAGTTGGAATGCACTCGTTGGCATTCTGAGCCTTCGTGATTCTGTTACTGACCTATCCCATGGATGCGTACACTCTCCAACAGCTGAGGACCTTTGGCCACCCAACCATTCCCCAGCCAGCCCACACGGGGTGAGCAGAGAGATTCCACATCATACAAGACTGGGTGGGCCTAGCTCTTGATACAAGAGTGCAAGAGTTGGATGTTCTCCAGGGCACCTGGGTGACTCAGTCCATTAAGTGCCTGCCTTTGGCTCAGGTCATGATCCCGGGGTCCTGGGATTGAGTCTTGCATCTGGCTTCCTGCTCAGCGGGGAGTCTGTTTCTCCTTCTCCTCCCTGCTCCTGCCCTCTCTTGCTATCTCCATCTCTCAAATAAATAAATAAAATCTTGGAAAAAGAAAAGAGTTAGATGTTCTCCAAGACGAATTCCTGGTGACTCTGGCTGCCTCTCTATATTGGAGATAGTCTATTGGGCTCCTTTAAGCGATAAGGCAAGGTGAAGCACGCCTTTCTGGAACACAGCGAACCACACAACCCTTCTTATGGGCTTTAGAAATAGTTTGTAAAATATTCAACACATAAGAAGGGTTTGTTCCTTTCTCCCCAAATGGCATAAACACCAGAAAAATCACACCGTTGGTGAACGGGAGTCCATGTTATGTGTGGGCTCTTGGGGACTGTTAAACAGTTAATCTAAAGCAAATAAAGTGGGAAAATGGAAAAAAAAAAGTGTTAAATGCTTAACTGTTTCAGTGATTTTAATTAAAACATTTGTCATGCTCGAGACTAATTAGTAATTACATAAGAACTTTATTATGTCGTGCCAACGAAACATTACTTTGGGTTTCAGAGCAAATTTGAGTTTCAAGTAAATAATTGTTTAAGTCAGAATTAATTACTTCATAAATTATGTAGCCACGGGATTAGTTTAGTGAACTTATGTTTGTTAATCAATCTGTCAAGGTCTTCCTTGCTCCAGGACTAAAAGACATATTTTTTTAATAAGTTATTGGACGTAAAGCAAAAATACGCACTGATTGTAGGTGGACTTAATGTGTTTCTTGTGTGTCGTATTTAAGGCCACGATGTGTTATTTAAAAGTATATCCATATTGTGGAAGGTGCAGAAACAAGTTCAAACATGAAAATAAACCATATTCCTTTGTATGCTTCAATCGGGAGATGACACTGTAAAATAAAATTGGGGCTTTCAGGATGTGTGTGTTCTCATGCTTCAATACTGCGAGGTTGCGCACCTCCCATCTTAAATCCCTGGAATAATGATTTACAAATCTTTCACGGAGTAACAACGACACCCAATAACTATTTACAAATGTTTCAGTGGAAGAGACACGGAAACCCTAGATGAATTGATGGTAGAAGATCCCGTTGATCTGCCTTCAAGACAAGGATGTGAACATCCAAGCTATGGTTACGGTTTCTCTTTCAGCTCTGAGAATGTAAGTCATTTCGTTTCTTTCCGTGTCAGAGGATGCATTATTGATAGCTCCTTAAATAGAAGTGCTTTGTAGAAAGCCACATTCCATATAGATAAGATAAATGTACGACAGAATTCAAGAAATAAGAGTGAGGGAGTCACTAGAAAGGCAACAAGGGTGATGTCTCCTGACATCCATTCATTATACATGTGTAGCAGGAGAGTCCGTGCGCCCAGCCTGCATACCTTATATAAAGACCGTGACCATTCTTTATTGTTCTGAAGCCGTGCTGGTCTCCCTTCAGAATCCCAGGTATGGTCGAGCTCCCGATCTCGGTCTGATTAAAAAATGGACCCTGTCCTTCAAGTAAATACAACCTTTATTCTGTGTCTCAGGTTTCTTCTCTTTGTGTTCCTCTTCAAGGTGGCTTTTGTGTGGCAGCTGGAGGGATGGGCCTACATGGGGAGTGGACTCGGGGGGGGGTCTCAGGTTTCTCCTTATTGTCTGCTTGTTAGAGAGCTGGTCTGAGCTTCCACTGGCCTGGGGGCAGCTGGGGACATGCTGGGTCTGTCTTCATGGCTCTTGTCTACATCTGTTCCTGGAGACTCGTGTCCTCATTTCAGTAGGTGCTCTGGGAAGCAGTTGCCCACTTCTCTTCTACTTAGACTCCTTCTTGGCTCTACCCGACCTGTGGAGGTTTAAACATGGAATGCAGGGAGTTTGTGATGTAAAACTGAACATATGACCCATGAAGTTGTCCAATTTCCATTTTTCTTTTTACATCTAGGACCTTTACAATGGACCATTGATTTAACACATACGCTTCTGTTTCTCCTGTTTCTTATGGCTTGGACCGTGTTCCGCAAATGATATATTGAGGTCCTAATACCAGGTATCTGTGAATGTGGCCTTATTTGGAAATAGGATTTTTGCAGATGGGATCAAATGAGGCCATTAGGGTGGGCACTTGGCCGATATGACACGTGTCCTTATAAAAGACGGAGGAGAGACTCAGACACAGAGGAGAAACCATATGAAGATGGAAGCAGAGATGGGAGGGACACAATCATGAGCCCAGGGATGTCTGGAACCCCAGAAGCTGGAAGAGGCAGGAAAGAGGCTCCCCTGGATCCTGGGGAAGGAGCACAGCCCTGCCCCACCTGGATTTCAGCAGCCCTGCCCCGCCTGGATCTCCCACTGATGGTCTCCAGAGCTGGGAGATAATGAAGTCTTTCTGTTTTAAGGCATCCAATTTGTGGTCGTTTGTTCCAATGGTCTGAGGAAACTCATATTTTTTATACAGAAATTCTGAAGATTAAAAGGCCACCAAAGCACCCAGATGTCCTCACAACCCCCTACGGAAGGAATTCAGTCTGAACAATTTTTCTCTATATAATCGTGGCTTCCATTACTCCTTCTTTAAACTCCTAGAGGACAATAAGGAAGAAGAAGGGCATTATTTTCTACTGCTCTGCCTCGGAATCCTGTGGGCAGTTTATATTCCTTTTAGGTGGGAGTTTAGTTCGAAGGCAGTCATTTAAATGTTTAAAACATACACTCCCTGCTTGTAAGGCTTTGGTTTAGTTCCTATCATTTCCCAGGACCTAAGCAGCCCTAGCATCCAATGTGGACTCACTATTGGACACCTACCAGAATTAAATCACTGGCCTAGCATGTCTTCCTTGGGGTATTGCTAGTAGATAATAGGTACAGATTTTCTATAAGACATAACCATGGGAGAAGCAGAGTCTGGTGTCTGCTTTGCACTCGATGGTTCTGGGGTGCCAGGAACGTGTCCCCTTCTCTAGATTCTCGATTTTGCACCTGGGCACGGGGCCCAAAGCGCCCATCACCTTTCTCACGTGGAAAGTGGAAATAGGTCAGTGCTGAGGGTGACCCCCATGTCCATTAGCTTTTGGTGTTCTATACAGTCATACTTCAGGGATTGTCTAATGTCAATGTGTGTGTGTCTGTGTGTGTATGTGAGAGAGAGAGAGAGAGAGAGAAGTGGACAGAAAGAAGGAGATGATGAAGAGGCAAAATATGACCACCATTTTGTCTAGTAAAAGAAAAGGATAGTGTTCTGACGTCAAAGAGGATGAAGAGGTATTGGGAGATGTTTGGATTTTCATTCCTGAATATAAAATCCTGGGGGTGGGAAATGGCAGGGGAAGAACTCAGCTGGGATTGGGAGAAGATTCAGAGAGTAACCCCTGCAGGTAGGAGTAAAGGCAATAGTGCATCATTGGGTTTGGTTCTCTGAGTTTCTGTAACATGAAGAAATGTTCGGATAATCAGTAATCTTGGGTCCCTGTTTTATTATTTGCCCGTGTCCTCACTCTCTCTCTGTGACACATTTTTTGTAATCCACCCCCATGTCCATACACATACTAATTCTCATGGTACAAAGGAAGGTCCGTGAAACTAGGAGCTTGACTAATTGCAGCCTTATGGGTGGGGGATGGGATAAATGGGGGATGGGCATTAAGGAGGGCACATGATGGAATGAGCAGTGGGTGTTATATGCAAATGGTGCACCATTAAATTACTTCTGAAACTACTAATACAGTATATGTTAACAAAATTGAATTTAAATTAAAAAAATATAACAATTGCAGCTCTATTTCCCAAACAGGTGTTAGCGCAACGTGTATAGTAAAAAATTAGGAGTATATATTTCAATCGAATGAGCTCACGCATTGAGATTTGAACGGTCTTCCGGCCAAAAAAAAAAAAAAAAAAAAGACCTGTTATGTTCAATGGATTTTCCTAGAAAAGCAGGTATGATTTATTTTCAATTAGTGGTTTTTTAGCTAATGGAAGAATCAGAGAACCTGTGATTTTTCTGTGCTCATTCTCTGAGCGATGCGTATAATCCAGGATGGGATGGGATCATTTTTCTCAGCTTACTTTGATTTTCAACCACCGACGTCAAACAAGGGACGAGGTTTCTATTACCTGAGGGTATGTATTAGCATGGGTAGCCTAAAATTTAAAAAGCATATTGGAAATTTACCATTCCTCTGGCTGCTATTTTTTTTTTCCCGAAGACTTATTTATGGTTTTGACAAATTTCTCCCAAGTTACTTTTTTTGTTTGGTAGTGAGGGAAAAGCATTGTCACATTGGGTCTGCGTTGACTTGATTTAGGAGTCCGAGCGTTTGTTCTGGCTGAAGGCATTATTGATGTGTCTGAAAGCGTATTGCAAAACAAATTAAAGTAATTACATGGAAGTAAAAATCCATTTAATGGCAAAAACAAAATTATTAAATGGCGAGACAGCAATCAAGTAGTGCATCTTAATTAAATAAAGTGAGATGTTTTACTTTGTTTTAGAGGGTCTTGCCTCTAGTTGGGGACTTTTCTGACGTGGGGAATCTTGGTCCTGAGATTGGCCCCGGGCCCTGGTCTTCTGGGATGGCCCAGCCATGTTGACAGAAGTGTCAGAAATGTCAACATGGCACACTCTTGTGCGACTTGAGGAGTAAGTATTCATTGAAGAGATGTTCTACACCTGAGGGACCCTACGGAAACCTTAGTCCTGTAAGTGAGAGGTATGTGGTAGATCAGAGCACCCCTTTTTTTGACTGGGAAGACCAGAATCTATAGTGTGGTCTTCATGCATCCTGCCCTGTGAATTCGGAACCTTTGTTCTAGCCTCAGATCCTTCCTGCCTAATATCAGGAGTATTAGATAAGATAATATACATAAAAGTCCTAGCCTTGAGTGTGGGACACGGTAAGCTTTTAATTAACCACATACGTATGTGGGGTGACTATCTTTTGAGTCTGTGCCCTAGTGGATGGCCTCCAAATACGTCCACCTCCTAATTCCTAGCACCTGTGACTCTGTTTTCTTTGGTGAAAAAGGAGACTCTGCACATATGATGAGGTTGAAGCCCTTGACATGAGCAGAGGACCTTGGATCTTCTGCTTATCTGTGATGGTGGTTCTCGGGGTCCTTTGAGAAGATCAATGTGACATAGTGTGGGAAGAACATTGCTCGCTGGAAGGTGGTGGATGGGCCACAAGTCAAGGAACGTGGGTGTCTTCAGAAGCTGGAAGAAATTCTCCCCTGGAGTCCCCAGAAGGAACAAGCCCTGCTGACAGGTGGATGTGAACCCTGGGAAATGGGCTAACACCTGACCTCCAGAACTATACTCCTATACGTTTGTGTTGTTTGAAACCACCACATGTATGGTAACGGGTCTCAGAGAAAGATGAAAAGCAGTCCCATCCCATCTCATGTGTATTCATGACTTTAGGGGCTCATCTGCTTCTGTCTTTCATACCTAGGGTCTAAGGAACTGAAGCAAACAATCCGTTGGGCTGTGGCAACATAGTAACACATTCAAGGCTTATTCAGAGTTTATGAAGTGTCAGTCATTGGTGTCATCATGCAGTTAACTTTATCACCATAAGACACTTCTGGGTCAATGGTATTATTCCCAGTTTTACAGATTGAGAAACTGAGGCACAGGTGGGTTATAAAACACAGATATACAGCAGGCCACTGGCCAGGCCAGGATTTTATGCCATAGAGCTTCATTCCGGAGTCAGAGTCCTAACCACGCCATCCAAAAATGACATGACATTTTGACGTGGATGTTGCCCATGGCTGCAATATACTCATTGATTGATAATTATGAATATGAGTATAATTATAATTATATTTCAGATGACTGTACTTCTTATTGCCTTCCTACACATGGTGACAACCTTTGTGGGTGTCATCTCCAGGGGATGTGTCATGTTGTGCTAATGACGTCAAACCAACATGACGGAAATGGAGGGATCATCTAAGACGGTGTAGCAAAAGAAGAGAAAACCAAGATATAAATCCATCTTTGGTCTCCACTTCTACTCATCTCCCCACGCCAACTCCTCTGGATGCATTAAGAGGATTCAGTGGAACTTTTTTCCTATTCCTGGTTAGTCATTTGGACAACAAGAAGGATCCCGAATGCAGATTTCTGGGTCTAGAGCCCATCAGTAGACCCACACGCCAACACGGATGATTCTTCCACTCGTTGAATGAATGGAGTCATTCAGGATAAACACCTGGATGGTCTCTACCAGCAGACAATAAGAAATTTCTGCATAAATAGAGAAGTTTCGAATGGCTTCCAGTTTAAGGGAACTTTCTGTCATGCTCAGAGACTTGAGAAGGTTGCCAAGGGCCAGAGCTAATTCTCTTTCCTCCCAGAAGATGATAAATAACTCAGACCGTCTCTTGTATTTGGCTATATTGTATTGTGTTTCAAGACCGTCAATCATTACACTGATATGGACGATTACTGTTATTTAATGTGTGTGTGTATTATACTATCTTCCAGACCATTGTGTTAATAGCTTCTTATACATCATCTACGCATTCAAGGCAACTCTGTCAGCTGGGGATGACATTTTTCCACTTCACAGATGAGCAAAGTAAAGTTCAAAATCATCTACCTATTCAGTGACCAAGTAGGAGCATAAGCTCAAAATTACATGATGCTCAATCCCATTACTCAATTATTATGCCATAAAATTAGTCATGATGGGCAGACGTCATTTTGTATAAAAATTCAGTATCCAGCACGCTTTATGCTAAAAAACAAAATGAAACAAAACTGTGTTGTTTCAAAATCTATCCAGCAAATGAACATGTGAATTATCACTCCAAATAAATTGTCTATTTAACCTTATAGGCCATATATCTTTCTCATTTTGTTGTTGTTTGGCTGCTTTGGTGGTATGTCCTGCATTTTTCTTGTCTTGTTACTTGGATGCATGATTGATTGAAGAGAAGGAAGGAGGTGAACATTGGCTAATTCTTTTATTTATACCTAGTAAAATGTAGTAGGGGGAAAATTCATGCTTTTTTCAGAAAGGAAATTTCTGGGTATTTTTGCAGTCTTACCTGGGCTACATACCTTTTCCATTCCATCCCCTGCCAACAAACATCATCAACCACAACAATGTGGGTAGAAGGCGGTGTGTTCATCTCATGCAAATCCCATGCCTGCTGTAAGTCAATATCTTAGCATCGTTTTACTGGAGTGGTTTCAAGGCAACTATCTTAATGGATTTTTGTGCATAGAATACCTTTTTGCCTTAGTACCTTATCTATTTAATTTTTCTCTGTCCCTTTTAAAAAAATATTCAGACTCATAAAGTCCTTTTCTGCCAAAAGTGACAGAAATCAAACTTTTAATCAACTTAAGCAAAAAGGGAAGAGGTATGCCTTTAGCTGGTTTAGGTATGGCCCAGACATACCTGGATAGAACGGCTCAAATGTTCTCTTGATGTTTTGATTCTTTCTCCCCGTTGCGGCTCTCTGTTTTCCCCCGGACCGATTTCAGTGGCACAAAGAGTTTCTCTTCACCTTGGAGAAGATGGCCCCATAGAGCCTGTATTCACATTGTCAATGGGAAGAAAACAATAAAGCATCTTCCTTTCCCCCCCGCCCTCTCCCAATTATCTAGGGAAGAATCTTGATCCTAATTTGATGTGGTACATTGGTTTCCAAAGTGTCATCTCTGAACCAGAGTCACCGAGATCATGTTGGAAACATGTGCGACATGAAGATTCTTGGGTCCCACACTCAACCTACAGAATCAGAATCTGTGGGCATGCAGTCCCTCAATCCGTGTAGTAATGAGTCCTCCATGAGTTTGATGGTGACCCATTTTGCAAGTCAAGCTCTACTATCTCCCCGAGTGTCCCAAGACCAAGAGAAATTTTTCTCTGAGCCTGAAGGAAAGCATGACAACTTTAGCATAAACATTTGGGAAAGGGGAACAGGGAGACCATGTATGGAGACCCACCTCATGGGAGGCATTCTCTAAGAAAAGAGAGGTCAGTCTCATTCCCCAAATGCAAGTGTTTTGTTCTGCCCAAATCTGCCATATTGATTGTACTCCATGGATATACCTAAAATTTCGTTTCTGGAGGATGGAGAGATTTCCCAGTCAGTCTCCCTTGGTATGGTTTTGGGGTATGTGAGGATTGGATTATCTTATGGCCTGAATAGTGAGCCCTACAAATGCATATCTTGAAATTCCAACTCCCAGTGACTCAGAATGTAATTATATTTGGATACAGGGTCTTTAACAGATAACAAAAGGAAAAATAAGATCGTTAGGATGTGGCTTACTCCAATACAGCTTGTGTCTTTATAAGAAGAAAGAGGACTCAGAGGAAGAAGGAGACAGTGTCCAGAAGCCAAGGGAAGTGGCTGACGAAGGAAACATTATGAAAAATAATTACCAGACTTTATTTATCTATTTATTTATTTATTAGATTTTATTTATTTATTTATTTATTTTTAGAGATTTTATTTATTTATTTGACAGACAGAGATCACAAGTAGGCAGAAAGGCAGGCAGAGAGAGAGGAGGAAGCAGGCTCCCGCTGAGCAGAGAGCCCGATGCGGGGCTCGATCCCAGGACCCCGGGATCATGACCTGAGCCGAAGGCAGAGGCTTTAACCCACTGAGACCCCCGGGCGCCCCAGTTACCAGACTTTTTTTAAAAGCAAATTTATGACATATGTTCAATTAGTGCTTTAATAAGACCAACCCCGTGATGAGCAGGAGCCATAAAGATGTTTGTCGTGTCTTGAATCTTCTAAGGTTGTACTCAAAAGTATTAGTTGACTAGGGTTGCCATAACAGAGTACCACAAATTATGTGCCTTCCTTGACATTTCTGAAGGTCGTAATTCTGAGATAACGGTGTTAGCAGGGTTGGTTCCTTCTGAGGGCTGAGGGGAGGAATGTCTCCACATATACTCACGGTTCTCTCAGTATATAAACCCACCCTATTGGTCTGTTTCTTTGGAGGACCCTAATACAATATTCCTCTTATTACCCCATCCATTTTCCACATACGGCAAAGCATTTGGCACCACGTTAAAAAATTTCTTTCTGGACCATTTTACATGATAAGATGTTGTGTGGATAATAAGTCATTTGATGAGAATGTAGGCGTCTAACTCCAGTGGGGAGAATGCATCATAATGATAACGTTTGGCAAAAGAGGGATTTATGGAGGGCTTTTAAAAAAATGAAACTTGGACACTTCACTTGAGAAACATTTAGCTTTGTTCTGGTGCATTCCCGCATCTTAATTCTGTTGCTAATTAAATGAGACATTACGGTTTTCTATTCATGTCACCATGAAGCAATTTTTACACTATGGGTGCATCTGCTCCGTGAATGCACTTTTAAAGATGGAAATGAAGACAAATGGGCGATTTTGCATAAAAGTTCTTATCTTGGTGGTCGTGCACTAGATGATGTATGTCAAATGATCTGCGGTTAACTTTCCTCACATGCATGGGGCATGAGAGACGATAACCCTTTTAGGGGAACTCGAAATGACAACCTTGCTGAGTAAGTGCATTTGTTTTGGTACCTTTCCGTATTTTTCATGTTTCTTCATATTCCACAGACATGAGAACCTTTCTCATTCTACACAGGCATTCGAGGGATTCTGGATAATATCTGATCACTCAAAAAGGGGCACCTGGCAAGACGATAAGGAGTAAAGGAAAGGAGATAATCTTCACCATTAAGCAGAATCCAGACCTCCAATCTTTGCCAGTGACACTTGGGTGAAGTATTTAATCATAGGCTTTGAAATGAGAGAGGATTAGAAGCAAAGGAGGGTGAGTTGTCTTAATGGGATTGTGCTTCTTCTTTTTTTTTTTTAAATTGAGGTATAATTAGCACACAGTATCGTCTTAGCTTCGGGCATAGACACCTAGACCACCAGAACAGAACAGAGAGCCCAGAAATAAACCTACACTGATCTGGTCAATTAATCTACGGCAAAGGAATATGCAAGAATATGTGATGTCTTAATGGGATTTTAAGATACTGGATGATTAAAATGAGTCCTACAAAGACATGGTTTCCAGTGCCTCAGGCCACCCCATCTCTTGATCTTGTCTGATAACAGAGGTTCAGCTCCTGTCTCCCTAGAGGTTGGGTTGGTTCACCTGGATGGCACTTAGTTGCCTTCATGGATCCCCTGGTTCCCTGCTATAAAGAGTTATTTCTCTTATTTGGAGCAAGATGGCATCATGAGAGAGAGATCTACCTGTAGGGAAGGTTGTGTGCTCACTGATCTACCACTGTGTTTCACCATTACCTTTGGGTTATGACATCTTCATTTGGACTGTAGGTCCATCAGTGCTATGTAATTCATGCTTCTTCTTGAAAGTGATACCTCAAGACTTGGGAGGAAAAAAAAAAAAGACAAAAACCTGTTTCCCTTGGGTCTTCTTAGCTCAAATGGGAATGACCAGAATTTCCCCCCAAAGCTTTTTACTTTCTAAGGGAACACTAATTTTTTAATTCTGCAACATAGAAACATAGTCATTGATGTTCTTTGTCGTATTTTTTTACACATTTCTCATGCAATGCGCTGTTACGTGGCACTGAGTCTAGATGAAGAAAAAGGTATTAATGATTTTAACTCAAGGAAATAAAATCATAGAAGAAGATCACACAATTACAGCATCTTCATGCACACAATTGGTTATTAACCAACTAATGAACCATCTTAAATCCGTGTAGAATGGGACAGAGTGCCGAAGACAAATGCAGTCCCTAGAAATAAATCAAGCATTTAGTTCCACTTAATTTCAGTTAAAGTATCATCATAAAGAGAGAACTTTATGATATATATGTTTATATATATGCATATATTTCCTATAACATGTTGTTTATTCAGAATTAAGCCCCATGAAGTCCTAAAAATAATTCTACTGTGGCTTAAAGCCGGATTGTTACATTTTCTGGGGTGCACGTTTATTAAGAACAATTTGTCTTCATGCTTTGGCTCGCAGGTTGTAAGTGTTAAGAAAAGCTCTCTGGAGCTCACAGCGCCTATAAAGGAATGCTGAGACTTTGACAAAATGCATCGTGTTCTTCTGCATGGAGAGGGAAGCCACAGGACCCAGGGCCCACTGTGGGATGCATGACTCCTGCACTGATTTTTTTTGTTTTTTGAGCCAAGGTGGTCCGGCATCTGCCCCTCCCATGTCTGTATTGACCTTGCTTTGTCATTGTCTTAATCATAATTTCCTCCAGAAAGTGGTCCTCCAGGTGGGACATTATTCTTGAGGACGCCCCTGGAGGAAAGGATGGGCTACTTGGGGCATGGAACTCGAGGTAGGACTCTCCCTGTCACTCATATCTACTGCTTCATCAGACCATCTCTTCACCATCACCTTGGGGTCCCCTGCCTTGACAATGCCATAGAAGAACCACCTGTGTTGACAGGTGGGGTGGACAGCTTCATCAGCCCAAAGATGTTTCTCTTTCTCAAGACTGTCGGTAACGCAACCACTCTGTCTCCATCCACAGGAGAATACTTAAATAAATTATGGAAAAGCAGGATTGCAGACTATCACAAAAACTTTAAAGACCAATCACGGAGAAGGCTGTGTCTTCCTTTCCAGATGCGTAATGCTGGGGTAAGAGGAACACATGGTCCTGAAAATGTGCCCGTCTGAGGTTGACTGCAGAAGAGTTATTGATGGCCCAGCTACTTGATTCCTGAGCCCATCCTCTACTGGGAAGCCACACGCCCTCTGATCGCACCTACTCTGTGACAGAGGGGCAGGGACACTGAGGCGGGGCCATTCAGGGAGATGGGAATTCCTCTGACAGATGATTTTGGCTGGACAACTCCCCAGCAGCCTTGAGGAAATGTCAGGAGACGCATACTGCTGTCTCTGCCCGTCCCCACTTCCTTCCAAACCATCTGCCTCATGGGGTCAGGTCCATATCATGGTCATGTCCAGCCTCCTCTGGCTTCCTCCTCATTTTTCTTCCATGGAGCTTTCCCAATACATCTGTAAAGGACCAATCCCCCTTTGCAGGCTTCTCGGGAGACCCGTCCAATACAACACAGATAACCCTTGTCAAGCTCTTTATATGGTTTTTTTTTTAAGTATATAGGAACATCAGCAAACGAGAGCGTAAGTAAAGAAAACACAAAATAGAACTGTTAAATATCCCTAATGTCACCGCCAGGCAATGATCTCAAAGAATCTATCTATACAAGAAACATGCACTTGAGAAATAGTCTGCTCTTTATTATTATTATTATTTTTAATGTTTTATTAACATATAATGTATTATTATCCCCAGGGGTACAGGTCTGTGAATAGTCTGCACTTCTGCTAAAATAGCAGCAAGATGTTCTTTGTGGGTCGCCCTCTCCCCGCTTCTGCCACATTCCACATTGTAAGATGTTAGCAGTTCACTCTGGAATGAAACAATGTAGTTTTCCATCTTTAGTAAAGCTGTAGGGATTTTTGCCTCTGTTTGTGTGTGTGTGTGTGTTTATTGTCTTTTTTTCCATATATTCTATTTACCTGTAAGTGTGCACCATTTAATTTATTTTATTGAAAAAAATTATTGAAATATAATTCACATAGAGATTGCATACGTGTAAAGGTAGAGTGTATTGATTGCATACATGTACATGTTTTAATATGATCATCACCACAGGTGACATCTCTCTCATGTCACATCATTGCCATTTTTGTGCGTGTGTGCTGAAAAAAATTTAAGATCTAGTCTCTTAGGAACTTTGAAGTCTATAATACAGTATTGGTAACATTGTCACAGTGCTGTGCATTAGACCTCCAGAACTTACTCATTTTCTTTTTTTTTTTTTTTAATTATTTTTTAAATAATTTTTTTATTTTTTAAATTTCTTTTCAGTGTTCCAGAATTCATTGTTTATGCACCACACCCAGTGCTCCATGCAAAACGTGCCCTCCATAATACCCACCACCAGGCTCTCCCACCTTCCCACCCCCTGCCCCTTCGAAACCCTCAGATTGTTTTTCAGAGTCCATAGTCTCTCATGGTTCGTCTCCCCCTCCAATTTCCCCCAACTCCCTTCTTCTCCATCTCCCCATGACCTCCATGTTATTCCTTATGCTCCACGAGTAAGTGAAACCATATGATACTTGACTCTCTCTGCTTGACTTATTTCACTCAGCATAATCTCTTCCAGTCCCGTCCATTTGATACAAAATCATCCTTTCTGATGGAGGCATCATACTCCATAGTGTATATGGACCACATCTTCCTTATCCATTCATCCGTCGAAGGGCATCTTGGTTCTTTCCACAGTTTGGCGACCGTGGCCACTGCTGCTATAAACATTGGGGTACAGATGGCCCTTCTTTGCACTACATCTGTATCTTTGGGGTCAATGCCCAGTAGTGCAATTGCAGGGTCATAGGGAAGCTCTATTTTTAATTTCTTGAGGAATCTCCACACTGTTCTCCAAAGTGGCTGCACCAACTTGCATTCCCACCAACAGTGTAAGAGGGTTCCCCTTTCTCCACATCCTCTCCAACACACGTTGTTTCCTGTCTTGATCATTTTGGCCATTCTAACTGGTGTAAGGTGGTGTCTCAATGTGGTTTTAATTTGAATCTCCCTGATGGCTACTGATGATGGACATTTTTTCATGTGTCTGATAGCCATTTGTATGTGTTCCAAGATTCACTGCTTATGCACCACACCCAGTGCTCCATGCTCATTTTCTAACCGCAAGTTTGTAACCTTTGGGCAACATTTCCCCATTGCCACACATCCCAGACCCTGGTAAATACCATTCATTCATTATTTATTTATTTATTTATTTATTTTTGGTAAAATACATACAACATAAAGGTTACCATTTTGGCCATTTCAAAGTGCACAATTTAGGTCCATTTAGTATATTCACAATGTCGTGAAACCTCTGTAATTATCTAGGTGCAAGATATTTTCATCTTAGACATTTCATCCTAGAAGGATACTTTGATCCCGATGCCCTCCCTCCCGAGCCCCTCCCCTACCACTGACAACTTCCAATCTGCTTTCTGTCTCTAAAGGCATCCCTATTCTGGACATTTTGTATAAATGGAATCAGATACTCTGTGGCCCTTTGTTTTTGATTTCTTGCACTTTGAGTGGTGTTTTCAAGGCTCATGGATGAATGTTTTTAGGTTAATAAAAGCAAAATCACTGTATGCTCCCATTTCTAGTTACAAATGATGCTCAGAACATAGCTTCCTACAGTCTCACATCCTGTTCTTATGAGTTTTACCTATTTTCTGCTTAATAATTTTATGAAGTCTGTTTAAATTAATGTGTTCCTTCTGTGGTCATCTACATGTGCTAATATTTCAAGCCATTGAGAAATTATTTTTTTTAAGATTTTCTTTACAAAAATGTCATATTTGTGGAAGACCCTGGAGTTAATTGGGTGAGCTTATTTATTGCTAAGGACAGATATCTTAGGCAAATGTATTCTTTTTTTTTAAAAGATTTTATTCACTTATTTGACAGACAAAGATCACAAGTAGGCAAAGAGGCAGGCAGAGAGAGAGAAGAGGAAGCAGGCTCCCCGCTGAGCAGAGAGCCCGATGCGGGGCTCGATCCCAGGACCCTGAGATCATGACCTGAGCTGAAGGCAGATGCTTAACCCGGTGAGCCACTCAGGCGCCCCCATTGAGAAATTATTGTGGAAATGTGCACAATCAGATTTGAAGCAAGACGGGGAGCCTGTCTTACTGTCATTGGGACTTAAATTGCTAAGTTTTTTTTTGTTTTGTTTGTTTGTTTGTTTGTTTTTGGTGCAAGGTTTTATTTTTCTGTTACTAAGCCATAGTTTCTGAGCCTCAGCACTATTGAAAGTTAGGGATGAGTCTTCTTTGGGGTGGAGGCCGTCTGGCGTTTATAGGATGTCAGCGACATCCCTGACCTCTATCCTAGATGCCAGTGGCTTTCTGCAGAATGTTGATCTCAGATCCTCAAACAAGTTTCCAGAAATTACTCATGATATCCTGGAGGGAAAATTGGAGTGGCAAAAGAACTCTTAATTGAGAACGTTGACCTCAACTATGCAATTGAGGCATGAGCAAAACTGAGTTTTCTGTTATTATTTAAAAAAAGAAGAATGAAAAAAAAAATCTCCAAGAATCAAAAGAAACATCAATTGAAGCACAAAATACAAAGATATTTTGACTCATCTTCTGACCCTCAACCCAAACTTTTTGGTTTTTATTAAATGCTATTAAACATAATAGTGACCCTGGAGATTCTATATGAAACTCGATTTCTGTAGCAAAAAATGCTAACCAACATGCTTCTAAGCATAGTTCTGGTTGTGAGTGAAGATTATCTTTCTGGTATACTTCATTTTTTTACAAAGGCCTGAACTATTCTATCAGTCAGGAGGATGTTTGGGGAAAAAAATACACAACGAAAAATCAAGACGGGATATATGATCAATGTAATCGAAATGCAAAATGGCTCTTGTTTCTTTGGTAGACCAGAAGAATCACTGTTCCAACTGACCTGGTCATATATATGAGCCAGAGAGAGGTTCGTCGCACCACTCTTGGAAAATTTTACACTTTTCTGTTGTGCATGCTGTGTATTTTCCTTGTTGTTGTTTAATTTTTTCCTAATATAATAAATTTCAGAAAATTAAATTAAATTAAAAAAAAAGAGCAAATTATTGAATCCAAATCTGGCAGCAGAGAGGATTTAATATGCCCAAGGAAGTATCTTGATGGCTACAATAAATATGGAAAATGCTTGGAACTTCAATACATTATTGAAAAATATTGCTATGTCTGTCTTAGGAGAAAAGATTTTTCCAGTGGAAAACAACATTGACTGAACATCCTGCTTCTCTAAAGACAATCTCTGAAGTGGGGGTCACCTTTCTGACAGCACGAGATCGGCAAATTTTGATTTTTTTCCCCTATGACTTTAATATTGCTTTTTTGCTCAGAGACCACATTCTTTTATTTGAGGTAAGCCACCCTGTGGCTTCTAGCTCTAGGTTTTGCTGTAAATTTTAAGATAGGCATTTTAGCTGCATCTGAGATGATGAAGGTCTTCAAACAGAGCCTAAATGCTGAATTGTAAAATTAAAGAGGATAGTTCTGCCTAATCAGCTTCTCGGCTAATGGTCACTTAAAAATATGATGTCACCTGCCCCGAAGAAACCTCTCAGGTTAGTTGTGGCTGATTTTGATATTGGGATGAAATATGGATTAGCAAAGATTTTTATCTTGAATAGGAGCTATTGCAATGATAGGAGACTGTGTAGGAGGGAGCCCTAGAGGATGGACCACCATGTTGTGTTTGCACAGCGATTTCTTTTTTTTTTTTTCTTTTTTGTTTAAAGGGGGTTTTCTTTCCTTTCTCCATTTAATCTGTCTAGGCAGTCTCCTGCAGCTCATGGTTTTAAATGTTGCATTCAGTTGATGATCCTTACACTTAAACAGCAAACTCGGACCTCGTCGCCTCTGAGCTGTTGTGGAATCTATCACTGTGCCTGACCCTGCTGCCAACATCCCACATAAACCATGTTCTGGATGGAGCTTAGGACTTCCATTTATTACTCCCATGTGACTAAGAAAAACTTACTTGTGGACATACGAGGATGTACTGATTTTTCCGTGTGAAACGCTTCATTAGTATTTCGCTAATTTTTCTTATGATGTTTATTGTTTTCCTTAAACTTATTTGGGGGTTCCTCTAGTGTTCTCTTACTAATTTATATAATTGAACTTTTAATTACTTCAAAAAACTAATCAATGCTATGCATTTATATATCTTTTGGAAGATCTATCCATCTATCATCTATCTATCTATCTATCTCTCTATCTCTATCTATCTATTTTCTGTCCATATCTATCCATACATCCATCTATCCATCATCTCTATCTATCTATCATCTATCTATCTATATATCATCTATCAATATTTTTGTCTCCATCCATCCATCCATCATTTATCCATCCATCCAA
>JAHRIG010000284.1:4146229-4413729 GCA_020311275.1 Eira barbara | reverse complement strand
ACCATCACTGTTTTAAGTCACTTCATTTCGCGAGCAGAAATTGACCACTGATTTTCTTTACACACCACAAACTCACCAGGATGGCATGTTTTATTACTCCAAAGATACATTTTTATATTACATTTTTTGTATTCCAAATAATACAATCTACTTTAAGAAAAAAACAATCTGGGGCGCCTGGGTGGCTGAGTGGGTTAAAGCCTCTGCCTTCGGCTCAGGTCATGATCTCAGGGTCCTGGGATTGAGCCCTGCATCGGGCTCTCTGCCCAGCGGGGAGCCTGCTTCACTCTCTCTCCTCTGCCTGCTTCTCTGCCTGCTTGTGATCTCTGTCAAATAAATAAATAAAATCTTTTTTTTTAAAAAAGAAAAAAACGATCTTTTTTCTTGCTGCTGTCTCATTTAATTACTGTGATCAGAGAGGGAACCTGTATGCTCTTGATGATTTTACATGCATTGATATTTCCCTTATATTCTGGTAGATGGCTGAATTCTGTGAATATATACAAAGGAAATATTTAGTCTCTGTTTGTTGACTTTCCAAGCATGGTTCCTATTATTTTGTTGTTACAGACAGTGCTCTGGGGGAAAGTCTCACCCCTGTCTCCTAAAGCCCTCCCAATGCCTGAATTGCAGATGCCTCTGCAAACTTAATAGATGGTGCCATATTGGTTTCCCAAATGGGTAATCCATTTTTGGTTGAGACATCAGCCCCTGGTTTTTCAAATTGCCACATGTTTTATCTTCACATGGCCAAATGACTTCATTTTTCAGTTCCTAGAGTTGGGTTACAAAGGTTCTCTCACCGAGGTCTCATCACGCTTGATTGCAACACATGTGGGCTAGGGTTTTGCATACTATCTTCATTTTTCATAATTTCATCCTCTCTGAGTGTTCTAGGAGAACGTATTCCTAAACATTAAAGATTGAATAAGTTCCTCGTTTCTGTTGTCTTCATTTTCGCCTGATGCTAAGAAATGTAAAGTTTACTAATGACTTTCTTTCTCAAGTGAATAGTACAGAACATTTTTTTTTAGAACACAGAGGGAAAACAAACACGAAATTAAATCAGTTAATTATTTGGGAGACCATGTCAAACTACACTCAAGTAATTATTTCGCGATGAATTAAAAAGGTTGTTTTGAATGATCTAAACAAAAGTTGAAGATGAGGTAATATGGGATAAAAAAAAAAAAAAGACATTTCCTCTGGGAGGATATACTCTGTTTATTTACCCATCTAACCATCTGTCTACCTATTTATTTGTCCATAGACCTTTATATTTTGGGAGAAGGCATATAATCTCTCTGCCATGACATGCACACTTACCAGGAAAGGTATTCATTCTTACTGGATTTGCGTCAGTTTTGATCAGGGGCTTTATGTCTTTTAATAGTAACATATGTCCTCGGAAAGAGTCTGTTTACACGTTAAGACAATGATAGAAGGAGGTTATCGAGGGAATTAAATTGAAGCAGAAAGTAATTATGAAACGATGAATCAACTCTTTTTGTGTCTCTCTTCTGAATTCTTAGCAGAGCTTGTAGACCACATGCACATAGACCAACACTTGTCAAATTAACACCTGTTAATGCTGCAGCTACCATCTGGGGAATCTTGTGAAAATGCAGATTCCACATCAGTAGGTTTGGGACGGAGCTAGACATCCTGCAGCTCTCATCTGTTGTGGGATGTGGGATGGTCCCAGAACCTCGTGCAGCAAGACTTTGCAATCGTATGCTCCCCAGGCAACTGACTTTAGTCAGTCACTTGTACAACTCTTTTCAGTGTGTTACTTTTATTATAGTCTTCTTTGAAGTCAGGGAAGTTTATTTAAATAACTTGGCCGTGGTCACGAGTGACTTCATACGGTCCCAGACATTTGCAGCTGAAAGGAATGGAGGGATTCCTGTGGTGAATTTCACATCACGTATAACTAACCATTTAAATAGGCAACGCAGTGGTATTTAGTCCATCCACAATGTTGTGCAACCCTTACCAAAATATTTTTATCACCCCAACCTGGACCTCATACCCAGTAAGCAGTTACTGCTCATTGTCCCCTCCCAGCCCCGTGGCAAAAACGAGTCTACTTTCTGTCTCTATGGATTTGCAGATTCACGTCATTTTATATAAATAGAATAATGCAATGTGTGGTCTTTTGTGTAGGTCTTCCTTCATTGAGCATCATGTTTTCAAGGCCTGGCCATTTGTAAGACATGGGAGTGCTTCACTCATTTTTTTTTTTAATTTTTTATTTATTTTTTAAATTTCTTTTCAGTGTTCCAGAATTCATTGTTTATGCACCACACCCGGTGTTCCATGCAATACGTGCCCTCCATAATACCCACCACCAGGCTCCCCCAACCTCCCACCCCCTTCCCCTCCAAAACCCTCACTTTAATTCTCAGAGTCCACAGTCTCTCATGGTTCGTCTCCCCCTCCAATTTCTCTCAACTCCCTTCTCCTCTCCATCTCCCCATGTCCTCCGTGTTATTCCTTATGCTCTACAAATAAGTAAACCACAAGATGATTGACTCTCTCTGCTTGACTTGTTTCACTCAGCATAATCTCTTCCAGTCCTGTCCATGTTGATACAAAAGTTGGGTATTCGTCCTTTCTGATGGAGGCATCATACTCCATAGTCTATATGGACTACATCTTCCTTATCCATTCGTCCACTGAAGGCCATCTTGGTTCTTTACACAGTTTGGCGACCATGGCCATGGCTGCTATAAACATTGGGGTACAGGTGGCCCATCTTTTCACTACATCTGTATCTTTGGGGTAAATACCCAGTAGTGCAGTTGCAGGGTCATAGGGAAGCTCTATTTTTAATTTCCTAAGAAATCTCCACACTGTTTTCCAAAGTGGCTGCAGCAACTTGCTTTCCCACCAACAGTGTAAGAGGGTTCCCCTTTCTCCACATCCTCTCCAGCTTCACTCCTCTTTATTTGGTGAATCATATTCCCTTGTGTCAACATACCACATTGTGTTCCTCCATCCACCCATTGATGGACAGTTGAGTTTTTTCCATAAATCACCACAGTTATTTGGACAGTGGACCAGGTCTCATTGGTGTTTGGCAGGGTGGAGTGGAAACCCTAATTCCCCATTTGCTGGGTTGTGTTCCATGGAGCAGGATTTAAACTCTCAAGAAATAGGATACATATCAACATGCCTTTTCTCACATGCATTACCGTGATTCCTATAAAGGGAGTCAGGGGCTGGAAATCTATGGAAGTAACTTGGGTGATTTTCCCCCCCTCTATTTCTTTTAAACCTGACATTTAAAAAATCAGAATGCTTGAGTTTGCTTCTGTTGGATTCTACACCTTGCCTAGTCTACCTGCTTTCAGAACTTCAGATGGCTGCTAGTGTCACATGACACAAGGCTCTGTGGAGGTTTTTCTATATCAAAATCTTGCAAAAGGAGATACTTCGTTGACTTTGAAGAGGACATATTTTGAGATGCCACTACTGCATTACCTGCTATAAAAATACCAACACCATAATTTGCATTTTCCTTGGCAGGGCCCTACTTGATTTATTATTTAATATTATCGTTAAATAGTTGGGTTTGGCTTTTTTCCAAAATAAAAAGAGAAAGAGAGAATGATGTGGAGAAAAAGAGTATATGCAGGAAAAAGCAGCCTAAATGTTCTGTTCCTCTTCTCCATATCAACTACTTAACTCTGCAAACTAGAGCCTGGCGATCTTCCTAAAATGCTCCAGTCTGACCGTGGGCTCCCTGCTGCAAGCCTGTGTTTGTCACAGCTCTATATGGCCATCAGAATAATTTGTAATCTTTATCAAGAATCCCCTGATAATGTCTGTGGGGTGGATCTTGATTATCTCTCTGTCTGGTTGCACGTGTTGATGTTTTTACATTCTGCAACCACACCAAACTCCCCAAATATGCTTGCCTCTAGGGGGCCCTTTCTTCTTGGGGGAAAAAAAATCCCTTCTTCTAGAAAGTTCTTTCAGAGCTTTCATCTGGCTGTTGTCTGGACATTCCTTTTGATTTGGGTACAGATACCATTTCTTTTGGGGAAGGTCCTCCAATCCTTCACACCACTATGAGATGTCCCTATTGAAGTACCCTTGTCACCTTAGCAAAAGAGGTAACCCTCTTCCGCCATGATGGCTTCTCTTTGGATCAATTTCCTACCCATCCTGAAAGGACACATTTTTACCAAACACTTGGACCCTCTTGGTAATGATGCCCTGTGTGTGGGCTGTTGGAGTACGCCATTTGCTCAAAATAATGAAAAAAACTTTTCCATCAACTTGGAATGGAATAATGAACAGACACGATCACATCCATCCTAGTTTTGTGTTCCCCCCAAACCATTTTTCGGTATTAGCAACTCAACATGAAGGCATCATTTCGTAAGTCATTTTAATGCAAAGACTGTTTTGTTGCTGTTGTTTTCTTTTCCTGGTTGGATTCTTAGTCGCTGTTTGGATGGGAGAGGCATTCTTTGAAAATTCTCAGCGAGACAATATTTGTGTTATTGTGATATCAGAGGCTTCCGATGGGGGTCCCATTGGATGAAGGTAAAAGTCACTTAACCAGCGATGCTCCTTGGTGAATAAAGACTAGCGTCTGTTCTTTTCAGGTTGGGCTTTGAGGATGCTCACCAGAAAATGGCAGTTGAAAAGATTATCTTAGAGCTGTCTTAAATAATAGAGTGCACTTCAGCTTGGAAGGGCTCGCCGCTCCCTGTGGTCTGACTGACATTTGTACAACAAGCCTTCTGGTTGACACAAAAGAGTCTGCCGCAGAGACAGGAGGCCAGGAGAAAACTGCAGGGAATGTGAACGCTTTTCCTCCTAGTCTTCCTGGAGGAGATTTAAGGCAGGCTTCCATTGTTCGGTTTTTGTGGAATGCAATTACATGACGTGACAAAGTCGTAGGAGAATGTGGGACCCCTGAAGACAATCCGTCACGGGGGGAAGTGGTTTTGGAATTAAAAGTGCAGGTTGCACAGCACCATGAACTGAATGCTTTCAAGTGATCGATGTTATGGTTTTTTTTTTTTTTTTTTTTTTTTTTTTTTTTTTTTTTTTTTTTTTTTGTGAAATTTGTCTTAATAAACGCTAAGGGTCATGTAGCTGTTCTTCTTTAGAATATCAAAAGAATGGCTTGTTCCCTTAAGGAGTAAACATGATTATTTGGGGAGAAATTGCCCCAGGGTAAACTTTTGAAAATTTCCCCAAGTGAATAAAGATGATAAGTCTTAACAGAACAATGAGCTCTTTCATGTCCTGTGCTGAACTTCAAAGCATCTTGAAACCTGTGATTATCGTGGTCTGTAGAAGAAGGGGATGGTGGTAGAGTTTGCATTTTGCAAAAAGCACCTTTTAATGTTTTGGAACTATGTGCATTTTCCTGTCCCATCCGAAGGCCAATATGGCAATGCTGGCTTTCCAGTTTTGCAATTTGGGCTTGCATCAAAGCATTCCTTAAACACAAGGGCATCTCCTCCCGTAAGTCATGCCAAGCGCTGCCAATCTCACATGCCATCTCCCACCTCACCATCCAGTGACTCTTCCAACTTGCCATCTTGAAATACATGATTACCCTCATGCCTTTCCCCCAGGCATAGCCAGGTGCAGAGGGGAAGGGCGAAGATCTAGGAATTGGGGTAGGGGCAATGCCAGGGTCAAAAGCATGTCCTAGATGATGGAGAATAAATCAATATGAGGCTTACATCACCGAAGGAAGGTGGTGAAATTCTTATAAAGAATCCGTGTTTCCTCCTTCCCCATCCCTGCCTCTGCCTGCACCTCCTCTTTCTCCTCCTCTTCTATCTCTTCTCCATCCTTCTTCTTCCCTTCATCCTCCCTCCCCCTCTCCTCCATTCTCCTCCTCTTCCTCCTCCTCCTTCCTCTTCTCTGAAAACCAAAACAGAAGAAAAAGCAAACCCTTTAAAGTCTCTTAACAGGCAGGTACCGCGCTTGAAGTGTCGGCTCCAGAAATGCGTCAAAGTGAATTTCATCTCACACTAATCCAAAATATTGATGACAAGCCAGCAAAGGAGTCTTGGGTGGGTGGCTTAATGAAGCTGTGGAGAAAATGGGCTCCGTTTAGAACAAGAAATGCAACTGGCATAGATCCAGACCGTGTAATCGAACATGCTCCTTTCCTGCTTCTTGAAGTGGAGATTCTGGAAGTCACAGTAAATGGTAAGGCAAAATCCATAAGGTGCCATAGTTAGATTGGAACAATTTGTGTTTCCATTCTGTATTTCTCCTAAATTGCTATGCGAGCGTGCTACCTATGGGTCTTTCTCTGTGTCCTGATTTCCCCACCAGTTCCTCACCAGTTTCTGGTGATTCTCAAAGATGGGAAAAGAAACCAAGAGACTACAAAAATGTGGCCAGGCAAAATGATTGTGGTTACTACCATTATTATACTGTGATCGATCAACTGGGATCAGGCAGGCAAACACCGCCATCTTGAAAAAATAAGAAACACCAGGGGTTTGGAACCAAAGCGATCTCAAGTCCTGGTGCCCTGAAATGCGGAGATTTCTGGGGGAAGTTAGGGGAATTGACATGCAGGTTTTCCACTCAGAAATGGTGCACAAAATTAATGATCATAGTGTTATATTGCTTAACTGCCTTTAGGATTAAAGGGGTGTGGGGGGCTGCCATTGGCATAGAGTTGGTGGACCCCAGGAACATTGTTCAGCATCCTGCAGTGCACAAAGGAGCCCCCACCCCTAAGGACTGTGTGTCCTCAAATGTCAATAGCATAGAGGTTCAGAAACTCTGATTAATGCATATGTATTTCAGTGTTTGGGGGTCTATTTTGGTCCATATTGATTGAGTGAAGCTCTTTCTTTCTTTTTCTTTCTTTCTTTCCTTCTTTCAAGAAAGCTCTACACCCAAATGGGGTTTGAGTTCACAACCCCAAGTTCAAGTGTTGCATATTCTACCAACTGAGCCAGCCAGGTAGGTGCTCCGAGTGTAGCTGTTTCAGTAAATTGCTGTGATGGTGAATTTTATGTGTCTGGGTCATGAGGTGCCAGATATTTGGCTAAACATTATTTCTGGGTGTGTCACTGAGGGTGTTTCTGTTTGAGATTAGCATTTCCATCAGCGGATCCAGTAAAACAGACTGCCCTCCCCAGTGTGGGTGGCCTTGATGAAATCTTGGAAAGTCTGAATAAAATTAAAATGGTGGAAGAAGGGAAGATTTGTTCTCTGCTTCATGGCTTCAGCTTGGACATCGATGTTCTCCAGCTCTTCAGCTGGGACTTTCACTGTTGGATTTCTTGGACTCAGACTGGAATTGACACCATCAGCTCTCCCAGGTCTCCAGCTTATAGACAGTGTATCCTGGGTCGTCTCAGGTTCCATTATTATGTAATCCAATTCCCATAATAAATCTCTTTTCCATGATCATCTCTCTGTATTGGTTCTGTTTCTCTGGAGAACCTGAATACCTATTTTATTCAAACCAATAGTGTTTCTTGAGTTGATCAGCATGCCACTGTTTTTCTTCATCTTTATTCTTTACCTGCCAATAGGGACATCATTAATCCTTGTACACAGGCTGCTCCAAGCCCAGCAAGGCAGTCATTGTGTGGATTGGGTTTTCAATGATGAGCTTATGAATCAAAGCTGATTCTTAACTTCTGAAGAGGCTGTGTGTGCTCTAATGAGAATCAAAGTGTAGCCCTCTCCAAAGTTCATTTTGAGGGGCTTCAGCTGACATTGCCAAATTCTGCTTGGGAGCCTGGAACATACAACCACACCAAGGCAAACCATGATTCTATGTATCCTATTAAGATAAGTCACCTGTAGTCTTTGGGGGCTCACCTCATTTGTTCCCTCTGGGAAATTAGCCATGCTAAATAAACTTCCTTGTGCCTCATATTAAAGGCTCCCAAAGGAAGAAAGTATTGCTTGGCTAGATTATCTTGGTTTAAAATTATAGCCAAATATAGACCTAATTAAAAGTTCCGACCAACATTCTGCAATGTCATTTTTTTCTCTGATATTAGATATAACTGTAGTTTTTATTATTCACTGTGTAATGGCTTTTTGTGGCAATTTACTCATGTAGGAGAAGCCAAGAATTTAATTTGAGGTAATAAGTTTACAGGTTATGTTTATAACTGATGAACATACCCTTTGGCCATCCTGAGAAGGGAGAGCGGAGTTGCCATGTTGCTTTGGCAATTGGTGTGTGCACTGGTCTGTGCATGTGTTCCTCCCCACGAAGGGGAAGGCAGAATTAAGAACTATTTTTACAACATTTACAGTGAACCTTAATGACAAACACCACAAACATGGAAGCTACACTTCACTGTGTTAGCATCAGGATAGAAGCAGCAAGTCATGATGTACTTTGTGTTGTCAATAGATCAGGGAGACGGACATCAAAATCACTCCATCTTTGAAAGTTTTATCTTCATAGGTCACTGCAGTGAATGGAGAATGTTTATCATAAACAGACATTAGGTGAGAAGATCTAATTTTCCTTTTCCTTTTTTTTTTTTTTGGAAATGGGAATAACAAGTGTAAATATCGGCTTTGGAGGTTAGGGTGGTCTGTCTGGAGACTGTGGTGGGCTGGAGATTTTGTTCAGTGGTGGCTAGTGAGTTCTGTTTCATGGAGATTGACTTGAATTTGCTAATGAGCAATTAGGACCCCACAGTCACCTCCCTGGTCCAGGCAGAGCAGATGGGAAGCATGATGGTTGCAGTCTAGGGAGACAGGGATCCAACATGCCGGAGACTTGACTCAGGAGGCTGATGTAGAAACGAAATCTTGACTGTAATGTGATCACCCAAATACGGTTCTTCACCTTGGCACTGTGAGCATTTGAGGGTGTGTGGCTGTCTGATATGGGGTGTCCTGGGTACTGTACAGTGTTGAGCAGTGTCTCTGGTAGCCACCCTGCAGATATCAGGAGCACCCCACCCCAAGGCTTGACAACCAGAAATGTTTCTGGACATTTCCTATTGTCCTCCAGGGATAAAATCAGCTCACTAGCAAATAACTGATATAGATGGAGGGCTGGCTGGCTGGATAGACAGACGTAGGAATGGATGGATGCATGGGAGGATGGATGGATGAATGGATGGATGGATGGATGGATGGATGGATGGATGGATGAATAGATATGATGGATGAAAAGATACAGATGGATGGGTGGATAGATAGATATAATGGATAAATAGATATGATAGATATAGAGAGATAGATAATGATGGGTGGATGGATAGATAGAGAGATATGATGGGTGGATGGATGGATGGATGGATAGATAAGATAGACATAATGGATAGATACATATAGATGGATGGAAAGATAGATGATAGATATATATGATGGATGGATGGATAGATAGATAATGATGGATGGATGGATAGATAGATTAGATAAATACAATGGATGGATAGATAGATATAGATGGATGGATGGATAGATAGATATGATGGATAGATATATAGATAGATGATAGGCCCATAGATAGATAGATAGATAGATAGATAGATAATGATGGCTGGCTGGCTAGCTAAGTTGATGGATAGAAGCTAAAGCAGCAAGAGTGACCTCCGCAATAGTGACATTTGGGGATGGATCTTTCTGTGTTATGTGGGATGTCCTCTGCACTGTAGGGCATTGAGCAACATCTGTGGTCTCCAACCACCAGATGTCAGTAGACCCTCTGCCACAACCAAAATGTCCCCAGACATTGTAAGTGTCCCCTGGAGGACAGCCTTGCCCCCCACCTTGGGAACCCCTGAGGTAGACTGAAGCCGCCGTGCGATTGGAGGACAGGGGAGCTTTTACTAGAAGCTGCACTGAGTCATATCAGAAGCCAAGGCACCCAGAAAAATCAGTAATTTGGATGCTGTTATTATTCAATATTTTGATGTCGTTTTCACCATGGATTTCTTTATTTTATATTTTACAATTTGTTTTAATTTTTTAAAATGTTGCATTACATGTTATTTACTTGGCATTTGCATTATATTTCTGTGTCATATTTACATTATATTTATTTATTATGTTTGCTTCTTTATCTTTTTATTTTTAATTGTGGTTCAAAAAAACCTCAGACAAGTGACCATCTTGACCATTTTCAAGTGTACACTTTGGCGGGGTGAGGTACAGTCACGATATTGTGCGTCCATCTGTAAAGTATTCCCACCCTAATAGACAGAAGCTCTGTCCCCATCAAATGCTAACTCTTGTCCCCCTCCCGAGCCCCAGGCATCCCCCATCCCCCATTCTGTCTCTATGGATGTGACTCCTTCAGCGACCTCATATAAGTAGAATGATAGTATTTGGGTTTTTCTGACCAGCTACTTTCACTCAGCATAAGGTCCTCAACGTTCAGCCATAGGGTAACAGGTGTCAGAGCTTCCTTCCTTTTATGGCTGAGCAATAGTCCATTGTATAGTATGGAGATGTTTTGTTTACCCTTTCATCCACCAATGGGCATCTGGGTTTTTTCTGAAATTGGGGGTCCTGCATCATATGGTATTTCTGTTTTTGATGTTTCGAGGAACTGCCATTCTGTTTTCCACAGCTTCTCCACTATTGTACATCCCCACTAGCCATGTTCTAGGTGTCTAACTACGAGAAGTGGCAACATCACATTGCAAATTGAAAGTCTACAGGGGCTCTTCAGCAGACAAAAACAATTGTTTAACCTTAATTGTTTAAATTGTAAGCCATATAGTCATAACAGTAATCATAGGATCCTACTTACATCTCACACGTCATAAATCGTGGCCATAATGGTTCCAAGATTCTAAATTTTGCCAGAGGCCACTGGTATAGTTATGAGTCTACTCCATATCTACTCCATATCTCATCTTAAATATTATTCATTTTTAAAATTCACACTAGCTGAATTTTCTTTATTATTGTCTCTCTGGACCTCACGGAGGAAAGGAACTCATCTGAGTCCTACCACTGGAAAGAGACACACCTGTCAAATGTAGGCAGCACACCCGAGGCCACACAGCCTATCCCTGTGAGCTCCCACCTGCCGTGTGAAAGCCATGTGTGGGCAAGACCCATGGACGAGATGCCCATGTGTACCCAATAGGTATATCTGGTGGAGTTCATGGTTATTTTTTTCCTTATGCTTTCTTTGTATTCCTCAAATGTAAATATTGGAAGAACAGTGTGAGTAGTGATTAAGTAATTTTTTAAAATGTCTTAATGTTTCTTCTGTCCATTTAATTGTCTTAGATTTTCGAGGAAAACTAATTAAGCCTGATGAGCATTTAATAGAGCATTGCATTTTTATTAATATAAGCTTATACACCCTTTCTTCAAGAGAAAATGGTAGAAATTGGCACACCCCTTGGAAATACAAAATGCAACATTTATCGATCTCAGAAAAATGTTCTTTCTCCTGGGAAGCAACAATTAAAAGGTTGCCTTTTCCTGTGACATAATTGTATATGTGATTACTGTGTCTGATTAATAGACAGCAGAGTACAAAAAAAAAAAAAGAGCAAGTAGTGCACCAATAAACTTACATATAAAGGAAAATTGCCCCCTGTAATTCTAACATAACAATGAAATGATGTCATATGGGCAAAATTAGACAATTTTATATGTTTAAAAATGATGGACAGGAAAAATTCCATGCTGTGTATGGAAAAATTAAAAAAATTTTGGTACGATTTAAAAGGTTCGAGGAAATAACTCTTTACCCAAAATTATTGATTTTACTAGTGCCTATGGCTTATGGAGTCCTTCTCCATGAACTCACCATGTGATTTTTGTAAGGGGACAGCCCTACAAGGAAGGGAACCTTGGCATTCCATTGGAAGGGAAGGAGGCGGACAAGGAGGCAGACTGTCACTTGCTGCCCAGTGTCCAACTGGGGCGAGAAGTCCCAACGGCCATGGGAGCTGACCTGGGGATGGTGGCTTGGAGATGGAGGGGGAGAATTGGGGAGCCCAATTCAGGACTCTATAGAGTCATCATGGACAGTATTATCCCAGCTATAAGATGACACGCTCTGGGGGTCTCGTGTAGAGCATGGTGGCTGTAGTTAATAATACCGCATTATGCACATGCGTGAAGGTCACCAACAGCGTAGATTTCAAATGTTCTCATTAAGAAAGAAAAAGGAAAGAAACGGAGAGCCATAGAAGATGATGAGAGTGTTAGCTAATCTTATCGTGGTAACTGTGTGCAAAACATTTTGTAACATAAACTTTTTATTTTTTTTACTCAAATTCAACTTAAATAAAATTATTTATTTTATTGATTAATAAAATAGTAATAGTTAACGATAAATGTTAATAAGAAGTAAATAATAAATAATAAAAGTTGATAATCATTAGTAATTAGAATCAGTATATTATTAGTTTCAGGAGCAGAACTTAGTGATTCATCAGTTGCATATAACACCCAGGGCTCATTACATCATGTGCCCTCCTTTATGTCCAGCACCCACTTATCATACCCCCGCCTTCCGTCTAGCAACCCTCAGTTGGTTTCCTATAGTTAAGAGTCTCTTATGGTTTGTCTCCCTCTCTGATTTCATCTTATTTTATTTTTTCTTCCCTTCCCCATGATCCTTTGTTTTGTTTCTTAAATTCCACATATGAATGAAACCACATGATAATTGTCTTTCTCTGATTTACTTGTTTCATTTAATGTAATACCCTCTAGTTCCATCCACATCATTGCAAATGGCAGAATGTCGTTCTTTTTGATGGCTGCATAGTATTCCATTGTATATGTGGACCACATCTTCTTTATCCATTCATCTGTGGATGGACATCTAGGTTCTTTCCATAGTTTGGCTATTGTGGATGTTGCTGCTATAAACATTTGGGTGCACATGCCCCTTTGGATCACTACATCTGTATCTTTAGGGTAAATACCCAGCAGTGCAATTGCTGGGTCATAGGGTAGCTCTATTTTCAACTTTTTGAGGAACCTCCATGCTTTTTCCAGAGTGGCTGCACCTGCTTGCATTCCCACCAACCATGGCAATAGACACTTGTATCAAATAATCCCATTGCATACCCAACACATTGCCAGTCATATTCCAATAAGACCAAAGCAAAAAACATAGCTGCCTACTCTATAAAAATGGATCAACCCCCTGATTGTGTCACTAGGCAGGGAATTTTAGATAAAATGAAGCGCTACCCTCACAAACGTTTGCATTGGATTTCTTTTCTTTTTTATTGCCAGAGAGTGTAGTCAGGACTGTCTGCACCCACAGTGTTAGTTATTACTATAATTTTTCTAGAAATGTGCTTTCAAATGAAAATGTTAAATATCCAGGTACGGCTCAAGATACGGATGGGTATTGTTTTAAGGGATCTGTCGCATTGCACAATACAGCAAAACCAAAAGGGCGTGATAATGATATACATCTCCATAGCTTGTGTGCATTTTGTTCTATGTTATTCACAGTGTATAGATAATGGCAGAAAGATATTCTAACTTACAATTGCGTATACTCTTTCTACCCCTATGTGTTAAGTGCTCACATAGAGGGAGCAATCCATACTACTAACTCTGTTCTCCGTAATGACAGAAAATATCTCGGATGCCTATTTCACCAATGGGCATCATTGATGTATTTCAGATTTGGCTCTTTTTGGGGGGAAGGGGGCAGCATTTGTATTTTCACTCCGCCATTCAGCTAAATTACCACAATGTTCTTCCGTTCAATCCTACCGAGGCTCAAAACTCAGGCTTATCACAAATTGGAGTGAAAAAGTGGTCAGACGAGCTGTCTAGCTGGCATGGTCCTGATGGTTTTACCACATTCTAATCATCCACAGCTCCAATTTTTTTTTTTTCCAGAAAATGCTAGTTTCTTTGCATGGGAGACAGGAGACAGTCTTCATTGTTCTTTGTGAATATTCTACTTTGGTGTCACAGATCATGGGTGTTTATCAGTATCTGTGATTAAGTAAGTTAATGCATCTCCTGATGAGCACATCTAGATTGGTTTTAATCATGGACAGATTGATCTGGAGTTGGGATGACTTGTTCCAATCACCAGTGTCGGTTATGTGTGTTCCACCTGAGGTCATTTAATACCACGCAGGACTAATGTCTCCATCTATAAATGGGTGAATTGGGGGCTCCGTCTATGAAGCATCCACTCTTGATTTTGACTCAAGTCACGACCTTGGGCTGGTGGGATCTAGCCCCAGGTGACGCTCTGTGCTTAGTGGGGAGTCTGCTCAAGATTCGCTCTTCTCTGTCCCTTCCTTCCCCCCACCACTCTATCTCTCTCTCTCAAATAAATAAATCTTTTTTTAAAAAAAATGGATGAATCAAATACCTGCTTTAATTTACTATCCTCATTTTACACTGTGTTTTGTTCCTCTGGCTGCTTTCACTTTGCATTTATAAGTTTCAGTTGAAGTATTTCTACGCCTGCCGAAATGGAAGGTTTAAGCTTTCAGTGACAGATCACATGCCATGAGTCTCGACATTTTTTTTTTCTTTTTTCTTTTTTTTTTTTAAGTAGTGACCGTGGAGAAGTTCCGGTACACTGCTGTTTAGACACGAACCGCTTTTTTAAAGGCATCTATCCACATTGATGGTCCTAACACTTTACATTTCTGCAGGATTGATAATGCCTACTCTTATGGGAGGGTGCGAGCTTTTGCTCATGGTGGCTGTGCTGTGTGGGTTCCTCAGTCCTGTCCCGAGTGAAGACCTTGAAAAAGATAACTGGACACCAACGAATGGCTTTGGAGATGTGGCATTCACGTGGTGCTGATGGAAGGGTCTTTTAGAAACCATGTCATGGGCAGAGTGATATGAATTATGGGATAACCCAGCAGCCATGAATGCAAACTGTACTCTGCAAACTCCAAGGTCTTCACAGGTTGCTCTGTCTAAAAGTCTACTTCATTTCTTCTGTAGACTCTTGTTGTCCATGAATCTCCTTGGCCTAGGGGGCCTGCCTGGAGTCCAGTGGAAGACCTAGGTAGGACATTCAGGGAGACCCATCACCCTTAGAAATTGCATGGAAAGTGATGTGCATAATGAGTTTTTTAAAGAGGAGGTCAGTTAAGGCTGCTCCTGATTCCCAAGGAAATCTACAATGAAAAATGGAAAAAAAGAAGGAATCTTAATCTATTTTAGAATTTGTATGTGCAATGTTGCATTGGTGGCCAAGATGGATAGTTTTGCTATAAATTCCCAGACTTGTGAATATGGACCCGTTGCATGACCTGTGCCATTTTGTAAGAGTTGTCAGAACTATCTGAGCTTCCCCTAAACTTCTTCCATGACTTGGCAATAATAACACTTGAAACGATGTGGTCTAGATGTGTGAATATTGAGGCTGCATTGCTGTGTGACCAGTACAGCTCATATCTATTTATGGAGTGTACTTGATGTCCAACACACAATTTGTGGGATGGATAATGAAGACAACTCCTGCTTCTGGAAATTTTACAGAAGGACTCATAGAACCCCATGAAAGCTGTTATAGTCAGAGTGATGGTTTATTCTGGAGAAAAGAGAGAGATGGAAATCAGCCAACAGATGTGGTGCCCGAGGCAGAGTCCAGAAGGAGTCCCAACATAGGATTTCCATTGTTTTCTCCCGGTGGACTCATGGATGGTGTCACCTCCTTGCAGGTATGATGTGTGAGAACACATGCACAATATCGCCAACTGGGGGAGCTCACCTGAGCCTTGGTGTCTGATGTTGTATCTCCTCGTTGACCATGTGTCTCCAGCCTCTGCTGGAGGCTGTGTCCTTCAGTTCCTGTGACTATGTCCTTTGGTTCCTGTGCAGAGCCCAAAGTCACCAATGTGAGTCACATTGTAGTCTACACCACCTGGTCCAAGGCAGGAGGCCAAAGAAGGCACTCTCATCAGGGACCTGGGAGTCACTGCCCAGGAGCTAAAAGACCAGACCTGTCTTTAGGTCAGGTCAGCTCTTTGCCACAAACATATTCAGGGACTCTAGCAGTTCTCTGATTCTTTTTTTTTTTTTTTTTTTTTTTTAATTTTTTTTTTTTTTTTTAAGATTTTATTTATTTATTTGTCAGAGAGAGAGAGGGAGAGAGAGTGAGCAAGCAGAGGCAGAGGGAGAAGCAGGCTCCCTGCCAAGCAAGGAGCCCGATGTGGGACTCGATCCCAGGACGCTGGGATCATGACCTGAGCCGAAGGCAGCTGCTCAACCAACTGAGCCACCCAGGTGTCCCAGTTCTCTGATTCTTAAGTCCGTTTTGAGATGTCGTTAGAATGCTTGTTCTTGAAGAAACGAATGGAGGATTCAAACCCACGATGGGATGTAAGCCTTGCATATGCCAGTCCTAGCTAAGTGGCCAAAATCCTTCTGCGAGCCCCGAGCTGCCTTTGTTTTTCTTTTGTGAGCCTTGATAAGAAGTGAAGAGATGGAAATGGTGCTACTTCTATGTGAGTGGTCTTAACACGGTTCTCCAATGAAAATAATCACATGCGTTTGTGAGGGACGCCATCGTTCCCCCAAAAGTCATTCAGAGTCCTTTAAAACCCACTCCAGAATCTGTGTTCATGGCCATTCCATGGTAATGGTTGGAAAATAAAAATTGCAATCATAAAGTAGGATGGGGTGGGTGGCATGTTTCCACACCCAGAATCTGCTGGGTGCTACGGGATGATGGTGCTCATCAGTGCATGGTTACAGAGACAAGAAAAACCTCGCGACGTGGGACAGGAGCCTAAGGTTGGATGGGTCTGATTTCTTCTAATCAGGATATGCATGGCTGACACCCGTGTCCACATGAAAACCAAGCTTCCAGAGTGATGGGGAGCCGGCTGTTCTCTAAACATTAATTCATTGCCTGTCTGAGGTCAGACCGCCAGCACCATGCCCTTGCTTATCCCTGAGCATTATTATGTATTTTTCTCTCAAATTGCATCTCCATGAAGGTCATGGGTCTCTTAAATCCAGAACGTTTGACACCCTCTCTCGACTTCGTGATCAGGGATATAGTTGTTATTCCAAGAAACGTTCACTTCTGAGTGCTGAGAAGTAGTGGAAGTGTGGAGCTTTTGAATCTCAGATGCTTTATTTGGGCTCTTTATTAAGACACAGCAAATTGAAAGGAATGTACAGAGATTTCCCTGTATCTTCTGCTCACCTTTTGGTCTTCCCCATAATCTATGTCCCCCAACAGAGAGGGGCATTTCTTAACAATCAGTGAACCTACAGGGACACACCATCATTTCCCAAAGCCCATACTTTCTATCACGTGTTCAACATTCTACGGGTTTGGACAAATGTATGGTGAAAAGGATCCATCACTACTGTACCATACAGGGTGGCTTCATTGCCCTAAAAATCCTGTGTGCCACCTGTTCATCCCTCCTTCCCCATAAATCCTGGTGACCCTTAATCTTTTTACCATCTCCATGGCTTTCCCTTTTCCAGAGTGTCCGAGAGCTGGAATCATGGAGCACGTAGCATTTTCAGACTGGCTTCTTCTACTTAGTAATATGCATTTAAATGTCCTCCAGGTATTTTCACGGCTTGATAGCTCATTTCTTTTTAGTGCTGAATACTATTCCATTGTCTGGATGGACCACAGTTTACCCACCCACCTACTGAAGGGCATCTTGGTTGCTTCTAAGTTTTGACAATTATAAACAAAGCTGCCATAATCATCCATGGGTGGGATTTTGTGGGGATGTAAGCTCTTAGGCCCTTTGAGTGGATACCAAGGAGCACATAAAGCCATGTGGTACATGTGTCCTTAGATATCGGTTCTGTTTCTCTGGACAACCCCAACTGATACTCCACCTAAGTGAGTTGTTGAAATTTTAACTCTTTCTGAGCTTTGGTGGACACACCATGAAAATAAGGATAAACACACCTGTGTCCCGCAGTTGTGAGGAAAATGAAATAGGATAGTTTGTGAAACTCACTGGTGTATTTCCTGCAAGAGAGCGTGTGCTGGAAAACAATGATCGTTGTTATTTACCAGGATGTTGCTGAGAACTCCATTTTTAACCAGAACTGTCTCTTGCCAAGGACACTGGGCTGCAGGGGAAGGGAAGATGTTGGTGCCAGCTGAAAGGAAGCTCTTGGGAAGCTCCTGGCTTTGTAGCATTACTCATGAGTGAGTGAACCCTGTCTGCCTCACAACTTAGCATGAGATGAGCTTCTTAGCATGAGATGTTGCCTCTGTAGGCAACAGGGCGTGAGTATGTTGGCTTGTTCTTGTTTTTAGCTCATCTACTTTCTAGCTCTGTGGCCCTAAATAGACTGTGTCTTCTCTTGAAGCTCCAGATTCCCCCTTCGCTTGTGTGCAAGAGGTATTGGATAAAATTTCTTGGTGCTTTTGAAAGAGTTCAGACAGAAAACAAAACAAAATTTAAAAAAAAAAAAAAAAGAGAGAGAGAGAGAGAAAGAATATAATACCAACAGCTACAGGGACCATTCTAAGAGTGGCAGACACCAAGGCTGGTGGTACTTCTTGGATGTGACAAGCAGAGATGAGGTACCATGATGCCATTTGGTATTGGGGTGTGTGTCCTGACTTGGTCCATTCTGTGCACAGAAAGCAACCTTCTAATTATACTTTGGTTTCCCACACAGGTTAGCTTGTGTGCATTTTCTAGTGTGTGTGATTATTCTATGTCCCATGTGGAGTGGAGAAGGAAACAGCAAAAGAAACAAGAAAAGGGAACAAAATGGAAATGAGCATTTTTGTGTTGTTCACCCATCTTATGAGTTTGGTTGATGTCACTCTGTTGCTGAATGCTGCATTGTGTCTTAAATTTTGAGCTTGAAGACTAATGACTAGACCTTGGAGCATAATTAAACTCATCTAGATGAGATATTTTGGGCTATTCAGGCATGTCTCAGGGACTTCCTTCTTAAGAATTCTGTGTCAGTTAGCCATGCTGTGTAACAAATGAGCACAAACTTAGCAGCCTAGAATAATAAACAAGTAACATGCATTTATTCTAAATGAGTCAGATGTCTGGGTATGGCTTCTTGAGTACTCTGCTTGGGGTTTGACTGAGCTGCTATATAGGTGTCATCTAGGCTATGTGTTTTTTCCCTGGATTTCAGGGTTTCCTTCCAAACTCATGGGGCTGTTGGCCAAATTCAGTTCATTGAGGTTGAAGGACTGACGTCCACGTTTTTTATTTAAATTCAATTAGCCCACATGGAGCACATCATTCATTTCTCATGTAGTGTTCAATGATTCATCAGTTGCATATAAAACGCAGTGCTCATCACGACACGTGCCCCCCTTCATGCCCATCCCCCAGTTACGCCATCCTATGACCCAGCCATTGCACTACTGGATCTTTATCCCAAAGGTACAGATGTAGTGAAAAGAAGGGGCACAAATTTTTTTTTTCTTTCTATCTGTGCTGCTTCTGTTGGTACTGGACATGTCTTTTAGTTCTTGGGCACATAGAGCTGTGATATATGCAGATGTAAATACTGTATCTCACCCTTCAGAGACTATAGGGCAACCTCTTACTCAGACAACTAAAACAGAGTCCCACATCACAGATCCTAATCACACAGGTGACATCTCATTGCCATGTTGTGTTGTCTAGAACATGGTGAACATTGACAGGTGCCACCTTCACAAGAGGGGAAGGGTGCATTCAAAGAATGAATTGTTAAGGGCAGTCCTCAGAGGGTCTCTACCACACACATCCTCTGTATGGCTTGTCTTGATGGATTTCTGGTCCAACGGCAATGTTTAATCAAAATAGGGTCATTAAGAGGTCTGAATTCCATGACCTATGGAAAACCACACGCACGTCACAGACAATGAATCTGGTATTCTTTTCCATTTCCGTGTGTGTTCCTTCTCAGGATCCCCTACTAGCCTGTTGGGGAGAATACACCACATACTGGTAGGAAATAGCAAACAGAACTAATTCTTCAAATTCCATTCCCCACATGCACCCAAAATTGCAATAAGTGCACTCAGGCAAATCACAACTGCAACAAATTTAAAAAAAAAAAACAAACACGAAGGCAGCAACCCTTCTGTGTTCGACTTAGCACTGAGTCCCAGGTAAGGATGTGGTCTTCCATCTCTGCTTGTGAACTATCAAATCACATACCCTCGCCCTTGATGTGTTGGGATCCTTGTTTCTTTGATTTCTTGTACCATCCTAGCACCAGGAACCAGGAACAAATCCCATTTGTCATGAGCCTGATAAAAGGTAGGATTTATAATGTGAAATTGTCACTGTTTATGGCACCAACGAATTAGTGCAAAACAAGACAGGCTGGCGTCAATATGCTAATGCTATTCTTAAAGGCTAGCCTTATTTCTTTCACTTCAAACGAGTCTTCTGCCCACTGGATAGGGTTCTTTTCTTTCCCTGTCGAAATAGTGCATCTTGCACTATGAATAATTAAAAGGTCATTTAAATGTGCACCCACAGTGACCTTGCTCTCATTAGATGAACTAGGTTATCAGATTTATTTTGTTGCTGGAGCCCCACTGGATTATAATGGAGATCGGACCTTATTATTTTGTTATATAGAGGCTGTGGGGTCTGCAGATGCAATTTACGGAATTATAGGAGCATTGCATATGCCCGCCAGATTGTAATTAAAGTTGTGATGTCCTTGGTTTCAGAGTCTTCTGTATTGTCAGCTGTGTTCTTGAGGATTTTTTTTTTAAATACCAAAGGGCGTAGCATGAATTAAGAACATTACAGAAACAGTGTCCCTGTTAACACATTGTACCTGTTGGTAGCGGTGGGCTTGAGGTGGAAGGTTCATGGTGCACCTGTAATCATGACTACCAGATTTCCTCCCCACCTCCAAGTGAAGCTGTGCTGATCAGGAAAAGAATTCTTCCAGTTAATTGAACTTACATTTCCCCTAATAGTATTTTTTTTTCTTATGGGCTCCCATTACCAGGGGTCAAGTACATTTCTTTAGGTATGTCCCATAGTTGATTTGCAGAGTTCTGCTGTGTCCAAAATATCTTTCACACCCATTGGAGTTCAAAGGAGATGTCTCAAGATTCCTCATGCACGAACCCTTCATGAACAGCTTGACCCCGCTCTATGCAAAATTGCTTGTTGGTGTCCTTGCTTTTAGAACCTACAGGAAGCTGGCTTTCCCTGGGCCCTGCCACAAGCACAGATGACTTTAGCACATGTGTCCTTGGGTGAAGTGGAATTATGCTGGGTTTTTAGAAGGTTCAATTTGCCAAAATGGCCCTGTGGTACATGAGGAATTGAAGAGAGTATTTGTTCGGAGCCATACTTGACCAGTATGATACTGTCGTGGGTCAGCGGAGACACTTGAATCTTACAGATTGTTAACACAGATTACCCTGTGGAATTTTGCACAGAGAACCCCTTTGCTGGGCCCTGTTCCGTGCTGTTGTTCCTCAAGACTCATTCATGAGTTCCTGGATGCAGGATAGACAACACGAGTCTGGGACATCACGATCTAGCAAGAGATGCCTTCAGTGATTGAACACGAGACCTGGCCATTCTTCTTTCCATTTCAGTCAACGCTGTTCTAAGGAATCTTTTCTGGTCGATTCCGTAATTTCCTCTTGTGTGTCCAACACACCCAGGAATCAACTACAGACACATCTCGGGCTGAAGGGCACACTCCCATGACACCAAAAGTAGACAACATTACTAGATTTTCCCCAACCTTCCTCACTGGTCTGCACGTGTGTGAGTCCGCCATGTTGACCAAGTGTGCCTTTTGGACACCCATCATTGCATCGTGGGTCAATGGTAGGGACACAAAAATATGATCCTTGATGGATCATCCCAGAGAAACTTTTTAAATATTTAATGGAACTCATGTTCTGCTCCATTTATCCAAAGCACGAAAGACTCTTTCCAGAGCTATGCTTCAAGTCAGACACTAATAACAAATGAGAAAATGTTACCTGTTTGGGGGGTGGGAGGGAAATGCCAGCGGCTGCTTAGGTCGTAAGAGAATCTATTACTGACCTTCGCTCTTTGTTTATGGCTTCTAGAGTGAATTCAAGGTCTCCTTTGCCATGCACAAGACATATGGGTAATGCTTAATTGGAGTGAATAAATTATAGGAATTATATCCACATTCAGGCCCCAGAGGGTTCTGGTTTTTCTTCCATGGAAGCGACTGACCTCTTGCTCAACTAATTATCTCCTTGGCCTCAGTTAGTTAATTGAGTTAAGATGTCAGAAGATCTTAAAACCAAAATGGTATTCCTAACTTGGTTTTTCTCATCCTCATTAATTTTCAAAAGTGTGCTTCAAAGTCAGAATATGGCATTTAGCCTCTTTTTGAAATCCAGCTAGAGAGAAGGAAGAACTACAGTTGGGTCAGAATCAGACTTCTTGGAAACGGCCAGGGGTCTTCCCTCAAATTTTCTGCACATTCAGAAAAAAAAAAAAAAAAGGTATTTTCAGAGAGCCTTTCCTTCACTGGGCATGGCAGACGGGTTTTGGCTGTACTCCATTTTTCTTTCGCGGGACGCCGTTTCTCCTGAGCTGTGTAGGAGCGGCGGCAGCAGTAAATCAGAGTTCCCGCGGCAGAACTGGGCACATATGGGCCATAAAATACCCAGATTGGAGCTGATTGGGATATCAAATTATGGGAAGATTACCCAGGATGACAACATGATGGGTTTACCTGGCCTCAGAAATGGAGATGTTGTTTCCTTCGCCGGTAGGGTGACATATCAATGAGAAAGCCTGTGGACAGGAGGGTTTGCCGCAGAGGAGGAATGAGGAAACACTTTCCCTTCAAGGACAAGTCACAGCGTTTTTTGTTTTTGTTTTTTTTTTCCTTCTCCCTTTAGAAAAGGAAAGCAGGTAAATTATGCCTCCACCAAGCAATATGGCCATTTGGCCGAGCATTTGATTCTGCATACAAGGCAGAGAGGATGCTAGGAGCAAGATAGCATGCAGGGATGGATATGAGCATGGTACCCTTGCAGACCCTCCCAGAAAGGCAGCTAGGAAAGAGAGGGCAGAATCAGGCTCTGGTTTTGCTTCCTTTGTTTTCCACACCTTGGCCTTCTTGAGCTCAACTGAAGTACAAGAAAAACAAAACAAAACAAAACAAATATTTGTGATTTGCTGTGATTTATTCCCACCAGATCTGATGATGATGTTTTAGAGCAGCATTTGGACTTCTCACCTCCTGGGATGGTTTACATGATGAAGCAAGGCCACTCAGATCAACAGTGATTAAACAGTAAGCAAGCTCCCTACCATGTATGCCCAGGAAACCAATTCAACACCCTCAGAGCCTACAGACAAGAGGCTTGGAGTTCTGTTGATTTCATGAATATTCTTGGGGCATGGAGGACCCAGCAGGAGCACGGAATGTGAAGATGATTATGTGAACTCGCATTGACAAAGATCTTGTTGGAACAAAGCATGCCTCACGTGTCCCCTGGGAAACTGGAGTGTGCATGAAAGCCTTATCAGAATTCTCAACCGAGGCAGGGTCTGACCTCCAGAAGGCTGTACCAGGGGGTGGGTGAAGATTCTCAGGAGAAGTATCCTGTTGAATTAAAGTCAGTCTTGCCCTGCAGGGCTGGACTTTGGGGGACATATGGTAACATTTCTAAAGGATTTCATGCTGAACTCTTGGGTTTTGGGGGTGGACGGGCTCTGATGGCCCCCATGATCTCAATATCCTGGTGTTCATGCCTTTGGAAAATCCTCTCCCCTTGAATGAGGGTAGGATGTGTGACTTGCTTCTAACCATTTTCTTCCCAAGGGAATACGGCTAAAGTGATGATTAGGATGTGTCACAACAGACTACATCTTCCTAACAAACTGTCTGTAGAATCTTATTCTCCTTTTTGGCTTTGAAGATGCAACAGCCCTCTGCACTACAGGTGCATGGAAATGAATTCTCCCAACAGAGTCTGTAAGTGGACCCTCCCCAGCAAAGTCCCACACATGAGAGCTCATCCATTGATTACATCCTTGCCGAGGACCCAGATAAGCTATGCCCAGACTCCTGACTCCCAGAAACTAGGAGATAATAAATTCAGGTTGTTTGAAGGCTTGAACTTTGTGGTCATTTGTTATGAGGTATAGAAAATGAATATATTCGTTCATGGTAGAAAACCTGCATACCCATTATTTCCATTGCCCTCCATGGTTCCTATCCAACGGTTCTGCCATTCTACCTGAAGCCATCTAAAGTTGCAAAGGCAATGTCAAGTGGCCCCGTCTCCACCATGCCCAAGTTGACCTCTCCTGTCTTCCATTCTTCTTGGTGAACATCCTTTAAAGGAGATGGCACTCTTCATTAATCGGCTATTCTATCCCAATACGATTCTATCACAATTCTATAACAATCTTAAATTCCATCTTCTTCATGGATTGAATACCATGTGCATATCTCCCCAAGAAAATTCTTCATTCCATCATGTGTGTGGGTTCTGCTCTCCATTTTCCAAAGGGTCCACTCTCTGAACTCCCTCTGGCATGTTGACTTTTTGGATCTGGGCATTCTACAAACTGTCTTAACATGTTTCAGCAAGCACACGAGAGCCAAGTCAGCTCCTGGCAATTGTTTCCTGATCATGAGTCTTAACTAAATCATTATTTTGTCCTTCCATGACTTTGGAGAAAATGCAGGAAAAGAGGCAGTGGTGGGGAAACATTTTTGTTTGATAGTTCATGCTCCATAAGCTGGCCTGGATAGTCAGAGCTCCTTGGCCACCTGATAATTCACCTCTAATTGAACGACATTTTCCACATTCGTGTCTACAAGTACTCTTCAGAAACGTATGCAGTTCTCGAGTTTATTTTAACACTTTCCTTAAAAGCAAAACAGATTTAACTTCTCTAAACTAAGATTCACATATAACCAAATGCACCCTCTCCAAGTGAACAGTTTGATGCGTTTTGACAAGTGTTTATCCAAGTTTAATCACTAAAACAACCCAAAATGTATGGTGTTTCCATCAGTCTAAAGTGTTCTCCTGTGTCTCTTTGAATTCGATTTGCTTCCACCCCCTGTCCCGCCCCTCGATATCTCCTTGGCAGGCACTGATATGTTTTTTCGAGTCTGATTTTGCATGTAGTTGTTTTTCTTTTTTTTAAGATTTTAATAGGCATAGGATTATGCACTTTATACTGTGATTTTTTCCCCCCGTCGGATTTATTTTCCAAGACTTATGTTTTAAGCTGTGTCTTGTAGGGGCCATGCAGATGGCACAATCAACACCTCCCACCCCAATAAAATAATTGGTTAGGATGTCAAAATTAATGGCACCATATGCCCCAAAAGGGTATGAAGGAATATGTTATTCACATTATGAGACTTTTAAAAAAGGAGAGCAGAAGGGACAGGGGTTGGCACAGAGCTGTCTGCAGGGCTCAGTCTGTAAAGCGTCTGCCTTCAGTTCAGGTCATGATTGAAGGGTCCTGGGATCGAGTCCCGCATCGGGCTCTCTGCTCAGTGGGGAGCCTGCTTCTCCCTCTCCCTCTGCAGCTCCCCCTGCTTGTGCTCTCTCGCTCTCTCTCCTTCTCAAATAAATAAATAAATAACATGTTTAAATTTAAAAAGCGGTGCAGATGATTCAAGCAATGGCGTGACAAGTGACTTTTTTGTTTGTTTGTTTGTTTTAAAGGGTTTATTTAAGGAAAATGTTTAAAAGTAAGCTTGACACCCAGTGTGGGGGTGGAACTCATGACCTCAATATCATGAGTCACATGCCGTAATGAGTGAGCCAGCCTGGCACCCCCCGACTTTGGATTTTTTATTGTCATTGGCCATCACAGGTCGGGGTTGGCATGGTTGGAATTACCTGCTGGCTCCAAGAGTGTGCATCAGGACATTCTTATGAGCTTGCCTAGACGTTGCTGAGCGGAGGTGAGATGTGGTCCAGCTCAAAAGGTGTCATCGATCAAACATCGAAAGTGAAGCCAGACTCTTTCCGAGACACATCCCAGATATTGTGTGTGAGCATATGTTCCTTTTTATTGTTCAATAATAGATGATTCTAGGAATAGAGTGCAGATCCTAGATTCATTGCTCTGACAATAAATATGTACCTTATTCTCAGTTTGGGGCTCTTCTGGACAAAGCTGGTACAGATGATCATGGACGATTCTTTGTGTGGACACACGTTTTCGTTTCTCTTGGGAATTTTTGTTTATTTTTAAAGATTTTATTCATTTATCAGAGAGTGAGAGAGACCAAGCAGGGGGAGCGGCAGGCAGAGGGAGAAGCAGGCTCCCTGCCAAGCATGGACCCAGATGTGGGACTCGATCCCAGCACCCTGGGACCATGACCTGAGCAAAGGGAGATGCTTAATTGACTGAGCTCCCCAGGTGTCCCTTCTCTTAGGAATTTTTAGTCTGAGTTACTGAGCTAGTTTGTCCAGTATAGGAATGCGAAATTGTGTAAGAAATCGCCAAGCATCTCCCCAAGCCACTGTACCATTTTACACTCCTGGGGGAAACCGGAAGAGCTCCTGTTCCTCCGTATTCTCACCGATGTTTGATATTTTCAGATTTGTTTCTCAATTTTAGACTTTCCAATGGTCTAGCAATGTACAATTGTCATTTTAATTTGCATTTTCTTGGTCTTTCAACCGATGTCGAGTGCCGTTTCATGTGCTCATGGGTCACCCACAGGACTTCCTTTGTGAAGGGTCTGTCCAAATATAGTTGCCTCTGTTTAAAAAAAAAAAACAAAAACAGTTTTTTTTTCTTTCTTTTTTAAATTAATTTATTTATTTTTGAGCGTCTTTTTTTTTATTATTATTATGTTCAGTTAGCCAACATATAATATTGGATTTCGTGAGTTGTACAAGTTGATCATAAGCTGACACTATACATCTTTTGTGAAAGTTATGGATTGAAATAGTCCCCAATCTGAGCTCTCCTTTACATTCTCTTAATGGTAGCTATTGAAAATTAGAAGCTTTACATCTTGATGAATTCCAACATCTCAGTTTCTTCAATGGTCTGTATTGTTCATGTCCTGAGAAATTGTTGCATACCTTGAGGTCGATAAGATTTTTCTCTGGTGTCTTCTGGGAGTTTTATGGTTTTAGTTGTTAACTTTTGGTGGAGAATCAGTTTTGAGTTACTTGTAGGGTTTGTGGTGTGAGTTAAGGTTCAAGATGCTTGTGTATATCTAGATGTTTCAGCTGAACTAGACAAAATTTAGTGATATGTCTCTTTTTTCCCTGTTGGATAACCTTAAGTAATGTTGTCAAAAATTAATCGGCCATACATATGTGGGTTTATTTCTGGACTCTGTTTCATTCAGATGATCCATGTGTTTCTATGCCAATCCTATTCTGCTATGAACTGACTGTTTTTGTGTCTTTCCAAAATTCATGTATTGAAATGCCAACTTTTAATGTGACTGTTTTTAGAGACGGTGCCTTTGGGAGGTGATCTGTTCATGAAATCGGAAATAAAGTAAAATATACAACTGATAAGGAAATAGGGAGATGAGATGCCAAGCTAAAAAAATCCCTTCCTCCAAAAGAAGGCAAAGAAGGTGCTGGGAAGGAAAGATATGGTGAATAGAAAACATACAGCCAGATGGTAGACTTAAATTTACATTTGCATTACAGTAGATCTCCTAATGCTGTAAGTGCAAAAAGAGAGATTGTCAGAAGGAACACACAGGGCAGGAAGAACCAACAGCATTCTTTCCCCAAGAAGTAAAATTTAAATGTAATCTCAGAAAAGGTTAAACGGAAACTGTATGAAAAGATCTGTGATGCTCCTATTAATCATGGGGAAGCAGAGAAATGGTATTTACATCAGACAAAGCGGGCTTTATGCCAAGAACCCCGAGCCAAGATAAAGAAGGGGAATCCCTTTCGTAGATGTTACCCAACGTTTTCTTGAAACTCTGCTGCAAATAAATGAAACTCCCTCTTCTCTTACATGTGGCAACAACATCTCCATCCAAGTGACTCTCCATCAGAGCTTCCTCAGGTCTGAAGACTTCCTTTTCCTGTCCTTTCTCAAACCGATTCTGTTTATTCGATCATGATCACATTTATTGACTCAGGAATGTGGGTCTAGATTCTCTTTGTCTTTGTTTTTCCAGACAATTACTCTCTGAACCCTTCCAAAGTCCCTGCTGCTCTGAGGTTGACCTTTTGGACGCATGACTAGTCATGCGCCATCATGACTAGAGCACTCGTCCTTCTTAGGACCATATGGATATCTAGGTCCTATGCATGGCCACTCCAGTAGGTGCAATCCTTTGCGTTACTGCTCTGGAAAAGTCTAAAATCCTTCCATAAAGTGGTCCCTAAGTGCACATTTTCTGCTTCTCATGGTCCAGAAGGTTGAGCTATATCCGTGTGCCATTCAGAGATGCAGACACGAGCATCACCTGGAGAACCGATGGATGTTTAAGGTATGGAGAATCTCAGGTTCTACTCCCAAATTACTTCTGTGCAGGTGTTTTTCTTCTAAGGATGGATTGACTTGGTATGTGACAAATCTGTCCTTTGCTTCTGCTTTTTCATGCCTCCTTGCAATGTCCAGCATGCACAGGAGGAGACACGCGAGTGTGAAGCTTTCTGCCCGTCCTCCCAACTGCATAAACACACCTGCACTTGGTCCCGCTCTGTCTTGGACACTCTCACGTGGAAGGGAGGCTTTGAGACAGATATTGGCGAGAGCAAATGTCAGTATGTAAGTTGGAAAAAGTCAATCCCTGATTTAAATGTCTGATGACACTGGCAGGTCATCCAAGCTTTGTTCTAGTAATTCCATAATCACCTATCATCTACTAATTTTATATGCAGGGACCTTGAACTCAGACATGGTTGAGGCTTTCGACTGGGATTAGGGGAATTCTCTTTATTCATAGAGTGGTTCTGTGTTGAATACAGAATGTTAACGTTAAACATGGCTTAAAACTTTAAGGAGAATATTGATTTCAAAGCAGATAGCCATGATACCATGGTCTCTGCTACTCACAGTCTGTTGATTTGTGAGAAAATGTTTTTGTTTAAAGTACTTGGTATTTCTTTACGTATTCTACATGACTAGAATTGATAGCTTCACATACCCTAAATATTCTTTTTTTTAAAGGTTTCATTTATTCATTTGACAGACAGCGATCACAAGTAGGCACAGAGGCAGGCAAAGAGAGAGAGGAGGAAGCAGGCTTCCCGCCTAGCAGAGATCCTGATGTGGGGCTCAATCCCAGAATCCCTGGATCATGACCTGAGCCAAAGGCAGAGGCTTTAACCCACTGAGCCACCCAGGCACCCCATACCCTAAATATTCTTACAAATAACATATGTCTATGGAATTTAAAGCACCATGGAACTTGGATATTTTTTGGAAATGACATTCATCTATTGTGTATTTTCTAGCGTCAGAATGTGAGTTGAATATTCGTGTGTTGGGGTATGCTCAGGAAGAACCCATAAGAGACTAGAGAATGGAGGATAGGAGAGGTGTGGACGCTAGGATCCTCTCCTGTTGGATCCCCAGAGGCTTTGGAAATCTCCAGAGGGCATATCTCACCCAGAGAAAATGGAATTAGCTGGTAACCCCCAATGCCAGTTAAGCACTGGTGGATGTGCTTGTGGGAGGGGAGGATAATCACATCGCAGACATCTTCAGGGCGGGTGAGAACCAAGGGTCATTCTGTGCAAAGGAGCACACGTATGAATCATAGCATGCCCTGTAAAGTCTCTCCATGTGGAAAACCACGGCATCTCTGAGCATGAAAATGATCCGGAACCTTCCACCAGTGCACGCTCCCCTCGACTCATTCCGTAATAGAATGCTGCTTGCTTTCTGTGGTTTCTCTTCCTTCAGGCCAGACAAATGTTGTCCGTCTCTGAATGTAACCATGCTGAATTCACCAAGGAGGCATGGCTTTGCACACCGCTGTAGCCTCCCAGTGACCACACGGATTTTCGATGGGTTTGTAATGTGTTTCCTCTCAAGAAGGCAAAGCACAACGGAAACCTCCTGCAATCCTTTGCTGTATTTTCAGCAATCTCAAGGAAAGGGACACCATCATAGAAATACCAATTGCCAAGCATTGTCTTTCATTTTAAACGTCGTACCTATGCCACCTCTAAGATGGCTGATCTCCACTTGGACCTCATCTCCTTTCATCAATAAAAGAACAGACAAGCTGGGAGAAGAAACATCACACCATGGGTACAGTCTTGATTTCAAGATTCATTTTGGTTTCCTCACCATCACTTTGGGGAGGGGGTTCCCCACTTATGTAATGTGTCCTCATTCTCTTTGTCTAGGATGTGCTCTACCTTCACACTTAGGAACCCCATGGTGACACGTACGTCTTGTTTTCATACGTGTTTTCTGCATATCCTCAGTCATTCCAGTTACGACTGTAAATGTTGAAATTGCAGGTTCCTACAAGTGTGGGACCAGATTAGTGGTTCTCAGACGTTGGTGTGTGCAAGAGTGAACTGGGTGAAGACTTCACCGGGCAGATTCTGCAGCCCCATGTGGTTTGATCAGCCTGGACAGGACCCGGGGTTGTGCGTGTTCAACAGACTTCCCCAGGAGGCTGTGAGGCAGGGGGTCCACAGTCCATGCTCCAGAGCCTGAGCATTGCTAAATGGGACTGAGTCCAAAGAGGCTGGTTGGTTTGTTTGTTTGTTTTCACATTTCCTCTTGCCTTTTGGCCAACATTTTGCATGCAGTGGGTGCTCAGGAATATTCCTAACTCTAGACTAACCACCTGTGGTCAGTGGTCTCCACCTTCTTAAGAAACCATCCAAAATGAACACACAATTGAAGCCTTTCATTTCACACCTCAAAGTCAAGATCTGGGGTAGGGTTTCATGCCTCTTTGGAAGTGTCTACTGTTTTATTACCTTCTCTGAACACTTACGCTCCTTGTGGTTTGTATGATTTTGTATCAAATCACGTGATGACAACTATTGTTATCTACAATTTTCACGTTTCGGTCTTATCTTCAGTGTTGTATTTTGTCTAACTGATGGCTGGGCAAACCCGTACTCATCCATCAAAGCCCTGAATACATGTCACCATTTCTGAAAAGTTTTTTCGTAGGTCGCTTTCTCAATTCCTGTGCAATCTTTCTTGCCTCTATCCTGTCTATGACTTTATCTCTGTGAATGTCCATGCCCGATTTGCACTGCCTGTGCACATCCTTAGTCTCCCTCTTAGACTGTGGGATATGTTGGCGGTACAGATTATTTGTATATTTTCTCATGTCTTTATTCATTTATTCACCCTTCTTACTTGTAGTGCTTAGCTTAAGGCTTGGAACATGGTAGGGAAAAAATGTGGTTGTGGTTGGATTTATTTAAGTTCGTTGAGGTGGTTCCAGATTTTGGAATGGTGCTGTCCGTAAGGGGACATTTAGCAATGTCTGGGAATAGTTTCAGCCATCACAACAGGGACGGTGGGTGCTACCAGCCTCTAGTAGGTAGAGGTCTAGGGCGCTTTTAAAGATCCTACAGCACGAAGGACAGACATGTAGCAGAGGATCATGGGGACCAAAATATCACCCAGGCCAAGGCTGAGAAACCCTGGTTATTTTGTATGCTTCCCAATGGCAAGCTCTGTCCCATAATTTGATATTCTTCAATGTGCTTAACAAATTACACACCCAGAATCGTTACCGGACAATATGGCAAAGTCAATCTTATTATTTAATCATATTAAAGGAGTTGATACTTGTTGGTTGATTAACGATTGGTTAATTGAAGATGAGATTTAATATTTTCCATTTGATGTGGACTTTTTGAAGACATAAGTGGGCAACAGGCCAGAAGAGATCTTTCCCACCTCTCTCGTTTTTGGAATAAAATCGAGTGAAATCTGTCCAAAATGGTTCACCATTCCTTCCCATACTTAAGTCTTCATTAAATTAGAAGTGACTCCTGGGGTATCTCTTCCGTGTACAATACTGTTCCTTACTCACGTCAAAGTGTGAGCGAGATGCTTACGGCAGAAAGTTTTACCTGATTTTTTTTTAACCTTACTTGATTCTAGATCCTTTTTGTCCAAGCAAAACATGGCACCAAAGGGACAACACAGCAACTATTTCAGACGAAACAGCCTCAGAGCTGTGTCTGAAATGGGATCCATTTGGCACTCAGGGTGATAAAGCTCTGTGTTCCCCACATGGCCATATGGGCAGAACTAATTTTGTTTTTCTTTATTTTGCTGTGATTTGGAAGACATGAGACCCAGGAAGATTGCTGAGGGAAATATGCATCTAGGGGTGTCCTATATTCTAGGGGCAGCAGGTGAGAGATGTTGTGAAGACCTGTCAGAAATCTTGCCATCTGGAGAGAGAATGAGCAACCCCCTCCTCCTGTTATATCCATGGAGAGGATGGCAGAGGGTGCCCCATCTAGTCCGCTGGGTTGGGGAAGGTTTGCCCAACTCAACGGGGCTGAGCAGTGAGGAAGGTCACGTGAACGGCGGGGAGAAGCACAGTGGCAAAGGAAAGGTGAAGCTACTTTATAAAATTCTTTATTTGAATTCAATAAATCAATATATACTGTGTTAGTGCCAGAGGTAGAGGTCAGGGATTCATCAGTTGCATACGACACCCAGTATTCATGCCATCACGTGTCCTCCTTCGTGTCCGTCACCCGGTTACCCCATGCCCCATCCACCTCCCCTCCAGCAACCCTGTTTGTTTCCTAGAGTTAAGCATCTCTTATGGTTTGTCTCCCTCTCTGATTCCCGTCTTGCTTTATTTTTCCCTCCATTCCCCTGTGTTCATCTGTTTTGTTTATTAAATTCCACACACAAGTGAAATCATATAATTATCCTTCTCTGACTTATTTCTCTTAGCATAATACCATTCAGTTCCAACCACGTGGTTGCAAATTCCAATATTTCATTTTTTATGGCTGAGTACTATTCCATTCTCTGTCTATATAGACCACGTCTTCTTTATGCATTCATCTGTGGATGGACATCTGGACTCGCTCCATAGTTTGGCCACTCTGGATGTTGCTGCTGTAAACATTGGGGTGCAGGTGCCCCTTAGGATCACGACGTTTGCCTCCTCTGGATAAATACCGAGTTGTTCAATTGCCGGGTCCTAAGAAAGCTCTATTTTTAGCTTTTGGAGGCACCTCCATATTTTCACAAGTAGCTGCACCAGTTGCATTCCCGAGATGAAGCTATCAGAAAGCTATCAGAATCATTTGTCTATGAGAGAGCCCCATTTACTTACAGAGCACAGGTGCATCCCATATGGCTGCTGCTTCCCCGGACAGGAAGAACGGGAGGGACGGAGTATGGGATTCCTGGCGTGATTGCAGCAGGTATTCAAGGAGAAAGGAGACGGGCATGACGAATTCCCAGGCAACGTGATGTGGGGCTGTTTTGCTGGAGAGGGAGGTAGTCCCTTTAGGGTTTGGGGAGGTTGAAAGTTGATACAGTGTTGACTGTTTTGGAAGGGAAACAGGATGTTGAGAAGAGCTCGAGTTCTTTTTTTGTATCCACTTCCTTTCTTTTGACCTTTGCAATATTACTGTTGCATAATGGAGATTGGGCACTGGCTGGATGTGTGGAGGTGTGGAGGTGGGTGTGCAGCTATAGGGTCTTAGGAAACGGACAAGGAATTTACCAGGCGCCATTGACAAGACATTGCAGCCCACAGGATGCTTGTGGATGGAGCAGACAAGATTCAGGGATGAGTCTTCGATACTTATGGTACGGACAAGGAGTGGTGGTGACCTTAACCAGTGCAAATGTCACCAGTGGCAAGCTGGCAAAGAGGGGGACATCATGCATTTAGGATACCCAAATTAGGGTGTCCTCAAAGGGGTAGAAGATAAGAATAAGCTCAGAGACCGCAGTCAGGTCTAGGAAGGACCATCAGCCTGTCCCTTCTCTATTCAGAGAGTCCCATGTTTGCTCTCAGGATCCTCATTGCCTTGGGAGAAGAGATCCAGATTTGCCAATTTCCCACCAAAGTACTTGAACTTAAGGAAGAAAAGTGGAAAATATGGGGTGTTATTTCTCATGGCGAAAAGGAAGTTGAAGCAGAGCCCCCCCCCCTCCGTTTTTCACTCATCCTCCTGGAGGGGCCAGTTCATGGTGCTAGAATCAGCTGAGGCAGCACGATCGGGTCCGATGGAAGGTGTGTCTGTGCCGTTAAATTGACCCTAACCACTCAGCAATTATCGATTTTGCTGTACGTTCTCAGGAAGATATACAAATATCCTCTCCAAACAAGCTTTGCGTTCTGGAGACCAGGATGTTATTTTGTATTCAAGTACGCCAATTTCCCAAAGAGTGGGGCACTATATACATTTTGACTGCAGATTATCTGTAATTCATCATTATTTGTTCCTGGAAAAGCTGGAAAAGTGTTCTGAGTGTCTTTGCAGGGCAATGCACAAAATCATAGAGACGTCATGCCGGGGTTGGTCTGAGCACCTAAAATGGGAAAAGGGTGTCTGGAGTTTGTAGTACTCATTTCTCATTCTCAGATGCGGTGGAGAAGACGAGATCAGGCTCTTGCAGTGCACATATTTCTGATGGTTTGGGACTGGATCCTTGCCTACGGGGGCACAGTTGTCCTGTGCATTGTGCATTGTGCATTGTGGGGATGTTTGCTGGCATCCCATCTGATGCCACTAGCACCCGCCACCAAGAATATGTCCAGACAGTGGTAAGTGTCTCATCACATCACCACGTTTAGCAAATCAAAATATCAGCACACCCAGTTAAATCTGAATGTCAGATAGAGAAGGAATAATTGTTTAGCATGAGTGTGTCTCTTGCAACATTTTCCCTGGCTCCCCTACCCTGGGGACAAACATTGCCCCTGACAGAAGAACTACTTGGTGTTGTCACTTAATTCGTCATGAATTTGCAAATGCCTCCACTGCCATCTTTAGTCTTGGGACCGACATGAGGTTTTGCATGACAAGACTATTCAATATGGTTTTACCTTTGTGTCTTCAGGGGAACGGGAAGTTTCAGAACAATGTGGGTGAAACACCCCCGTTGTTCCCACTCCTTGTTAATTGCGTACTTTCCACCTAATTTCGTCTACAGAAGGGAGACACTGTTAAGTACTGATGGGTGCTAAGCTAATCTGTTATTTGGGGAGAAGGCTCTGCTTCGAGTTCTCAGGGCCCCCTGAGAATCCCACTGGTGGGAGCAAGGACCGAATGATCCAATTACGTTTTACCGGTTTGATGAATGTCTCCTCTGTCGCACTTTCTAATCCCCTGCCTCCAGTCATTCCTGCTGGAGAATCTTCCGTCGGTAGAAAATAAAGTGTGCTCTTCTGCCCCAGGAAACCGGTGGCCTCTATCTTCCAGCCTGTTGGTCCTCATCTAATTACCCAGTGTCAGGAGTCATTTGTTGGCAATGGCATATGCCTCTGCTGCCGCCGGGTAGCTCCCCCTGATAACACCAGGCAGCGGACCCACGAAAGGAAAAGGCGACATTTCTCAGATGGTTTCTTAGAGGTTTTAGAGCAGATGAAAAGCTCAAGTATTGTTTAAGTGGAGAATTCTGCATCAAATACAACCATAAACACGGCCAGTCCATTCACATGAACTCCCAAGGACAAGGCTCTGTGTGTGCTTCCTGATGATGATGATGATGATGATGGTTGGATGAGCCTTCATTCCACTGGACCAGGCCCAGGGAAAGTACCCAACAATGCTCGTTGCTAAAGGGAAGTCAAAATAGAACAGCCTACCTTTAACTAGAATCTTGTCCCCCAGCACAACCTACTGAATCGCGTCACACTCTGCACTGTCTCCTGTTTCCTTTCCACAAAGCGGGTCAGCCTCAGCTATGACAAGGGTGGTGATGGTGACTATGTTCATGCTGGTGATGCTAATACCATCTCTGTTCCCATTTAGGTATTCAAATATTTAATAAGTCTTTCCTCGGTCTCCTGCTGTAAAACTGTAAGTGACCTAAGTCTTCCCCATATGCCAATCTAAATTCTCCTCAAGGGGATAAGGTGTTATATAGGCAAAAAGATAAGCGACCCTCTGATTATCGATTGATATAAACGTTCATAATAATATCTACATTATAACATATCATCATCACCAATAATGATATATTGTTATATTATGAATTATGATAGCTACAAACAATTGAGAAGCAGTGTTGTGGCCACAGAAGGCAAAGCTAGGTAACTTTTCTATAGCTTGGGTCTATGACAGGCACCTGCGTTTGCTATGTTACATATGATTTGTTGTGTAATGCTGTGCCTGGCATTATTTCCTTTGGGTGGTCTGTTCCTTTTCTTTTTAAATTTTTTTTTAAGATTTTATTTATTTATTTGACAGAGAGAGATCACAAGTAGGCACAGAGGCAGGCAGAGAGAGAGGGGGAAGTAGGCTTCCCACTGAGCAGGGAGCCCGATGTGGGGCTCGATCCCAGGACCCTGAGATCATGACCTGAGTCGAAGGCAGAGGCTTTAACCCACGAGCCACCCAGGCGCCCTGGGTGCTCTGTTCCTTGATTGGAAACCACTCTCCTGTCTGTAGCTGTAATGACTTTGCTCCTGCCCCACCCTTAATATGAATCCTGTCCATCTTCCAATATGCCCCCTCCACTTCTGCCTCCCGTGATTTCTGCAACCTACAAGAATCTCCCGTCCCCTACGGGGGAACTCTGTAATTGGGGTCTAGTGTGTGATTGGGTCGCTAAGTTGCGCGGCTTCTTAGCAATTCCACAGGCGTACACGTCATTCTGTCTAACGGAACTCGTGCAAACGCTTGGCCATAAAATCAGAGAAAGGAAAGATCTGTGCATTTGTATTTGTGACTTTAAACCAGTGGACCTAAATGAATTAGAAAAAAAAAAAAAAAGTTTAGCCTTAGAAGGAAATATGTTGTATAATATAGTGGAAATGAATGAAAAATTATAATAGAAGAAATAGCCCTAAAAAATGTCCACACCGATTAACAACGTATTAACTTGTTCCATTAATTTGTTAGAGCAACTTAAATGATCAAATTTGCCCTTCCTAGTTCTCTTTTTCTGTTATTAAAGTGAAAATACCAGATGTTTTCAAGTTTTTAGAAAAACTAATTTCCCTTAAAAATTCAAATAACACTCCTAGCAGGCGTGCATTGGTGTTTTAAATTTTGAAATAATGGTTCTAGGTAAATAATGTGAAAAATTAAGGAAAATAAAGAAAGGGGCAAAAGTAGTGATCTGAAGGTTTCCATGCATCTCAGTGTTTATAGCAACGATGTCCACAATAGTCAAACTATGGGGAGAACCCAGATCCCCATTGACAGGAGAATGGATAAAGAAGATGTGGTCCATATATACCATGGAAGATTACACAATCATCAGATAATTTGAAATCTTCCCATTTGCAACAGTGCAGATGGAAGTAGAGGTATTACGCGAAGTAAGTTAGTTAAAGACAGTTATCATATGGTTTCACTGATATATGGAATTTAAGAAACAAAACAGAGGATCATAGGGGAAGGGAAGGAAAAATAAAATCAGATGGAATCAGAGAAGGAGACATGATAAGAGACTCTTAATCTCAGGGAACAGACTGCGGGTTGCTGGGCGGAGGGGGTGGGGGGATGGGGTTACTGTGGGATGGGCATGAAGGAGGGCATGTTATGGGATGGGCACAGGGTGTTAGATGCAAATGATGAGTCACTGAACTCTACCTCTGAAAGTAATGATATACTATATGCTAATTAATTGAATTCAAACAAAATAACAAACAAAGACAGGGGCAGGTCATAGTACCAAGTCATCAAGATTTCCCTCTTCAAGTACAGAAATGTTGAAGGTGTGGTCCTGATGTTGGCCCCACACTGATGGTCCACAGCTCCCCAGTAAAAAGTACACTCATAAAAGCTTTGGGGGGTATCCTGTATTGGTTCTGTTTGAAGATGTTGGTTAAGAGGTTGGGAAACTAGAGTGGCGTCCCGTGGTTGGAGAGGGCACCACCTTCTTGATGAGGCAAGGCTGATGTGCAGAAGAAGCTATGTCTGGGCATTCTTGATGACCTCCATGTTCCTGGTGGCTTGCAATGGTCCTTGTGTTCTCCAGCACGGAACAGTTCCTTTTTCTGACCTGGCTACGCTCCCTAGGAATTCTACCGTCTTTCCACCAAGGAACACTCAAATGATGTAATGATGGAAAAGAGAATATACCTACGTATTGGATCTGGGAAAAGGCAATTTAAACAATTTAGTGGATGAAATAAAAGGAGTGGTATTTTAGAAATGAGAACACCTGTGTTGCACAGAGTTTCCTAATGATGCAGGGGAGACAGGCAGCTCTTGAAGGGAGTAAAACCTTGCCCCAAATATGAAAAGGTATTAAACACAAAATGCAACAGTATGAAAATAACTTCATTGTGGATTTTTGTTCCCTGAAATCTGAAAAGAGGTATTTTTTTCCTACTCTGAATGCATCCATCAGGGGTGTCCAGTTCAGAGTGAGCGTGGACATGCTGTGCTTCTGTAAAGGAGGAGAGAATACAGTTTTAATACGTATTATCAGGGAGATTCCCAAGATGCCCCATTAATGTTTAGGAGCTGCAAAGGAAAATCTGAGCTTTTTATCCTAGATTAGTTCAAATTATGATGAAAGCCAGAAAATAAGTGTTATTTGTAAAGATCTTTCCCTAGATAATTTTCATTCTTAATTAAAATATGTTGTAATACGTATGTAAAGATGCATGTTTTAAAGTTAATCTTGAATATAAATTGTGTGAACCTATATTCAACGAGAAATGTCTTGCCTGTAAAGTTACTGTGTCTATATTTTTCATACCAGCAATACAGAGCTGAAAGTAGTAAGAATGAGTAATTAAATTTGCTTTTCATTACAGATTACCTGACAAATTTATTGGACAATGAGTACCTCAACCTTTATTTCCCTAACTGAAATGGAGGCTTTATTGTAAAAATAGATCACAGTAGGTAAATGCCATACAATACAAAACTCTGTGTGTCTGCAACCATACTGTGACTACATCCCAGGTATTTTTTTGTTCATGTGGAAGAGAAACGTATGGGAAGCAAAATTCTACCCACGGGTGGTACTTATGGCTGTCATAGCTGATCCCTTCGCGTTGGAGCCTTTTCCAGAATTTGTCAGGATCTTCTGACAGATACAATAGATGCAACTTTACCAAGCCTAGTGCAGTGAATCGGATCCCTAAGATGTTACTCCTGAAATGGAGGTAAGTTACATGTTCATAAATTAGCTCTATGAGCTCCTGTCTTTAGGACAAGAAAGAGACAGCCATAAATGTGGACAGCCATCAGTTGGATGATTTGTGGCTGGTCCTCAGAACCTCACCTGCCTTGAAATTTTGTCAATAACTACATCTCCTGTTCGTTCACACGGATCCCGACTTCTTGGCCAACTGCTCTACCCTGAAACCTCCAAATGGCTGAAAACCTCTGACTTCCAGAGTCAAAGCCAGTCACACGTAGGAAGTTGCATTCTGAAGACTTTAACTTAATATTTAGAAAGAAAATAAAAACAAAATGGTGGCAACAATAAAACAAGATGGCTGGTTAAGTTTGAATTTCACATAAAGAGTGGATTCCCACAGGACCCATTACCAGGTCAACTCATCTGGGATTCCTGGCGGCAGGTACAACTCTTCCATATTTGATACATATGAGTGTATCAAACTGGGTTCAAGAACCAATCAAATTCACTATGTGGTCAGACATGTGGCCATGGAGGATGCTAATCCCTTGGGGGAGAATGAGGAGTAAATCTGGACCTTCTGGTGTTCAACCACTATTGTATGTCTACAATATTCCCAGTTCACCCAACCAGATTCAGGAAATCATAGAGCATGGGTGGCAAAACTGGGTACTTAGAAGGGTGCGGAAACATGCCAAGGTATGGGTTCTCTCAGTGTCTATGGCTGTATCACATGGTAAGATGTCATTTGCCATCAAAGGAGAACAACAAATTTATAGATACTTCATAGGAAGATGGAGAGAACACAAAAGTCGAAATTGCAACAGAAAATGGGATGCACATTCAGTGTAATACTAGGATGGAATGAAAGGTTGTCATAGAAGGAAGCAGGCAAGGTTCAAAGGAACAATTTAACAGCTTAATAGACCCATGGTATTGAGGTTTATTAGGGACCAAAAAAATCAGATTAGCTCATTGGAAGTCAAGAACACACACATTGCATGCCAAGATTTTTTTGGTTGTTATGTTCTTTCCAAAGGAGGCCAAGTGTGGATCAAAAGCAGAGATTCATGATTCAATTGGAAACAAATGTATCCTTTGATGACACTCTACTGGGCACTAGAGAAAAACAGGTTATTTTCCTATTAAAAAACAAGTTGGCTTGTGGATGTTAAGGGAGTACACTATTCTTTTTGTATATGGCAGCTGCCCATAATTAATCTGGGATCCTAGAACATATTTCTGATCAGTCACCTAGAGCTGTTTGTTTCTATTATTTTAACTTCACTGTTTCCCCCCTCCCCTAGACAAAAAGAAAGTGGTGTCTCAGATGCTGTGGTGATCCATTTGTCCCCGGTCACACCTTATTTGTGGGTGAAAAAGCACAAATTTGAAGTAGATCTAACTGGATCGCATTATTCAAATATCTTCATGCTGGAGGGATGCCTGCATCCAAGCCGATCTGAGAAACCCCGAGCCTTTAAAACAGTAGCTTTGAAGATTTTAATGCCCTACTAAAATGCTGACATGTACTCTTAAATCAAGATATACTATGAATTCTTATTCCCCAGTAAAAAGTGCAACTTTGGAGGAAATCTGGTGTGTATTTATGGCCCTTTAACAGTTGTGATATCCCTTCAAATGATGGTGGGAAGAACATGACAATGGTCTCTTGAGGTCCCCTGTGGGCCAGGGTCTTTAAACTCCCTTGCTGGTTCCATTCAGCAGAGTCTGATATAATCACAGAACGTAATTTATGGTTCATTTCCCCGAGTTGAAATCACAGTTTTCACCATGACATGATACAACAAATAAGGTATTTTGGGACTATAATACCTAGACTGGTGGTTCTAGATTGGGGTGGGTTTGGGCTCACTAGAGGGCAGTTGGCAAGATCTGGGGATCTTTTGGGTATTGCATTGGTATGGGGGTGCTACTGGTAATTACTGAGCAGAGACCAGGGATGATGCTGAACTTGCTACACTGCATAGCACGGCCCACCCCCACGATAGGGAAATATCTGGTCCCAAACCTCAGGAGTGCCAAGGTTGAGAAGCCACGTTCTAGGACAACAGTCATGTTGGAATGATGCTGTGGGGGTTTCTGGTCTACCATCAGGACCAGCTGTGAACAACTATGTATTTTGATACAATGTGGTCACATTACATTCAAGAACACACTATGCTATATACCAAATAAAAAAAAAAAAAAAAGAAATAAAACATGGCTGCAGTTATTCCCTGGTGAACTTCCAGAAGCATGAATGGCAAAGCATTGCCTGGTTCCTTCAGAGCTTCAAAGGTGGGTATGTTGTGGACACCACCCTTAATGACCTGATGATGTGTTGGTGAAGGCATGCCTGGAAACGGATGACTTTACTATAATGTGGAAACTTGGTGGGGATAAAATGGAAGTCAGATGGCGTTATTAACACCTACTGCTTTGGGCATCAAGATGCATTGTGGTTAATACGGATGGTTTGACTTTTTAGATATGTGTATAGATATAGATGATATAGAGATATACATCTAAATGATAGAGATATGTTTAGATGATGTAAATGCAAGTATAGATGATGTTGCTCTAAATGATAAAGATAGGGATATAGGTGTCGTTGATACTAGACATAGTTACAAATATCAACGACATCATATAGAACTGCATGTATGTATAAATAGTGATAGTCATAATAAAATGATAATAAAATTAAGGAGATTTCCTTAGAAGACCTACGTACGTTGTTGGGAAATTCCCGTTTCCTTATTTTGTCTCATCTGACAGCCCTGGATTATATATACTGGGTATACTTTTGAAGAAAAAGGATGAGGACTCCTGGGTGGTTCAGTCAGTGAAGCATCTGCTTTTGGCTCAAGTCATGATCTCAGGGTCCTGGGATGGAGCCTCGCATTGGGTTCCCCACTCCATGGGGAGTCTGCTTCTCTCTCTTCCTCTGACCCTCCCCACTGTGCTTGTGCTCACTCTCTCTGAAATAAATAAATAAAATCTTTGAAAAATAAAAAGAAAAATGATGATATTGTAATTAGATGAACTAAGCAAAGCTTTTTTTTTTCTTTTTCTTTTTTCTTTTTCAAGTTGGAAGGAACTTATGTGTATTGTTGCTCTGGGGGAAAGCAAGCAGGTGGACAGAAAAAAAGACAAAATTAAAAACAAGAGAGTGTGACTGATGAAATTAGGAGCTGTGAGACAAGCAGTTATGAGACAGAAGCCACAGGTGAGGGAGGTAACATGGGAAAGGAGGCATTTCCCTCTGAGATCATGTTGACAATTAAAAAGAGAAAACTCAACAGGAAATCCATAACTTAAGTACCATCCATAAATAAACAGACATTAATAAAAATAAATGGATTAAAGATTCTGCTCAACCTATATAAAAGGACATAAAATATAATTAAAGAGACAGAGAGGTAAAACCTTTTTAAAAATAGTGCTATAAGCAACTGATGAATCACTAAATCCTACCCTTGAAACCAATAATACACTATTTATTAATTAAATCGAATTTAAATAAAAAAATAAATAAAATAACTTATAAATGAACAACTTTAATGATCCATTAAGGGGCTGGTGTTTTGAGGAAATAAAAACAAAGTGAGGTAAACAGTGAACCCCCTGTCTGGAAGAACAAAAATACATCAGCATAAAAATTCATGAAACACAAAAAAGAAGCAAACAGAAAGTGTTGTTGACTACAAAACTTAAGGACCAAGGTAAGAACTGTTTTTTTTCCAGAAAATAAATGAAGTGGATTGACTGATTGCTTAATTAATTAATTAACATCTCTTTCCTGGAGGAGTCTGCTGTAGATTGTAGGTTTGGAAATGCAGTATTGGGATGGAATTTCTTTTTCTTCTTCTTTTTAAGATTGTATTTATTTGAAGAGAGTGGTCATGGATGGGGGTAGGGAGGGGTAGAGGGAGAAGCAGATTTCCCACTGAGTGGGGAACCTGATGTGGGACTCCATCCCAAGACCCTGGGATCATGACCTGAGCTGAAGGCAGATGCTTAACCTACTGAGCCACCCCAGGATGGAGCTTCTTAAATTCGGACATGCAACCTAGTCTCTTGGGGTGGTGCCCCTCTTGTGGGGAACTGCTCCTGGAGAGAAAAGGTAGCAGACCTTGGAGTAAGAAGCAGGGAGTACAGGAAATGAGGGCAACACGGCTTCCATCCAGTGTGTTAATTAGTCTTGATTGTATCCTCCTGCTGATGGGAAAAATAGTGAAGTGTTTAAAGGAGTTAAATAATCACACTCATTTGCAAGGATCACAGCTGAATGGAGCATAGATAGGAAGACATGAACCTGTGATCAGAGACCCCTGTAGATGCCTTTATAATTGTCTAGTCAAGAGCAGGTGAGAGCTGGGATGGGACAAGTCCATAGCGGGGAATAGGCACAGTTTTAGGAAATTTAAGACAATGTAATGAGCAGAGTGTGGGAGGTGGTGGATGTGAGGCGAGAGGTGTGTGGATGGGGCTGGTATTTCCAGATTGAGGGATTGACCGGCACATGCACAGAAAGAAGGAACGTAGTTGCAACGGTAATTTAGGTGCAAAGGTGATGAGTTCATTTTAGACCTGTGGAAAGTCCTGAAGAAGGAGAGAAGTTCAAGGAACATAGATGGGCATCATGGTGTCATTACAGAGAGTCTGTTGGAAGTGTTGAATCTCTGGGTTGACCTCAGACTGTGGAGTGGGATCTGCTTTCGAACAAATTCTAACAAACGCACATTGCAGGGTGGAAAATCCCTGAAATGGAAACCATTCTAGGGAGAGGAGGGGTTTGAAGGAATTTTTTAGAAGGTGGAATAGGAGAGGAGACGCTGTTCAAACAGAGGCTGACACGTTCCTGCTGAAGGGCGGTCAAGAGACTGGACGTTCTTTCATCGTTATGTCTCAGTCTGGGTGATATTTTTATTTATTTTAGAGAGAGAGAGAGAGCCTAAGTGGGAGGAGCAGAGGGTGAGAAAGAGAGAATCTGAAGCACACTCCACATGGGGCATGGGGCCCAACACAGGGCTCCATCTCACGACCCCGAGATCACAACCCCAGCCAAAACCAAGAGTCGGGTGATCAACCAACAGCACCACCGAGGCACCTCAATGTGAGATTTTCTCAAGAAGCATCCAGCCACCCCGCCATGATTACAGAGATGCCGAATCTAGGGTAATGTGGGGCTGGGGTGGTTTTGCACAAGAAGAGAAGGAAGATAACGAATCCCGCGGGCTGATGAGAGTGTTGTTCAGATGTTCAGCCAAGAGCTTGGGAGAAAACCCTTCAAATCACTTTCAACTTGGGGACCATGGTGGTGTTTCTGGGCCACCCCTAGACCAAGTATAGGTAATAGTTTGAAGAGTTGAATAGTTTGAATAGTTTCAGAATGACTAAGCTACTACAGTGAATATTGCCATAAAGCAAGACCCATGAATTGTTTGGTTTCCCAGTGCATATAAAAGTTATGTTTCCACTATACTGTAGTCTGTTAACTTGTAATACCACCATGTCTAAAAGTACAATGTGCATATCTTAATTAATTAATGAATTTATTTATTTTAAAAATTTTATTTATTTATTTGACAGACAGAGATTACAAGAAGGCAGAGAGGCAGGCAGAGAGAGAGGAAGAAGCAGGTTCCTTGCTAAGCAGGGAGCCCAATGTGGGGCTCAATCCCAGGACCCTGGGATCATGACCTGAGCCGAAGACAGAGGCTTTAACCCACTGAGCCACCCACGCACCCCACATATCTTAATTTAAAAATACATTCTTGGGACACCTGGGGGCTCAGGCATTAAGCATCTGCCTTTGGCTCAGGTCATGATTCCAGGGTCCTGAGATCGAGCCCCACATTGGGCTCCCTGCTCAGTGGGAAGCCTGCTTCTTCCTCTCCCACTCTCCCTTCTTGTGTTCCCTCTGTTGCTGTCTCTCTCTGTTGAATAAAAAAATAAATAAAATCTTTTTTTAAAAAATAAAAATATGGGGCACCTGGGTGGCTCAGTGGGTTAAAGCCGCTGCCTTCAGCTCAAGTCATGGTCCCAGGGTCCTGGAATCAAGCCCTACATCAGGCTCTCTTTTTGGCGGGGAGCCTACTTCTGTTCCTCTCTCTCTGCCTGCCTCTCTGCCTAACTTGTTATCTCTGTCTGTCAAATAAATAATAAATAAAATCTTTAAAAAAAATAAAAAAATAAAAAATAAAAATACATTATTGTTAAAAATAAAAATGGTAACCATCCCCTGAGTTTTTAGTGAAGTCTTTTTGCAGGTGGAGGGTCTTGCCCAGATGTCATAACTGCTGAGTGACCAGAGTGGTGGTGTCTGAAGATCGGGGTGACTGTGGCAGTTTCTGAAAATGACAGCAGAGTTTGCCATATTGATAGACTCATCCGTCATGGCCAATTTCTCCATAGCAAGCGATAGTCTTTGGTAACATGTTACCCCCAGTAGAACTCCTTTCAAAATTGGAGTCAAGCCCCTTGAAATCCTGCTTCTGTTTTGCCAACTGAGTTTATGCTATCCAAGGTGACATTTCAGGAAATGTGTACAGCAGTCCTGCGGCAACATTATGAGATCTCAGGACTCCTCCCCATTTTTTCACCTACCATTCTGCATCCTGCTTCCCTGCTTGGGTGTCCCTGGCATCTGTTACTGAAAGTTCTCATCCTGTCTTTCTCGGGAGAGCTCTGGAGAGCCCATGCTACTGGTAAACAGTCCACCTGGTTTGGGGATTAGCATCTTGCAAGTCGACTGCAGTCCACTCACTTTAGATGGTCCCGCTTGGGGTGGGATCAGGGTGGCTATTCAAGATGGAGATATTATTTTAAGACATTATTCATTTATCTGAGAGAGGGAGGAGAGGAGAGAGAGAGCACAAGCAGAGGGAGAGCAGAGGGAGAGGGAGAAACAGACTCCCAGTTGAGCAGGGAGACCAACGCAGGACTTGATCCCAGGACTCTGAGATCATGACCTGTGCCAAAGGCAGACACTTCACCAACTGAGCCATCCAGGTGCCCCAAGGCGTGCGTGTGGGGGAAATTTCTAAGAATCTCAGAAATGAGCTTGGTAGTGTTGAAAGAGAAAGAGCAGTAAAATCTTTCAAATTTTCAAAACAAATAAAACCACATGATAAAAATTATCAGCATCTGTAGAGGCCATATGCACATGGAGGTCAGAGTCATTGGGTGCAAATGTTAGGACCATAAATTATGAGATGCGAGTCTCTGAGTAAATTACTTAAATGCTTTGCACCTGTTTTTCTTTGTGCATAAAATGGAAATAATTATAATACCTACATTCTTTGTTGGTTAGGATTAGATGTAATGTGTTTTCCAAATGATCAACTGTTAAAATTTCTGTTAGAGTTTACAATAACTAGTGCTATAATAATGCTAATAAATTATATAACATAAATGATTATAATTAGAATAATAATTGCAAAGACCTAACAACTCTCCCAACAGACCCCATGGGGCCGGAATTTTACAAAATCACTGCTTTTAGTGCTAATACTAAGGTACCAAGTATGATACATGGGGCATTTTTAACTTAGGAAAGGTGTTTTTATGAACCTTCCATCAGAGCTGTGCCTTAGTACAGAAATATGAAAAATTGCTTTTCACTCACACTAAAATGTCTAAACACAAGAAATAATGTAGTTGACCGTTATACAGTGTAAGGATTAGGGGTGCCAACCCCCAGCACAGTTGAAAATATGCATATGACTTCCGACTTCCCCCAAACTTAATTATTGATAGCCTACCATTGGCCAGTAGCCTTCAAGAGAGCACTCACAGTTCACTCACATGTACTCTGTCTTACGTACTACACCCTGAATTCTTACAACAAAGTAAACGAGAGGGGAAAAAACATTTAAGAAACCATAAGGAAGATAAAATACATTTACAGGACTGTACTGAACTTAGAGGAAACAAAACCACATGTGAGTGGACCGTGCCATTCAAACCCATATCATTCAAAGGTCAGGTGTATATATTGTGGGTAAAAGTGCAGTATTTTAAAAGGCTGGTAGAATTAAATTCAGGGGGATTAACTAAATAAGGTCTGAGTTCTCATAGCAGGAAATCATTTTTTTTTTTTAATGTATTTTTTAGAAGTACTTAAAGGAGACTGTGAAGTAGATCTGGAAGTTTCTCCTGCTCCCCAGCTGTTAACCTGTATGGAGCCCATGACATCTACTGCCAGTGTGGGTTCTCTGATTTAATGCTGGTCCCCTTTTAAAAAGTTAAATAATCTTTTACCATGAAAGCAGTGCATATGTATTATGGAAATGTAAAAAATAAATAGAATAAAAACATAGAAATAAAACATCACTTTCATACCACCCAGTGATTACCATTGATAACACTGTAATGTGTAACCCTCCAAATATTTTTATTACATATAAGCATTTTTTTGCCAAAAAGGGGCCATGCTTCCCATTCTGCATTATGATCTCTTTTTTCCAATTCAATAATATCCAGGTTTCCATTTATAGTAAGTTCTACTCACTCCTTGTATTATTGGGGACATACTCAAATTCTCCCAAGTGATCCCCACAATGTTTACAGTCGGTTTGTCTGAATCCCAAACAGGATCCCAAATGATATCCGATCATTATGTACCTAAAATTGTGTACCTAAAATTGTGTAATAAGTCTCATCTCTCCCCATTTTTTTTTCTTTTTTGCCATCATTCCATTGAAACCTTGAGGTCAGTTTTTCTGCAGAACATGACAGATATATATAGCAATTTCTTTGTGCTGCTGTCTGGTTTGGCTGTTTACATTTGGATTTCCATTCCCTCCTTTAGAAATGGAAAAAGTTAAATGTCGAAAGGCTTTCATTTCAAAGAATGGACATTTGTGATTTTGCATAGCATGTGAGGAAGGGAGAGACACAGGACACTCAGCTTTGGAAAACCCACATAGGACAATTTTTCCTGGTGGCATCATCTAACTAGTCAAGGTCTCCTTATTGCCCTCCAATCGTGTGAGGATGTATTGGCTACAAATGTAATGAAGACCAATGTCTCCTATTGACCCTTTAATTTCTCCCTTTATTTAATTACTGAAATTTAGTTATCCATCAATTTGCCTTTTATTGGCTTCCATAATTATAAGGAGCCTTGATGTGTAAGTGGGATTGTGTCTACTAAAGGACACACAAATACAGAAATTCACTACCCATATCCATTTGATTCTTTCGTCATTCCATTCAACTTTATCCTTGACTAAGGTCTGTGCAAGGCAGAACAACAAGGAGAAACAAACAAACAAACAAACAAACCCCTGAATTCCAACATTAGAGATATTTCAGATTTGGAGAAAAGCATCTGTAGTTTTACATTATTTCATTAAGAAATTAAATTAATTTCATTAGGAAATTAATGTTTGCAGCCATTATAAACACAGTTGATCTTTTTTTTATTCCTCAAAGAATGCCCTGCCTTATAATTTAATAAAATTTTATTGAGTTGCAATTCATGTACTATGAAACGCATACTTCTTTTAAAATTAACATACAATGCATTATTTGCTTCAGGAGTACAGGTCTGTGATTCTTCAGTCTTGCACAATTCACAGTGCTCCCCATAGCACATAGCCTCCCCAGTGTCCATCTCCCAGTCACCCCATCCCTCCCATTCCCCTTCAGCAGCCATTGGTTTGTTTCCTGAGATTAAGACTCTCTCATGGAAACGAATACTTTTAATCTGTATGTTTCGATAGTTCTTGGTAGATCTATAGTTAGGCATCTATCCTAGCTGTCAAGTTCAGCATATTTTGATCACAGAATATTTGTAGCAATTTCAGAATATTTTTATCACCCCTCAAAGAAATCCTTTGCCCTTTGGTAGTCACTCCCATAATGTTTTCAAATTTAAACCATATTGTAGCATGAATTAACACAACCTTCATGTTTCTAGTTGAATAATATTCCATTGTATGGATAGACCACTTTTCCCTTATCCATTCATCCACTGATGAACATTTGGGTGGTTTGCTTCTTTGGCCTCTTATGAATAATGCTGGCATGTATATTCATGTACAAATCTTGGTGTGAACCTTCATTTTTGTTGGGAGTACACCTTGGAGTGAACTTGATGGGTCAAGTGGTGAGTCTAAGTGTTGAGAAACACCCACACTCTCTTCCAAAATGGCTGGAACTTTGGACATTCCAGCAGCAACGTCTGAGTCTTCCAATTCTCCCATGTCCTCTGCAACACTTGTTACGTTATGTCCACAATGTTATGTTATGTTTTGTTTTGTTGTTTAGATTTTAACTGCTGAGCACAAACTCAACCTGCCAAAGTTCAGATTTTAACATCTGAACTGGAGACTTGACTTCCCGCCACATAAAAATGGTGTGACTGACGGTAGGACACACAATGAGAGGTTTTCCTTAAATGTGCTTCTTTCTGTGCATTTAAAAAGGATGCTTTATGAGCATTTTCAAAAAATGACCATCTTGGGCTTTCAGCTAGACTTGTCACTTGACTGATTCACAAGAATCAAATCAGCCCTAGCAAAACTGCCCTTTTGTGGCCAAGAGCATCCCTCCAGCAGGATGGTCATATCCCCATACTCGTGAGTTCCTCCCTCTTGGAAGATGCTCACGGGGGGGTTTACTAATGTCCCAAACACCTGCTAGAGTTTCCCCATTGCAATGGTCAACCCTGAACTGTGCTCATGAATGAGATTAGCTGTGATCACCGCATCTTCCATCGGGAAGGTGATTCCATCCCAATGACCATGAAAACCTACCTGGTGAGTCTCATTTCTGCTACTTTGTTATCTTTGCCTTTTCGGACATGGGACATGTATGTTTTCCCTCTCAATTGGTCTTGGCACCATTTTAGAAGGTTGCTAAGAAACCAGAAGCAAATGGGCCTTGGATTGGATCAAAAGAGACTTGAGGTGTAACACTCAGAAGGTTGAATGGAGGGCAGTCGCTCCTACAAGTGGTGCCTATGATGGAATTCTTTAAACCTTTGGTGTCTCATTACTGTAGATGGCTGTGTGTGTGAAAGAACTAGACCTTTCCATCATGGGAGCCAATAGCCATGCCTCTGCTCTGGGCAGGAATTTTCTCTTCATCCAGCATCATTACTCAGACTTATCTGGAGCCTGCTCTGGGTCAGGTGTCCAATGGCACACTGAGGGATAAGTAAGAACAAAACAAATTTTTGTGCTCAAACTGCTATAGTCTGTGGAAAGGCAGACCAGGATGTGACAATTTCACTGATGGTGAGATGCACCGTCATGCTTTTTGGACAGGACCAGGCTGCAATCCAGTGGGCTCACATGTAATCAGACCCAAAGAGAAATTCTGTCTTCCAAGGGGTCCTCCTGGAAGGCAGGCTGGGTGGGAGCACCTGTTAGCTCTAAAAGGAGTCATGTAGGGGAGGAATATTAGATGATGGTAAGGAGTCAGGAGGAGGGGCAAAGCCTGGGGGAAGGAATCTCTCCCCAGGTGACAGCTTACTGAGTTGGTTTGAGCCCAATGGACACCCAACACTTACACTTGTCCTCTGCTAGCTCTGCATCTTCCCAGCAGAGAGAGTATCTTGAATGCTTCTTTCTGCTGAAAGCCCTTCCAGCCTGCACTTTCAGACCAATGAATACCCAGTTTCAAGTCCTTGGGGTTGATCTCTCTCATGGGGTTGTTGTTTCCTCAACAGGTTGAGGAGAAGATACCTCTTAGCTCCCTGCAAATGAATCTCCTGGACCTTCAAAACATCAGTGTGTATCTCATGAATGACTTATCATTCATGAGATACATTGAGGGGTAATTTCTCTTTCCTCATGAGCCTGTTTGGCCATATGTCGCTGGCAAGCTCTCGGTGAGGGCGTCATCACAGTTCAGGCTACTATTTGGGGGGTGGCATTCCCAGTGTCCATGTCTACTTCAGCCCCACATTATCAGTGTGGCCCCGAACGTGTCAAAGGCAGGAGAAGAGAACCTATTCTGTTCGGCATGAGATATGGTATGAGTCTTATTTCTCCTATATTTATGGAGTTCCTGTCAGCAAAGCCTGCCTTTTGATGGACAGCCCGGAGAACTGGTGCTGTGTTCCTGTCCAGGCATGGTCAATCATTCCTCACCAAGGGTCCCCAGGTCCTGATACTGTGTCAGTCAAAGTTTGCCAATCCATCGTTGTGAACAAAAAGTCACTGTTTTGGCTGTAAGGGAAAAGGACCAGTGAAAAGGACCGTATGGTACCTACCCTCCAGAAATTTAATTTTATTAGGCGGATCACCTACCATTACAGAGAGTTGGTGGCTGGTACAGATTGAGTGAAGAGGTGCTGGAAATAGCCTTGAAAAATGCTCTTAGCAGTCAAGGACTCAATTTTCTCATCCTTAAAATGGGGATTAGATGAGATTTTGTAGGTAAAAGAGGTCTTTGTGATTTTAAAATGATACAAAATTTTAATGGGCAGTGATCGCCCTGTCTGATTCTTCACATTCTGTCCACTGTCTTGTCAGGAACAAGCATGTTGCGGCTGCAGAATGCAAATTTGTTTGCTGAGTAACATGTCTTAAGGAGGGATAGATAGATGGATAGGTAGATAGATAGATAGATGATAGATAGATAGATAGATAGATACACAATAGGTACCTACACAATAGGTAGATAGATAGATAGATAGATAGAAGATAGATACATGATGAATGGTGAATGGATGGATAGGTAGGTAGGTAGATATGATGGGTGGATAGATCGATAGATGATAGATATGATGGGTGGATAGATAAATGATAAATAGAGGGTAGATAGATATGATGGATGTTGGATGAATGGATAGATAGATAGTTATGATGGATAGATAAGCATATAGGTAGACAGTTGATAGATATGATGGATGCATAGATACATGATAGATGCCAATAGAGGATAGATGGATGGATGGATAGATAGATATGATGGATAGATAAGTAGAGAGATGGATAGATAGTTGATAGATATGATGGATGGATAGATGATAGATGCTAGATAGAGGATAGATGGATAGATAGATGAGAGATAGATAGATGATAGATAGATAGATAGATACAGATAGAATGGATAGATAGATAGATAGATGATAGATAAAGGGAGAAAGAATTAGCATTATTCCTCTACTACTAACCTCTCCAAAATGTTAAGAACCTAGCTCAGAGGATGGCATAAAGAATTATGTGAAATTAAGTCCAATGTGCCCCAAACTTCAATATGGGGAAAAGTCCAACCAACAGAGCCCCACCTGGCATATTATGGGAGATTAATAGACAAACTTCCTTGATTTCTATTCAACCTATAGTGAAATCAGTAGGACTTAATAAATTTCAGTGACTTTTAAAGTTTCATAAGCATTGTGCATAATTCAACACGCAGCTGTTATTTAAAAAAAAAAAAAAACAGAACACATAAGATTTTATTTCTTTCGGACTCACAGAGTTTATCCCACAGCAAGATTTATAATGCTTGCCTTTGAAATATCTTCTGTCCAATGACAGCTTGGTGCTATTTTTCAAAACGCATATATAGATTTGTTCTATTAGAGGAGTATATTCTGATTCTTAGAAATGGACTCAAGACCTGCCAGCTCCAAATATCTGTTTGGCTTCCCTTTTTAGGGAAAGATTTAAGGTCAAAATAAAGATCTTTGGAGAATTTCCCAGGCTCCTACCAAACATGATTATTCTATTAACTCTCCAAAAAAACTTTCTTTAATCCTAGCATTATTTTTTAAAGGAGAGGATGTTCACCAATCAAATGTAAATTTTTAAAAATTTAAGAATCTGGACCTCTAGAATTTAAATAAATCATTGTCAGGCTCATGTAGTTTAGCAATTTAATGGGTTGGGAAAAAATCAATTTAAATGTTTAAAGTTTAGAGGGTTTTTTTTTTGTTGTTGTCGTTGTTGTTTAAGTATAATTCACATACCCTGAAATTCCTCCTTTTAAAGTAACCAATACAGTGGCTTCTCATATCCTCAGGGAGCTGTGCAAGCATCGCCACATTTTCATTATCCCATAAAAACCCTGTATGGTCTACATGGCACTCCTCATTCTCTCTGCTAATTGGCTTCACATCCTCAAGACCCTCAGCTGTGGTCATGCGGCATGAGTGTTCAAAAGAAGACATAAAGGTGATTGATTTGCTCAGTTGAGTGTCTCGATTATTTGGAGATGTTTTTACTACAACATGTCCCTGTGATCACCAATTCATGTGCCCCTTTATCCCAACATTCATCCAATGCAAGGAGAGTCCCTTCTCTGATCCTAATGAGGGCTTACAAGCAACTAGTCTAGTTTGTCCAAAGACATTCTCATTCTACTCTTGTGTAAACTCAAGAGTTGCAGAGCCTTGGCTGGGGACAGCTGTCTGCTGTGCATGGGCTGGAGAGCTTCATTCACCAACTCAGAAATCCCATCTGTCCACCACGGAACCCTGGAACCCCGACCCAGTGTGAGATGGCGGCTATGAATTCTACCCTGGAGACAGAAACACAACCAGACACTTAAAAGACCAGATACAGATATGGGTGTGAAATTGTCCAATCACACTAAGTTAACTTGTTCGAAATATATTATTTCGTCAAACCACCCACCGTCTTCACTACCCAGTTGTGTGAATCCATGTGGCGTGTGATGGTGATGTCGTGCCGCTACGAATCAAGACCTCTGGGGATCTGGTAACCATGTAAGGCATGGGATGTAGACACCTTTCTGGAAATAGGACGTGGGGTGCAAAAGACCAGATCTAATATAGATTTCAAACTCCAGTTGCCCTGTTTTAATCTGATCGGGCTGCTGTGACAGAGTAATGTAGATGTCTATGGTATGGGGCTTAAAAACAACAGACATTCATTTCTCACAGTTTCAGAGGTTTGATGTCCAAGATCAAGGCACTGGCAGGTTTTCCTGGTTCATGGATGGCCGTCTTCTAGCTGGGTCCTCACATGGAGGAAGGTTTAAGGATGGCCTGTGGGGTTCCTTTTTAATAGGGCACCCATCCCATTCATGAGGCTCCATCATCAGGACCCAATCACCTCCCAGAGCCCCACCCTCTAAATCCATCTTTGTGGGGATTAGGATCTCAACCTAGGAAATTTGGAGAGACACGAACACTCAGTCCATAGAGTGCTCTAAGTTACTCGCTCAGAATTACTGTTTATTTTAAATTCCTTGGGATTTTATTACCCTATTGGGTTGGGTGAAGCCATCAGACATCAATCATGGTGCTGTCAATTCCACACCTTAAGCTCTCAAGTGCATGTTTGAATGTTTAAGAAGAGTAGTCACAACATGAACCCCCTTATTTTATTTCAAAGACATTCAGCAACGTTTTGGGGAAAAAATAGAGACCTAGTAGACTGACAATTATTTCCATATATTAATAAAAAAGAGAGGCTATTTTCAACAACGAAAAAACAAGTGTCTCATTGATGTACATTCTTGTAAAGAGAATTCCATCAACATTTTCTCTGAATTTTATCAAGTGCATGTAAAGACTTTGTGGCCAAGCCCTGGTGTGGTTCTTGGGAAGCCATAGGCAAAACCCAGAAAACAACAGAACAGCAAAAAATAAGAACACCCTAGGTGTTAATAACAATAAATTATTAATATTAATAAAGTAATAAATTCTTATTTACATTCATAATCAATTTCTTACAAATAGAATTAATAAATACTTTATTATATGTTAATTAAATTAATAAAGTATTAATGCATTGGTCATTTAGTATTAATAATTTAAATACATTATTATTTATGATTAATAAAATATCAGGGCCTCTGGGTGGCTCAGTCGATTAAGCGTCTGCCTTTAGTTCTGGTCATGATCCCAGGGTCCTGGGATTGAGTCCCACATCAGGCTCCCTGCTCAGCGGGGAGCCCTGGTTTTCCCTCTCCCTCGGCCTGCTGCTCCCCTAGTTGTGAGCTCTCTCTCTCTCTCTTTCTGTCTCAAATAAATAAATAATAATAAATTTTAAAAATGAAAAAAAAATAAAATATCAACAGTCTGATCATTTAGAATTCATAACCCAAGTTTTAGCAACTGGAAAAATTACAGGTGGAAGGACATGTAGGTGGCTCAGTTGGCTAAGTGTCTGCCTTTAGTGCAGGTCATGATCCCAGGGTCCTGGGTTAGGGTTAGGGTTAGGGTTAGGGTTAGGGATCCCATGGTCCTGAGATCAAGTCCCACCTCAGGCTCCCTGTTTAGGAGGGAGCATGCTTCTCCCCTGACTGCTGCTCCCCACCCCCTGCCACTCATGCTCTCTCTCTTTCTCTCTGACAAATAAATAAAATCTAAAAAAAGAAATTACACATGAAGATCTGTGATATGCTTACTCATTCTATGAGAATAAAATCATCCCATGACTTACCCAAATGTGTCTCTGGCACATCTCCTCTCCTATCTCGTCTGATGTCATCCAAAAGATTTAAGATCCTTGTCCTATGACCAAAAGAGTTCTTTGAACCATCTGGCAATATTTTTCTTACCAAATCATGAAGCCAGTGCTTGAGTTTCCAAAGAAAAGTGTTTTATTTTCATTCCCTAATGGCTTGTTTTGGGGGTAAGTCAATAGGAACCTGTAAGGTAGTACGAACATTGCCATGCTGGCTTCTGGAACAAATCAGACCCCAAAAAACATCTCCTCGCCCCTGCATAAAGAGGGATTCCAACAAACCTTTGTCAGGTGTGATGCACAAACAAAGCAAAACAAAACAACAATGACAACAACAAAAAAGCCAACAACAGTCCAGTTGATATTTTAATTACATTACGGTTATTTTGGACTTAGAACCCGCTGGGAGGGGAGCAAGATGGCGGAGAAGGAGGAGGCCCTGTTTCAACCAGTCCCCTAAAGTGAGCTGATTATGTACCAAAGCACTTTGATCACCCATGAAATCAGCCTGAGATTAGAATTATGCAGTTCTGGATCTCTATGGGGGCAGAAGACGCCAGTGGACAGGTAAAGCAGAGTGGGAACGTCGGACTGATATCAGAAGATAAACAAAAGGGGAAGGGAGCCACCAGAAGTGACCCATTGGAAAGTAATACCCAAATACGAGAGTGTCCTGCAACTGGGGACCAGCATTAACTTGGAGTCTGGTTGAAAACACTCAAAAAGAGCAAAAGATCTTAAGGGGAAATTGGTGGAATCAGGCAGTTAGGGACAGGGGCTTAACCCCACGGACCCAGGATGGAATCCACCATTGGAATCAAAATGGTATCCCAGTAAGGAAAATGTATGCCTATCTTTCACCTATCTTACAGCTTCCCCCAACCCTAAAAGGGTTAGTCCACACTGACCACTGCTCCGTCCTTGGGTTCTCTTGAAAAATTTTATTTTAATCCCATTAGACTTAGCATATAGTGTTACACTAGTTTCAAGGGTCCAAGTTAATGACTCAGCATTTCCATTCATCACCCAGTGCTCATCATGACACACAGGTACACTCCTTCCTCCCCATCCCCCATTCTCCCAACACCCCACCCACCTCCCCTTTGGTGACCCGTCAGTGTGTTCTCTAGAGTTCAGAGTCTGGTTCTCAGTTTTTCTCTCTCTCCTTTTCCCCTTTGTTCATTTCTTTTGTTTCTTAGGAAACATCTGCATGCTTTTTGGGTGGGCGTTGCAGTGAGGACATCAGAAAGGTTTCAAGTACTGTATGGGAACAGCACAGCAATCCCGTTAAATGGCTTGTTCTGCCTCCAAGAGATCTCTGCTGAATTTGGGCGAATGCTGTGGGAGCAAAGAGTTAGGGTGATTTGAACACAATAGCGTGTCCTTTATAAGAGTTTTGCCTCTCGTTTTTATGTCCCGGTAATGGATTATTCTAGACGCTTGGCAGACATTATCTATGCAAATGCAAGAGAAAAATAAGGGTAAATTTGGAAATACAACGTTGCTGGTGTTCTTGAAGTATTTAAGAAAGAGTAACTAACGGTTTGGCATTTCTCAATCAGGTCTATTGAACCCTCGTGCGGAAACTAGGCTGTTCATAGATAACTCACTTCGTAACTTTTCAAGAAGACGGGAAAACACCAGGAAGAGACTCTGTTGTAGAAATCGCTCGACTCTATCACGGGCGATAATGCAATTTCTGCTCCTGGAAAAGATTGATTGTAGCAGTTGTTGCGAACGAGCTGAATGAGATAATCTAAGAATAATATCCGATGCATTTGAGTATGAATAATAGATTACCCAAGAGAATAAGCGCCCTGTGTTGGGAGCCGTCTTTCTTCACGATGAAAAATTTTACTGTTTTCCGCACAGTAAGACAAGCAGCAAGGAGCGTGATTAAGTATTGATACACATACATCCAGGATGATGCAAAAGCCCGTGCGGCTTTTCTTCCCCTCTGTCCCATGTTCATCGTGTGTCTCGACACGGGCAGCACTAATATTCCTGGTATTGATAAAATTGGTAATATCAGTAAAATGGTAAAACTACTGGCAAAAATGGTAATATTTCTGGAATTGGTAAAAAGGGAGCTAAAAGTGAATACAACCTAATTCAAAGTCACAAGGGAAGAAACACAGTCACTAAATAGGACAATACTCAGATTAAAAATAGGAGGAAATCCCCATAAGGAGAGGAGGCCCTCGAGAGAGAACATATTGGAAGACTTGATTCTTTTCAACCAGGCAACCTCACGGATGTTCCAAACTGAAAAGTTAGGACTTCAGCCAAGTAGGAAACCACTTGGCTTACAAGTACTAGAAACCTTTTTTTGGGGGGGTGGGGGTTGGCTTAAATTTAATACCCTGATTTTTTCCCCTCTTTGGAAGAATTTAAGGATGGGGTCATGCTAGACTCTCCCTGCAAACGTCATGACTTCTGCGTAACAGGTTTGTAATCTTTAAATCTTATGTAAGAACATGGTTGACCATAAATGTTGTCTGCATCGAATTTTTTTTTTTTTTTGGCTTTTTCTTTTCTGTTTTCTCTTCCCATGATCTGGTGATTGCTGGTTATCCTTGGCTCTCCAGAGTTGGGTCCCGAATGCGTCCACTCTCTGTGTCTGTGGTGACGTAACCTTCTCCACTGTCTTCATGTTTCACTGTTCCCTCTCTCTTATGAGGACCTCTGTCCCTGCATTTCAGGAGCACCCCAGTCCAGTATGATGTAATGCTCACTTGATTACCTCTGCAAAGACTCTGCTTCACAAAAAAAGGCCACATTCACTAGTAGGTGTTTTTTTTTGTTGTTGTTTTTTTTTGTTTTTTTTAGCAGGGGACACGGTCTAGTCCCCATTGTCTGCAATGCGATGAAAAGCCGTAATTCATGGGTCTCCAGAGAGGGTCACAGGCACAAGAAATGTTCAAAGAGATTATTCTGTCGTGCTCATTTAAGCAAAGCCCCATTAACTGCCCTGCGACCTTTTATAAGTTTGCCCGCCATTGAGACAACCCCTGTGGATCCCAGACATACCCATTGGTGAGGAGACTTGGATTCTAAGCCCAGATTTCAAACTTCTGTTTAGTGTCTGTCTGACTGCAAAAAAGATCCTGATCTAAACCTCATTAGCCTCCTCTACCAGAACAGGGAGGAGGGTGGTACCAGCAGCCCCTGTTCCAAGAGGTTCTTGTCACTATCAAATGAATCCACAAGTAAGGCTTTGGAACAACTACATTTTACACTAGTTCACAATGGGAATGAGGTCTAGGTCTGCGAAAATTTTCTAAGGTCACCCACTGGGGGACTTTCCTGGGCTTAGCTCTGGAAGTCTTACATCAGGGGGACTTCCTCAGTCCCAAGTTAACAGAGACAATTATACCCCACAGAGTATGACATAGTCTATCTCTTGTCAGGGACGTAAACACACAGTGGGTGGTGTCTGAATTCTGTCTATTACTTTGGACAGGACAACAAAGAGAATCTCATGACTGGCTTGCATCTATAGTACTGTCTTGCTCAGGAAGATACTCACGTCCTATTTGTCAGGTCGAAGCATGTGGTGTAGTCCTGACCCACCTATCTACCACCTATCTCCTTACCCATTGACCTACTCATTGACCTACCTACCCATCTACTTACTTACCTACCTTCCCACCCATCTAATGACGTACGTACTTATCTATCTATCTAACCATCTATCCATCCATCCATCCATCCATCTATCCATCTATCCATCCATCCATCCATCCACCATCTACCCATCTGTTCATCGTATCTATTCACCTATCCATCTATCCATCCATCCACCACCTATCAATCATCTATTTATGTCTATCAATCCATCTGTCATATCTGTATGTCCATCCACCCATCTATCATCTATCTACTCATCCATCCCTATATCCGTCCATTTATATCTATCTCCACCCATCCATTCATCATATTTATCATCTATCTATCCATCATCTATTTATCTATCCATCATCTATCTATCATCCAACTACACTACATGTACCTACGTACTATGTATCTATGTATCTAGCTCCTTCCCTACCTATTCATGGGAAACTTGAATCCTAAGAAGAGAATCACTTTTAAAAGTAAGGCCCCTTAGTCAATCAATCAATCAATCAATTAATAGAAAAGTATGGCCCCTGTGCCTGCTGTTCTTTTGCTCAGGATCCCACCAGGTTAACTCTGGCAACATTGCATTCCCTCATCCGTATCCCCCGTGGAGGGCATGCTCAGCTTGGGCAGGATGGCCACAGTGCACTGCGGCCACTCTTTCTGGCCTGCACCGTCCCCTCTCAGCACACCAGGTCCTCGGGTCTCCTCACTGGTATGTGCCCTTTGGGCTCAGCAGAGGGCACGCCCACTTGTCAACCCCTTAGGGCTCAGATAAGAAACACCTCGATCAGTTTAACTTAGATACCTTTTCTAAAATCAGATATTTTTAGATACCTATCTAAATCAGGTAAAATTAGATACCTTTTCTATAAATTCAGGCTTTATTTTGATTTCCCTTAAACACTTCAGGGTGTGGTTTAAATATACCAGCAGTTGATGGAGAGGGGTTACACAAAGCAGCACCGCAGTATGAAATCGGACCCTGTAGAGTCAGAGTGCCAAGGTGTACCATGAACCGCAGAGATGTGAGGAACAGAGTGGCTCAGGTTGAACAGGGTGAGGTCCAGGACCTCCAACACGACTCCCCAGGAGATGGCTTCTTGTGGTCCCTAAATCTGGCCCCAGACAATGGAGGAGCTTTCTAACAAGGACGCATGGGATTTTGTCTTCATGGAAGGAACGTCATGAACACATCTTTTTATCCTGAACTGCATCGTTCAGGGAACATTGGGGACCTACATCACATGCATGCATAGATGCTGGGATCCCTTTCCATGAAGCAATCCTAGCAGCTAGCTGGACCCTACGAGACCATTGCACAGGTGAGGACTGTCTTGCTGGCTTGTGCTTGCCTGCCCAGGTCTGCCAGTAGGAGGATTACTTCCAGTGACACAGCATGTCCTGCCTTGTTGTTCTCCGTAGAGATCTCTCACCTCCTCACAAACAGGGCGAAGGATGAGACAGCTGCTGCTTGAACACTAAGTTCCCAGGAAGAGTTTCATTGATTCTCAGATGCGCAGACATGAGCCCAGCACCCACACTCATTCTCAACTCAGTCAACTTGAAATCTTTCATGTCTGGGGGACGCCTGGGGGGCTCCGTGGGTTAAAGCCTCTGCCTTCGGCTCAGGTCATGATCCCGGGGTCCTGGGATGGAGCCCTGTGTCTGCTTCCCTGCTCAGCGGGGAGTCTGCTTCTCCCTTTGTGCAGCCACCTGTCCGCATTCACTCTCACTCTCTCTCAAATAAATAAATAAAATCTTTAAAACAAATAAATAAATATTCCACATCAGGAAAAGTATAGAGAGAAAATCTTAGTCCATTGCAATGTTACCAAATACTTGTGCTTTATATCTAGGATATAATGGTGCAATGTTCGTTGTCCAAACACCTATAAAAAACAGCTAGCCCTTCCTGAAAGATGAGGTTGAAAGTGATCGTGGCAAGGAAATCGACTTCTTTGTCTCAGGAAAGCTTTAGCGGCCTATTCTAATAAACAATAAATAATAAAACACCACCGCTGGAAGCTTTCATTATTGATTACAAATGAAAACAAATGTGTGGTTTGCCACTGAAAAGAGTATGAAAGGGAGCCGTAAGCTGTTTTATTTTTAAACCGGTCATGAAAGGTGTGACTTCATTTGTTTTTTTCTAAGCCTTCGTGACTTCTGCGATGGAGCTGTTTGATGTTTTATGGATTGTTTGGTATTTGCAATTGGTGGATGTTCAAAGGGAGAAGCAGAAGGTGATTCTCCTCGGAATGTTTACCTGAGCTCCTCTGTAGTCACTTAAAGTCGATGCGTGAACGCACATTCAACATGAAATCGTGTGTGCATGTCTGCGTGTGTGTTTGTGTGTGTGTGTGTATATGCGTGTGTGTGTGTATTTTATATACATATATAATTTATTATATATGCATTTATATTTATAATTTTTAAATAAATATGTTATGAGGAATTGGTTGTATTATAAGGAGTTAGCTCACATTATTATGGAGGCTGGCATGGTGAGCCAGCAGTCTGGAGATCCAGGGAGACCTAATGGTGCCTATGAACTCTGAAGGCAGTCAGCCGCACAGTTTCCCCCTTGCTGGTCTATCGGGGCTAGGCGGGCCTTCAACTGATTACGTGAGACCCACCACTTTGTGCAGTGCTCTCTACACAAAATTCAATGACAATGATAATATAATGACAATGATAATATAACTGCCATTCTCATTCAGAACCTAGCCCTTCAAGTTGATACATAAAATTAACTACAGTAGGGGTGCCCGGGTGACTCCGTAGATTAAGCATCTGTCTTTGGCTCAGGTCATGATCCCAGGGTCCTGAGCTCAAGTCCTGCAGCCTGCTTCTACCTCTTCTCCCCGCCCATACTCTCTCTTGGGCTCTCTCTCCCTCAAATAAATAAAATCTTCAAAAAAATTTTTAAAGATTACCTATCACAGGACTCCGTGATTCCTTGTATTTTCTCAATTATTATGTGTCATTCATTATTGGGTGTGTTGGGGGAAACGTGGGGCTGAGGTGGTGGCCAGTAGCCTCTTCTTGACCACCGCAAACAGACACAGAGGAACCAGTTCAGATAAAATGGGCTTTTCTGTTTCCAGAGGTGACTAAAGATCCTGGAGAGACCGTGTTATATTTTAACCTACTAAGAACCTTGAGAAAACAGGATTTTTCTCCCTGTACGTGCCAACTACACACCCCATGTCTCCTTCCCCGGTTAAGGACATCCCAAAAGAATGGTTCAATTTTCCACGTATGTTGACACACACAAACCCATCTACAAGAGGACCATAGAGATCTTTCCTTCAACTTTCCTTTGACGTTGTTCATGGCGTCCACCACCGCTCTAGGCTTTCCGGAGACGGGTTCAGTTTTGATAGATGCAATTGGCTCAGCAACGTCACCAATGTGGGGCGTGACAAGATGCCTCCTAAGGTTATCCGGATTGCGTGCCGGCATTGTAGTCCTGCAGCAGAGGGGGGATCCGTGCTGGAATGGGATGCCACACCTGGGCTAAGATGCCATCCCTGGGTGCAGGTGTGGCTTCTTCTGTTCAAGCACTCCTTCATCATTGGCTCCATCATGTTCAAAGTCTCCAGAAGTTCCCACATCTGGTCACCTTTCTTCTGCACCACATTCACATATTTGCATTGTCCTCCTGGCCCCAAAAGGTCTTCGGAGTGTTGGATTTTGACCTGAAAGCTCTGTAAAACATAATCGCCTTATTTATAAGGCCCCACTGGGTGTCCACTTTGGTGGACAGTGACCTCCGTAAGCAAGCCTTACAACAAAGACCTCCACGATTAATGTTGCTTAATGTCTTGCCAACCAAGAGAGGGGGTAGAAAAAGGCCATAAAAACTGATAACTTATTTTGTTTCTTAAGACCTTAAGCCTGGAAATACGAGCCCAGCCACGGTACAGAAGCCTTGAATAAATCCGGGAAAAGATTTTTCATTTAAATGGCGAGGCTTCTCTTTGCTTGGCCTTCCGGTCTTAGTAAACTGCCATTATCCTCTCCAATAAATAACGTTGCGGGATTATGAGTGTTTTATTTGGATGGTCTCTTCCCTTGAAAGAGCAGGGCGGGTGCCAAGGAGCGTCTATTTGATGCTGGAACTCTCCGTGTCTGGATTTAGCTCCCAGCTTTCGATGCATTTTGCTTTTAATTGTGTTTAGTGTTTCACGGCAAGAAACAAAGCCCGGTGATAATAAAATTCATGTACCATTGCATCTGAGCGCGAGGGGCTCCGAAAATCAATTTCGGTTTGCTAAAACATCATCGGTGGCATTAAATAGATCAGTAACTATAGATTACATTCTCCTCGTTGCAGTCTTGTCCCAGGACTTTGTTTGGAAATGCAAATTCAGACCTTTAAGACGGTGGTCGGCAGAGAATGAGTATTTCAAACCCGAGATCGTACTATTCAAAATAGGGCGTTTTGATAAATGTCGCCACGTCACCTCAGAGTGCCAAATGTGCCACGTGACCGAACTGTGTGCCAAATCGCACATCGACTAGGGAAGACCAAAGCATCTCAAACTTCCCTCCGCGACATCTGGCAAATGGTTTTAATGTTTCCTGCCCTGTTTTCCACCAGGATAGAGAATCCCATACCTTTGGAGATGGGTGTATCCTCCTTACTGAGCTGCATGATAATAGACAAGTTACTACCTCTATGCCCGACTTCCTTTATCTCTAAATAAGATCGCAGTACATCTGTCATGAGACTAAAATTAGGTGGTGCGGGCAAAAAGCATGGATGTTGCTGGTACAGAGAGAGAGAGAGAGATCCCTCAAAAACATTGGCCGCCATGAATATCTCCCCTGCGTGTTTCGCTGTTCTAGGCAGAGGTGGGATGAAATCAGCTCTCCCAGAGTCCAAATAATTCGATGGCTGAGGCACTGATGTTCTAGATGAATGGCAGAGGTCAAGGACACGGGGTTGAGACACCTGTCAAGGGCGACCCACCACCATCCATTAAGTGCAGGCGGAATGTTAGCGCCTAGATAGATGTTGGTTCCTCGGTGGAAACTAAATATGACTGTGGTGGATCCACCTGCATACGTTCCCTTGTTTGCACAGGAGGGAATGGTGAGACTTTGAGGTTCTGTGAGAGGAGTGCCCGTTGCCAGGATAATGGGCACTGGCTGATCTCTTTCTTCACTGCTCAGACAGAAGGTAAGGATTGGATGGAGGACCACGACGTTGGAATAGGGAAGGCCGAGTGCCGATCCTTGGCTCTCACTCCCATTGTCTCTATGGCCTACAGCAGAGATCTCCAAGATTCCTCATCCGAAGAGCGAGGATCCGGGACCTGTCCCCCATGCCTCCTTGGGTTACTGTGATTATACTGGGGACAACTCATGCTTATAGAAATTGTCAAGAGCCATGAAATGTCAGGGTCCTGTGTTTGCTCCAAAACGTCCTCTCCTTGCTTAAAATGGTTTGGATTTCCTGACCCAAGATCCCCCCTTCTCGACCCTGCTCCTGTACTTTCTAGGTGGACAGTTAGCAAGGCCTAGACCTCGCTGAACTTCCTTGTTCTGTGACCTGACGCTGCTAGAGAAAAACAGTCCACATAGCAAATGATGCGACTTTCAACCACAACAACTACTCGCATGGTAAATTGTGGTCTTTCCCCCGAAAGCCGTGCTATGTTCTGGGCAATTCACTCTGGCCATCCCCAGCAAGATGACTTAGGATTTTCTCCTTTCCGTTCAAACCTCCCACACAGGTGACCTCTGCCCACTCGGGCAATGGTCTTGCTTTTGTTTTATTGTTTGCATTTGTCTGAAAAACAGAAGCATATTCAAGGGAATGAGTCCAGCTTACTCGACGCAGACACACCTGCGTTGCAGAACGTGTTATTGTGGTATGTCTGATTTACCTGCTCAGTTCTTAGTGATCTCCGTAGCCACCACAATCACGCTGGGTCAAACTCAGAGAACAAAATTAGCAGAACGTGTGCCTAGTTCCTCGGTCACGATGTTGTCCTTCTCTGTGCCCAGAGCCGTGGGTTAAGATGAACCAAACTAACAACACTGTTTGACGGAAATGTGAAGGTTTATGACGTGCTCCTGGGGCTGAGTCTGGGCCCGGCGCCCGGGACAAAGTGGGTGGGTTGGTCGACCGTGTGTCCACAGGCAATGAGCCCCCTTGTAAATTCCTGGAGCCCAGGGCTCACTCTGGGTGCTCGTGCTGATTGTGCATGAGCTCAGAGCTGCAGGGGAAGGGATGTCCACAGAGGACTAGAAGAAGGGCTCTGAAGGCTACCCTAGCCTTCATCTGTGGCTGTGCCTTTCCCGCTGTTTTTTCCCCAAATGGCTCCCTCTGCTTGGACACGATGTTTTATGCCATCCCGCCCATGCAAGGACGATGCTCTGTTGATACTGTATGTCCTCAACTGACAATCTCTTCCTTCTGCGCTGTTACCCCACCAACAACAAACACGCTGCTCTGATGCAACCACATTAAAGTAAAACACCCCATCAACACCCCGCAAAGCTCCCGTCCCTCCTTCAGAAATGCCAACAATCTCGGCTGGACCATACTCACCCCGTGGGCTGCACGTCCTGATGTCCTCTGTGAACCTCTGTCAGTAAGATGCCGCCTCGTACCGCCCTCATCTAGGGCTCTCTGCTGACCCATGACGTGGTCATTTTTCTGTCCTCGCTGGGTTTGCAAGCTCGGTTCGGGGCAGCTGATCACCTTCCTGACTCAGGGCCCAGCTCATTACGGTTACCGGATGTCCGTGGGGCTCGTTCTGTGGTCCTTTTGCAGAATTCTTGATGGTTGTTCCACGTTCCCTTTGCAGGGTTTCCGGGCCAAGTCTTAAAATGAATTGTTCTTTTTATGCATTCATTCCATATTTAATCTCCTCCCGTTGTGCAGGCTTGCTGAAGTTATCTCTGATTTCCTAACTCCCAAATCCATATGCACTGTACTCTGCTACATCCCCCCACCACCCTGAACTGTAGTCAAGTCTAAACTTGCATATCCTACCACCAACCCACCCCCAGGGGACGAATCACAGACATCCCCAGCTGTGCATGTGAGAAAAATAAACGGTAGAGCGCCTCTTCCAACCGCACATCTGGTCTACCCCGTAGTCTTTCTCAGGAACACAGAACATTATACCACCTGCCAGGCAGGTGCGTGCACCAACAATCTTTAGGGATTTCTTCTGACCCTTTGATGCGTGACTTGCATGGAACCTATCAGTATATTCTGCTGGTCTTTGCAGACATGTTGGAAATGCAAACCTTTCCCATGAGCGTACGTCTATCGTTTGAGTGCGCGCGCTCCTCCGTGTTCATCCTTGCCTTTCTCTAGTGTGAGTTTGGAGCAAGCATGGGAAGACCACGTCCAGGCATGCCTGTCTCCCCGAAAACCCTCAGATGATTGCCGGGTCCTTCAAAGGAGAGTCAACTTGTCAGAAGCCCTACAAGAACTTCTTCCCCTTTAGACCTCCTTGCGTCTTTCCCTTTCTCTCTGCCAACCCCACTTTTGGTGGCTCGGCTGACTCTGGTGTACATCTCTTTGGCTCCTTAAACATCACGACCGTCAAAGCCCTGGTCATTTCTGTTCCCTTCATGTCCCAGGCTGTGCCCCAGGCTGGACACCTGACTTCCTCCAAGATGTAATATCTCCAGAGAAGCCTTTGTGCAAAACATCTCTCTCTCCACTACTCTACTCCCAGTACGTAGGTTTTCCTTTCTAGCTATTACCACCCCCTGACATATTGCATAATAATTTCTTAATTATCATTCCCCCCCACCCAGAGGATGGGAGTCCCATAAAAGATGGACTTTTGCGTCTCTCTGTCTCTCTCTGCAGTGCTGTCTCCGAAATGCTTAGAACACCCATCAACGTATGATAGGCGCTCTGTAAATATCTCCGAATAGGATTCAGCGGGATATCAAATTTGCTAATATTTAAATCTGCATGGGAAGGAAAAGCCCCAGTTTTCAGGTTAAGTCATATAATTGCCTCTGCAACAAATGCATGGGAATTTGCCTCTGCTAAGTGGATGTCAGTAGAAGCTGAATCGGGAAAGTGGTTCCTCTTGCGGTGCAGAACACACAATTCCTCTTCCAAGGGGACGCAAATGGTGTATTTTTATTTTAGGCTAAGTTTATCACGATGTTTGGCTCTGGTTGGTCATTCTCACACTATGTGACAAACCAAACCAACAATAAAGCGGACGTCTTTCCCAGTATGACCTACTTTCTAATTGCGGTTTCTCTCCAAAGGGGTAATCGGGAACTTTGCTAGCAGAAGTGTCATGGGTTCCTTGTAGCATCTTTTGGGGGCGACGGATTCCCTTCTATCCCCAGGGATTTAAAATGCTGGAGTCACGAGGGAAGGTGTGTAGCATGTACTGTACAGAGTAACGTGTAGAGTCACACACTGCTATTTGTACCATTGATTTGGGGGGATGCAATTTGACTCTCAATGACAGGAACCAGTTCAGAATAAGTGAAGACTTAGTTATGAGCTTTTGTAATGCAAAAGTCAGCAAGGACAGTTTCAGGCACGGCGGGATCCAGGAGTTGGAAGACCCCATGCCATTTTCTTTCCCCTGGTTATCACTTTCATAGAATGCCCTTTGTGCAAATCCAACATACCTCCCTCTGTTTTGCAACCTTCGTAAAAAGGCATTTATCATGAAGAACTCTGCCCCAAAAATTGAATTTCCTACCCTTTGTATGCACTACTTGTAATAATAAATGGGTTCGTGTGTGACGTCGAGTATGTTTGTAAAGCATTATTCACTGATTTTTATTACGATGGCCCCCATTTCATACATTTGAATTATTTTTAGGACTAATAAAATGACCATCAAGGTTATAATTTGTGCTGTACTATATTGGCTCCGCGTGTCTGTTTGCAGAATAAATTGCAGTTTTCAAAGTGTTCTGTATGCTGGTAGGTTTGGGAGTTTCAAGTCCAGCACATCTTTGTGTATGTTTTCATGTGATTTTTATACAGCTAATAGCTGAAGTCACTATCCTTTTTTTAAAAAATACCCCGTAATTCCAGAGGTCATTCTTCCTTTCTGGGCCATCCAAGGTTGTCAGTAGAAGGCTTGCATTGAACATTAAAATTTAAGCATAATGGATGAGTTGATGGATGGGGTTGGAACACCATGTACCTGAGTCTTAGAGGAATTGAAAGAAATGGTAATAATGCAGAAGCCTAAACCCCACCACATCCTAAAGAGAAGTGCTCAAAGCCTAAGCATTAGGATTTCTAGCACATCCAAAATGTGTTCTTCCAATGCAAAATGAAAATGTGTCCTCTGTGACTGTGGAAACCCTCTTCCCGTTCAGACCAGAGTTTCCGAAAAACGCCGGCACTGAAATAACCATCTTCAAAAATCAGATTTTGCCTATGGACTTTTTTTTTTTTTTAATACAGACTTTGTGGTATTGTAATGTGTCTTGGAGACACATTAAAAATCACCAAGGTCGAATTAATCTGATTTTTGTGTCTTTGCAGTCAAAGATCTTACTTCTCTGCTTCTCCTCGCTGGTCTTTGGTTTATTACTTCAATGGGAAAAATGATTTTCCCTAAGTTTATTGCGTTGGAAGAAAAAAAAACACCATTGAATTTAATGTAAATTCTTAATATTCTTATGGCTGTAATCGTGAAGAGGTTTCTATATGAAGTTTTTTGAAAAGCTCAATGGGCTCTTCCTTGGGTTCTGGGTGGTTGGCTTTGCCCATTTGCACCATCCCAAGAGTAAAGCGGGAAGATGAGGAAAAATTCAAGGTGACAGAAATCAGAAATATGCAGTGGGACACAAGGGGAGAGGAACAGAAAAGAAGGTGGAAATCGTAAATGAATAAAAAGGCAGTTATGACTTTTTTCACACCACGACGAGACCTCATCACAAAGGTGAGCTTAAGAACAGGAAGCGGGGAGGGTAAATGTGACGGCAAAGGATTTGGAAAAACTGGGAGACATGGTGGGAGAAGTGAGAGGTTCTGAGACCCACAGAGCCAGCAGCATCTGTTTCCAGGAAATCTATCCTTGACTTGATTGAACAGAGAAGTTGAGTGACTTTCTTGGAGTCACACAGCTTAGATGCAGTAGAACAAGGATTTGAACGGACCTCAGGGACCCTGCCTTGAATCCTAACACGATGATATTTTGAGCAACACGGCCGGTCGGGTTGTTGCAAAAGATCAAAACTTCCCCGTAGAAGGGGTCCTCCCCCCGATACTGTCCGGGGATATTTGTCCTTCTTGCTACTTCGGATCCGGTACAAACAATGCCTCGAAAGCGTTATTTCAAATTCAGCCCCATTCCCATGGCTCTCCACTTGAATATTATTCTTTTAAAATTAAAAAAAAAATCAGTTACATAAAGCAATAAAAATATTACATATCCCTTCGAAGGCGGTAAAAATAAAATTTGTTACATTCTAAGAACGGATATTATCACCTCCTACACTCACACACGCAACTTTTTACAGCCCAACGAGTTGACTGCCAATCATGGGCTCCCTTTAAATTCCTATTGCGGGTTGATGATTATAGTTGCTGATTGTCATTTTATATGTATTTTCCTGTTTTATGCACTATTTCTTCATCTGATTGCACTGTACACACGTGCACTCTATCAGACCATGTAGGTTAAATGATTCTATCCCACCCTTGTTCCCCAAAACAGAGAAATAAGCAAGAAATGCTATCACGCCCTATTTCCCGTGGATTTGACTTTGTTTTGCGTCCCGAAATGAGTTCTGTTTGAATACCGACTTCTCTGATGAGATCTGAACTTCCCTAAATGAGATCACAAGTATGGGCAAAACTCCTTTTTAATGGGGCAAGCGCAAAAGAGAGTTGGTTTCTTTGTAAAAAGCTGGAAAGGAGAGTGGGGATCGGATGGCGTTCCGGGACGTCCACGATGCATCAGACTCATTGCCCTCCACGGGGAGGGTCAGGGCAAGGCAGCCAGGCTCCGAGGGACTTTGCCCATGACTGTGCCTAAAGCGACTTCTCACAGTCTGCGTCGATTCCTGAAATCGTAGCGATGATGGAATTGATTGGTTTGGCTCTACAACTGATTTAGTCACTGACATGTTAATATCGTAAAATTTTAGTCTGCACACAGCCCTGGAAAACCAGAAGAATCCACTTCCCACGTTTCATTTGTTTTGTCAATAGTGCCTCTTCACGAGGGACCCTGATTCCCTATGGCGGGATGCTGCTGGCATGAGCCAGGAAGGTTGCTTCATCCTAAAATAAAACATAACAAAATAGAACAACCAAAAAACCCTTTTTATTCCCATACAAGTTGGAATGAGCTGACCAAGCACGGCATTGTCTCTTATAGAAAACATTGCCTTCTTTCTTTCTTTGGATAATAGGCTTTGCATTATTTTACGGGCAAAACCTGTCCATTTCCACCTTGACTAGAAAACCAATTTCCTTTACACCGTTGGCTAAACCGTCTGAAGCCAGGAGCACTCGTTAGGTTAGCTCACTGACTGAGCACGAGCGTTCCTACAGCGCCTGCCACTGTTTCGTGCCCGTGGACCTGACAGATGACCCGAATGCCCGAAAATTCCCAAGTGGGTCATCCTGAGTACATACAGAAATGCACAGAATTTGAATCATGTCATTATACCCAAAGACAAACTAGCACACTCTATATCTAGAGGACTGTAAAGTGATCCTGCATAGAAATACTTGCAAAGACCAAGATCTGTGATAGAATCATAGTTTCTACACATTTGGCTGGGATACATTTACCCAGATTCATCTAGATATATTTCAGGAACTCGGGGAGATGGGCAAGGTGGTATCCCGTCTTGGAGAAGATGGGTAGGTCATTTTAGGGACAGCTACGGGGTGCTCATTTTGAACCGGGCTCTGGGAGAGAGAAATTTGAGTGAACATCACACTTTGGCAGCAAGAATTCACAAAGAGATGACAGGAGCTGTTCAAAGAACCACCAAGAGGTTCAATTTAGGTGGAAAATCCAATGCTGAGTTCCGGAAAGTACTTCCACATGTCCAGAGGAGGGAGAAGGAGTTTCCACATCTGCCAGTTTTGAAAATCCCACTCAAACTGGGTGTCCCATAAATTCAGTAGACTTGGGCCCTCCGTATCCTAAAGACACCATCGAGTCATAGATAATATAGTTCAAGTTCACCATATCTCGCTTATTGCTATTTGCATTGACTTGGTCTTGCTTTGGTGAGTTTTCCTGTGTGCCTGTGTTTGTAGGGGATGGGGAGAAATAGGGCTTTTCTCCGTCTTCATAGTTACTAAGCCAGTTCCTCATTTGCTTCCATAGAGAAGCTTGAAAATACAGTATTCTACGTCGTAGAGGGTCTTCTGAATGTGGTTGAGGATGCCGTGAAAAGAAATGGGTTTCCCTAACCAGTTACCACTTACAGGAAAGATGGGCTCTTTGAAGACAGCAAGAACCACCAACCGAAGAAATATTTGATATAGATATTGCTTGTTTAAAAAGAAAGAAAGAAAAAGGGCCTTCGGCCTCAGGGCATGTCATCATTTCCATGGCGTTCCTCTGATCAGATGTCTTCTAGCTCGTTTTCCTTCTCATACCTGGGAGAGTATTGGTGGCAAATTTGAGAGATGGGCTCTGGCGTCTGCTTCCCCCAAACGTCAAGTTGACGACGGCTGAGATTTCCTTCTGACATCATTCATCCCTCCTTTCGCCATGGGGAGCGTTTTGCCTGTTTGCAGATCATTGAGCTGCGTGGGCACACGTGTGTGTGTTCTGTTCTACAGACAGAATCAGGGTCCGAATGGTAGCCGGGCCCTGTGGATGTTTAGGCAGCAGAGACACCTGCTACAGAAACCTGAAGTTTGCCTCTGGGCAGTCCTGAGGCAGAGGCATTGTTATGCACAATAACAACGGTTCCACAGAAAAGTCACCCTTTGACGTGACAACACATGACATCTCTACAGCTTGACAGATGTGTTTTTCTGCGAGGATGGTCTGTCATGTTTAGAATGGCTTGCAACGTGTCTCTTCCCCGTCAGCCTGCTTTCAGAGTTTAAATCTAATGCCAGGAGCCATCATCCGAATGCCTGAGGTTACAAATAGGCAAGACAGAGACATTGGGAAAGATGTCTGTTGGCCCATCCATGGGGCTATCCTGATAACGTCATGGGTCAGTCCCCAGGTGTCCTGGGTTGGACTCTGAGATAATATTTGTATTCCTGTGGCCACCTGGGACCCACACTTCACCTAAGACTGGAAGGAAGGGGCGGCTTGCCTACTGCAAAACGTAACGTATCCAAACCTAGTGGCTACCCCTGCCAATCCCAACACTAACCACCCGCAGCACATTGGGACATTGTGAAATCTTTTGTATCTTAATGCTCTTGTCTATGAAATTAGAATAGTATTGTGCATTTATGCAGTATGGGATAATACGCAAAAACTGCTCAGGACGTGAACGTTAACCAATACAACACCAGCCCTGAGTGAAACACCGGACATCGGGGGCGCAGGGGAAAAATGGGTACGTATTTCTCACAGCTGGAACAAGAAAATGACGAAAGCTTAAAAACGATCTCTAGATTGGATAGGCCCATTACACAGTAACTGATTGTCGACTCATTGCTGAGGGCATCAGAGTTTTGTTTTGTTTTGTTTTTTAAACTTAAAAAAGGTTTTTTCGAGTTTTATGTAATGTACTAGTTTATATACATATACTAGTTTATATACATATCGTTTATATACATATAATGGATTAGTTTAAGGAATGTAATGTATTTGTTTAAGGAATGTAATGTATTTGTACAGTATTATACTGTATACTGTATGCATGTGTAATGTATTCGTGGAAAGGATACTATGTAACATATTCGTTTGAGGAATGTATTGTATTAGTTGAAGGGACAGATAATGTATCAGTTTAAGGTAAAGTTATTACCACATAATAATGTCATGCAAATAGATATTGCAAACCAATTACCACCATGTGTTTAGTTAGTATCCCAGGATTTCAAAATAATGTAAAATTAGGACAATTTTGTTCCATTATAATAAATACTGTTACTTACAATGTATTATCGTTGACCCATGAACAACATGGGTTTGAACTGCTTGGGTCCACTCACATGCAGACTTTTTTTCAAGAGATACAGCACAGTTCTGTAAATGTACTTTCTCTACCTTATGATGTTCTTAATCACACTTTATTTTCTGTAGCTTACTTTTTTTTGGTAAGCAAACAGTATAGAAGGTGTAGAGCATACGAAATACATGTTTGTTGACTATGTTATCAATAAGTCTTTTGGTTTATAGTAGACTACTGGTAGTCAAGTTTTGAGGGAGTCAAAAGTTACACATGGGTTTTCTTTTTTTTTTTAAGATTTTTTTTTTTAATTTATTTGACAGATACACAGCAAGAGACAGAAACAGGGGGAGCAGGAGAGGGAGAAGCAGGCTTCCCGCTGAGTGTGGAGCCTGATGTGGGACTCGATCCCAGAACCCTGAGATCATGACCTGAACCGAAGGCAGATGCTTAACGTCTGAGACACCCAGGTGCCCCACACATGGATTTTCAACTCCATATTGTTCAAGGGTCAACTGAATCACACTATAATTTCTATAATTATATCTATAAACATAATATTACATTATAAATACAACCATATTTTATATACATTATATTATGTACATAATATATTGCATTTTAATGGATTTCTATTTATAATATTATAAATTATACCCTAATAAACTGCTGTCCCTTTTTAAAAATGTATAAAGTTTAGAGAGAGAGTAGGGAGAGAGGCAGAGGGAGAGAGAGAATCTCAAGCAGACTGCACACCGAACGCAGAGACGGACAGAGGGCTTGATGTCATGACCCCGAGATCGCGACCCGAACCAAAACTCAAGAGTTGGAGGTTCAAACCACTGAACCACCCAGATGACCCACACCCCTAATTTTTGAGAATGCATAAGACTTTAGTGAATCATGATCAATCAGTCTCTTGATTGAGATCCGATGTTTGTGTCAGGTACCCTATTGCCCCACCTTCCAAGGAGAAGCCTTCTAAGAAACACCGTTATGTCCTGCAAGGTGGAATGATGAATGCATTTTGTTATATTTCTTGAAGAGTACAGAACCAAAGTCACGTATCTATGGTCAAATGCTGGAAATCAGGCTGCCTGGTTAGACTGAACATGTCCTGCCGGGAGTCACGGACGCTGATATCTGTGATGACCCCATTTGCAAATGTGAGCTGAGCCTGTGCCGAGGGCCATAAGGGGTCATGAAGACCACTGTGGGTGCAGACGGTTGCCATTTCAGTGGAGGATCCAAAGCCTTTGAGAAAGGAGGGGTTGCACGTTGCCATAGATGTCCCAGTTTTGTTGTTGCTGCTGAGGCTGCCATATTGTTAAATTCTCGTCACCTGTGTGAGTGATGTCACTGCAATAGCTCAGTCAAGTATTCCCCACGTGTCCCCACCCAGGACGGTGTCCTCCTCTATGGCTCATCGGACCGTTTCTCTACAATGCAGACGATCCCAAACCCGAGCGTCTTAATGCCTTGAGAATAAAAACAAACCAATCGGAACTCTGCATTTACAGGGGTGTATAAATTCATTTTGCACTCCACAGTGAACCACCATGGAGAAGAATGTAGGTATATACGGGAAAAAATCGCAGACAGGAAACTATGGAAAAAAGATGCTTGCACATCCTTTTCATGACGTCGACCTAACAGGCCCACCAAACTTTGTACAAAATGCCTTGGTGAGAAACTGCTTTTCTTGGGCTTACGGATGGTGAATTGAGGCTTGTGTAAGGGAGGTCTCGCATGAACGTGTAGACATGTGGTAAGTTGCGAAAAATATCTCAGAAAATGCAACATTGAAAGTTCTAGTTGGATTGCAGAGGACTTTGGGTTGGATCTAAGGCATGCAAAACATTTCAGCATATTTCCCCTGATTTTATACAAATATGTGTACCTGAGAGGCTCCTTGGAAACCATGTTCTCATTCTGGGGTTTGGCTTGGGATTTCTGTATCTCACCACTACTCCATTCACCTCTATCAAGGGCTGCAACCCAGGAAATCTCTTCCGGAGGCTCTCTTGACTCTACCCAAATAGGAAAGGTGGTCTACTCCTGGATGCTGGTGTGGACAGTTTATGGAGAAACAGAGAACAGGTCGCTAGTTGCAGGAGGCCAGAGATGAAGGAATGTGGGTTGACAGGTGCAATCCTTGGTTGTAGGATGAAGAAGTCCTGGGTTGTCTGGTGACCATCGTTGGTTGTGCATTTGAAACATGCCGAGAGAGTAGGTTTTACAAATCCCCCCCACCCTCTGGCAAGAAAAATAAACTGTAACTGTATGAGGCAATGGGTATTAACTAGAATGAATGTAGTGATCATTTTATCATATACTCATGTATCAAGTTGCTACATGCATCAAGTTGCTACATTATACACCTCAAACCAATACAATGTTACATGTCAGTTGTGGCTCAGTGAAGCTGGTAAAACTTGAGAAACAAGGTGTTCTCACCTTTAACAAAGTCAAATCATACAGTTACTGAACAGGGAAAGAAACACTGAAGGTTTTGTAAATCAGTTGGAAAACTCTGGGGGGGACATATTCTTAAGGCCTGTATAGTATTCCACTCTCTGGGGTTATGTCTGAGGTTAGCCAAAATCTCAATGTTCTAAGACTTTTTTTTTTTAAATGGAAACAATGGAACAAATATTTTCAAAGTTTCTTTAAACTTGGATTGGTTTATATAGGACAGCTTCTCTGCAGGCAAATATTTGAGGTAAAGATTGAAGATGCAATATACATTTTATATATTACATCATAATATGTAATATATATAATATATTTATATAATATATTATATTGTATATTATATATTACATATATTACATATTACATATTATATGTATCTCATATATATTATATAATATATATATGTATATGTATAATATATATGCATATGCATATGTATATGTATATATTATATGTATATGTATATGTATAATATATACGTATGTATGTGTATAATATGATACATATATATGTATAATACATATTAGTATATATGTATATATACTAATTATTATATAGTATATAGTATATATGGTATATATACTATATAGTATATAGTATATATGATGTAAATATATGTATTATATGTAAATTATATGTAAATATAATATATATCATACATATATATGTGTATATATGTGTGTGTATATATATACATATATACACATATATGTATAATACACATATATGTATAATATATATTATATTTACATATAATTTACATATAATACATATATTTACATCATAATATGTAAATATAATGCATATAATATATATTATATATCCATCTAAATATGCAAATAAATATGTATATTATATTTACATATTAAGATGGATATATAATATATGCATTATATTATGTATAAAGTCTTCAGATACTTATGTGTGAGTTTCTATCCAGAAAAGGATCATTCACTTATAATTCTTATACCCATTTATGGGACCGCCTATTTGCAATCATCTTCAACAAAATTTTATTTTTTTAAAGTGGGCTCCATGCTCAGTATGGGAACCCACTGTGGGGCTTGAACTCACAACCCTGAGATCAAGATCTGAGTCGAAATCAAGACTCCTATGTTCAACTGAGTGAGCCTCCCGGGTGCTCCTGAAACTCTACTTTTTAAATGATTGCTCATTTAACATTCACCATTTTGCTTCTGGGAACGTTTCTTTCGGCTTTACAGCCTTTACCGAGTGTCAGTGTCATTTTTGTTTTCAAAAACGTCTTTGCTCTGTTTTCATTTCCTGTGGTTTCCACAACATATCAACGTTGGAGGTTTTGCCCTTCCAAATATTTGGTAAATATTTGTTCTGGTTTTCTGTGCATTTATAGTTGCCTCTGTGTATCAATTTATAATTCTACTTATTTACACATCACTGTGCTATGTAATAGACACCCAACTCCAATTTGGGGCTAAATCAGTTACCAAAGGCACCAGTGAAAGTTAATCGATAATTCTTGAAGGGAGGGTTTGTCTTCAAGGGTGTTTCTGCGGGGGAAAGGGAAGCAGGGCTTCCATCAGGAGGGCATGAGGGAAATTACTCAAGGGCAGGTCCTTCCCCAGAGCCTGAGTCCCATGACTTAATACAAAAGGTTCCTCGCTGGCACCTCTCCACCCCGCCTTTAATCAAAAGAGAGTACCAGGGTGCCGTGAGGCACAGGTCATTTATTTCCACAATGGTTCTTTCGGTTTCCTTGCAAAGTTTCCTTCCCAGTTTGAGAGCTGGCTCACTACACCGTCTTCCCGAATGAAGGACTCTCTCCCCTCTCTCCCCTGTCCCTTTGCATAATTGGCAGAAAGACTTCCTTCCCCACCAATTCTGCTGCTTGCCTTCCTGTGCCTGGCGGTGAGGAGAAGCACTTCCTAGGAGAAACCGTCCTGCTAAAAAGAGGCACAGACCGGCAGGTTCCAGCAAAGCTGAATGCGACAGGGGGATGCATCAGTGAGCAAGAAACAGCGAGAGCAGAGGTGAGATGTCTCCCACCTTAGGGTTGGGGTACGGGAAAAGGGAAAAAAATCCCTTTGCAAAGAATTTTTTTTTTTTTTTTAAAGAATAGATGTTTTCAGGCTCTGGGATACTAAAAGATGGGCACCACTTCTATCTTTGCAAACCTACCAAGGTTGCAACGTACCCCATTGGGAATATGACATCCTTCCGTTCAAGATTCTGAGTGAAAGGACGCCCATCTCCAACACTTCGTGTCTGTCCTTGGAAATCAGTTATGCGGCATCCAACACTGATTTACGAATGAAATGTAGGGCCTGTGAAAGCAATGGGAGGAGGAGATCTTGGAAGACAAAATAAATGAGTCTCTTTTTTTTTAACCCGTACCTGACGTTGCATGGTGGGACCCCCGCCCCCAAGGGCACTGCAGAGATGAAGGCCCTCCTTTGCTCCCATCCACGAAATGCATGCAGTAGGGGATGTTATATTTACCGTGGATTTTTACAAACATTTTTCTGGTCAGAAAATTAAAGGACTATTTTCTGGTTTGTGTATCTTACTCCTCTCTCTTCCCCAGGCTCTGTAAGGCTGGGCACATGTCCCTTCTTGGTAGAACATGGTTATTTCTGGTTAAAGCATCACCGAGCATCATTTGCTCAGACGAACAACAGAATAGCACACAGGTGTGTATGAATCCATATATGCAATATTTAAATACGTACGTAAGTGTATCCAGAACAATACAACAGATTGAATGATGGAAAATGGTCTTTCTAGCCATGTAAATCAAAATGCTGTTTATATTATTAACAATAAAGCAAAGCCAAGCTTTGCATTTTTGAAAATAATTTTGTCTCTGCTTTGCCCATTTTCGTTCTCATTAATGTTGTTGAATTCAGTAACTGCTTACATGAGTGGGAATATTACAAGACATATGAAAACAAACAAGATAGAACCTTACCTCCCATAAACAAATGTTCTAGCGCCTGAGTTTTTTTTTTTTAATGCTTGTTCTTCAACCACATTATGCATTAATAGTTGTCTTAAAAGGTTTAAAGAGTTTGAAATGTAAAACATATGAATTAAATATGTGTTTGTGGTTTATTTTTAGGAGACAAATAACATGCATTTCCTTGATGTATTTTTTTCCCAAAAAGAACAAAAAGAAGCTTGTGCTGTGTTTTAAGAATACCATGTCTTGGGGGTGCCTGGGTGGCTCAGTGGGTTAAAGCCTCTGCCTTCGGCTCAGGTCATGGTCCCAGGGTCCTGGGATGGAGCCCCGCATCGGGCTCTCTGCTCAGCGGGGAGCCTGCTTCCTCCTTTCTCTCTGCCTGCCTCTCTGCCTACTTGTGATTTCTGTCTGTCAAGTAAATAAAATCTTTAAAGAAAAAAAAAAAAAAAGAAGGCCATGTCTTTTAGAGATGCATTTCCAAATAATACTTTCCTGCATTTAAGGAAAACAGCAGACCTTTGTGCATCTTAAGTTTGACTTTAACATGTACTAGAACCAGTTCATGTTATAAAATCACCTGCTTTGTACTCAGGATAATGTAAATGGCTTTGCCAGTTTTGGAGTCCAGCATTCAACATTTTGTGATGAACTTGTAAGTACCAGTCACGTGTTTCTAGGAAAAGATTCTTACTACAGTGGGTTCATGGGCTCCTATAATATGCACTACTGTTGTCCTGAATATTTTTAAAAATCTGCATTATTTGAATTCAATTAATTAACATATAGTATATTACTAGTTTCACAGGCAGAGGTCAGTGATTCATCAGCCATCAAAAAAAAAAAAACTTGCCATTTGCAATAGTGTGGATGGAGCTATTGTGCTAAGTGAACTAAGTCAGAGAAAGACAATTAACATATAATTTCACTTATCTGTGGAATTTGAGAAACAAAACAGAGGATCACAGGGGAAGGGAGGGAAAAATAAGACGACGTCAGGGAGACAAACCCTAAGACTCTTAACTCTAGGTAAAAAGCAAAGGGTGGCTGTTGCTGTGAATTTTGTTCAAGTCCCAAGTTGGCTTATCAAGTGCTGGAACTCATCCAAGGAGGAGACCAGAACGAAGAAGGAGTCAAGGAGATGGGATCTCTCTGATGGACTTTACTCCTGAGTCTTCCCACTGGGCTTTTGGCTTTGGTTCTTGGCCAGATGATGCTTCCCTAACTGGGGAAAAGATGATCTCGGTCTCCCTGGCTGGCTGCTGATGTGAGAACTCATTGGTTCCACGGTAATCTACTTCTGTCCTATGGCTTCATCATTTATGACCCTTGCAGGGGCCTTCCACAGACCCGCGATGAATCCGCCAAGCCCTTCTGTACCAAATTCAGTCCCTCTTGCAATTTTCTGTGTTGTGCGTGGTGATGGCCTTCCTAATCTGACATCAGGTTGCCTAAGTGGGGACAAGTCCTTCAGCTGCTCGAACACGAATGTTGTCAAAAGAAAAGAAAAGCAAGAGAGGGGGCCCTTGGCATATTACATCATTTCAAGGTCATTCTGTGTGTCCAACATCAGGTGTTGAGTTGTGGCTGGAGCTCAGTTACAAATCCAGAGTTGTCCTTCAAGATAGTGCATCTAGGGAGAAGATGCATTCTATGTGGGAAATAATATGGAGGATGATGAATGTGAATAGGATTTGTCTTTCCCCCCCAAAATCCAACTATGAACCTTCTTTCAGAGAGAATTGATATGAGAGAATTGATACATTATTTGGAATTCTTCCTGTGTTGTAAGACATGCAAATATGTCTTGGTAATGTCTTTGTGTTTTTCCAGGGGTTGGTCTTGGAGGTGGTCTCCAAGCAGGTGCAGATCAGGCACTGTGGGGGCATCAAAGAGGGGAAGGCATAAGGTTGTGTTGCTGCCTTCTGGGAAGTCCATTGTGGCCCTGGGGCACAATGTCGTCTCTGAAAATCCACTGTGATTTCCAGCTTCCATGCTTTTGTTAATCTAACACAGAAGTCCACAAAGTTTATAATGAAGACTGTAGGTTCTGATGGCCATAGAGCCTTTGTTATGAGTGTTTAACTCTGCTCTCATGTGAAAATCTGCTCTCGTGTGAAAATGGCCATGGATGGAATGTGAATGCATGAGTATAGGAGTGTTCCAATAAAACTTTATTTATAAAAAGAGGAGGAGGTAGACCAGATGTCAGCCTGTGGTTTACCAATGTCTGGTCTAATAGGGACATTTGTGTCAGGCAGACATGAATAGAAATAAATACATGTCTGATAGTGACATAAATACATAAATCATAGTATATGATACATACATATAAAGTCATATATTTAATATAATGTATATATAATACTATATAAATAAAATAATATATAATATGATATATAATATGATTTATATATACATTTATATAAATTTGTATTTATATATTTATATTATGTATATTATATATATATAAATCAGACATAAATACATGTCTGATTTCTATGGAATGCAGAAAAGGATTAACTTTGAATCTGAGGTCCAAAAGAAAAAAAAAAGCGTACTGAACAAAATTGCACACATATACCCTTCCCCTGGAGTGTGACCTGCCTATGTTGACCCCTCTCATATTCCTCATAAACCATTCTATTGCTCTCCATTTAGAGTTTCTCTCTATATTAAGTAGCAAATTGCAGTATTATTTTTTTAAAAATTGAGGTACAATTGACACATAGCATTTTATCAGTGTCAGGTATACAAACATGATGATTCGGTATTTGTGTATCTTGGGAAGTGATCGCCATCGAGAGTCTAGCTAACGTCTGTTGCCAAACATAGTTACAGATTTTTCTCTTGGGATGAGAACTTTTATGATCTACACTTGTAGCAACTTTCAAATATATAATATAGTATTACTGAATATATTTGCCATGCTGTACATTACATCCCCAAGACTTGGGTATTTTTTTTTTTTTTTTTAGATTCTATTTATTTATTTATTGATTGATTGATTTATTTGACAGACAGAGATCACAAGTAGGCAGAGAGGCAGGCAGAGAGAGGGAGGGAAGCAGGCTCCCTGCTGAGCAGAGAGCCCGATGCGGGGCTCGATTCCAGGACCCTGAGATCATGACCCGAGCCAAAGGCAGAGGCTTTAACCCACTGAGCCACCCAGGCGCCCCAAGACTTGGGTATTTTTGTGACTGAAACTATTCCTTTTGACCTCTTCCGTTCATTCTGCCCATGCATTATACCCTGCCTCTGGCAGCTACTGATCCATTCTGAGTTCTGTTGTTGTTGTTGTTGTTTTTTAAAATCCCACTTATAAGTGACATCATATAGTATTTGTCTTTCTGTGACTCGTTTTCTTAGCATACTGCCCTCGAGGTCCACCTATGTTGTCACGAATGGAGGAATTCCCTTCCTTTTGAAGGCCGAAGAATATTTCATTACATGTAGACGTCACATTTTCTTTATCCACTCATCTGCTGATGAACACTTACATTGCTACCATGTGACATCATGTATGTTATTAGAAATGTTTCATGTTGTTTCTTACAAATACTCCAGTGAACACCCACACCGTGGCAGCTCCCATAATGCTAATGAAAATTTTGGGTCTTCAGTAAATGTCTGTTGAACACAATCACATGCAAATGACTTAGCAGAAGAGTCTCAAAAGATAGAACAAATGGTCAGCTTTGTTGCTCTTCCAGGAAATTTGAAAAAAAATATTCAGCGTGTTTGCATGGAGCACTGAGTGTGGTGCATAAACAGTGAATTCTGGAACATTGAAAATAAATTAAAAAAAAAGAAATTAAAAGAAAGCAATTCATGAATCATTGAGGGCTATATCAAAAGCTAATGATGTGCTATATGTTGATTAATTGAATTTAAATGAAAAAAAAAAATTCAGTTCTATTGAGAGACAAAAAATAACACCTTCGTAGACACAGGGCAATTCTGTGGGTACATGTATGTCCAGCCTGTGTTATGGCAGAGTTCAAATAATATTCCCATTCCATCCACATGGGAATGTTATGTTTTCTAGGGGGAATTAAAGTTTCAGAGTTACAGGATTGGGAGGAAAATGAGAAAGGGACCATGTTTTTACAGTACTCATGCTTGTGATGGGGCTCATCTGAGTTTTTCTGTTATGGACAGGGAGCTTTTAGAAGATGTTCAGGGTGCCCACCCTTATGGAAAATTATTTTTAAAAATTTTAACTTTCTTTATTAAGTTTCTATTTAAAAAGCAAAGGAAGTCTTTCATTATTATTTCTGAAAAAAATGAAGTATCTGTGTGTATGAGTTTGTGTATGTGGTGTGTAATTTTATACTGTACTAAGAACATATGAATTATTGTTGTAGACAGGAGGACCTTAAACAGATAATTAAATAAATAGATTTAGTTTTTCTTTGGATAGGCGTGTCCCACAAGCACATCTTGGGATGTCGTCTATGTTTCCTGAATTTCTCTTCTTCCCCCATGTTAGGGTAATTGAGATGAATCACCAGGATCCCCACACGTTTCTTTGTTGAACATTCATAATGGTTGGATGGGAAAGTGCTCTATTCCCAGTGGGGGTCTCTCTAAACCCTCTGTAAATCTCCTTCTATTCAAGAAACCAACCATTTATCACAATAAATAAGTAAATAAGTAATCCTCTTAAGATGTATCTGTGCGTGGGTATGTGTGTGTAATTCAATGGGAACTCTATAGTTTCTGCCTTCGCATACATACTTTGTTTCTTTTTTCAGTTTTCTCCTTTTCATATATAATCCCAAGGGGGTCTATCCCTAGATCAAGACAAGTTTACTTATTTTACCACTAAGTTAAACCACTCACATGCAATCAGAATAAGTAAAACTAGGGCAAAAAAAGGTCTTTTTTTACTACAGTGGTGCCTTCTATTTTGTTTCAATTAGATAGTTAATGGCATCGGTGTTAGCTGTGTTGATTCCTTTCCAGGTGTGTTTTAAAGTGAATTCTGCATCCCTGTGAATCTCAATATTAGAAACACGAAGGTCCTCTTCCATGAACATTTATAAGATACACAATGGGTTCACTTTTAAAATGTCTTATTTATGCCGTTAAACAATGTGCTTTCCGATGGTAATTTTAAAGAGTTAGAAAGGCCCTTTATAAATTGCTTCTAGAAAGAATGCACTGAAATAATTCCTCAGGGACGAGCTAGTTCACTCTCAGTGATTTTTTAAGGGTAAGTTACAGATGGAAGGAATGGAAATGTGACCAGTCTGGAGTATGGCTTGGAGGAACACGCCCAAGGTCGTGTCTATGAGAGTCAACCACTTGTGCTAAACAGAGGACTGGGATGTGGTGTTCGCTGTTCATTTGTCAGAAGGGTGAAATTTGACAGGAATATTGGGATTTCCATTACTATATCTGTGGAGCACATTTTTAGAACTTCTTACCTTCAAGACACTTCAGTATTTCATTACCATATCGAACGTGAGGAAAATGATCCATCACTTTCTTCTTAGACCATTTCATTGTTTTACACACACACACACACACACACACACAATTTTTTTCCTGTGAAAATGAGTTTGAATTAGGAACATTTTATTTTCAGCCTTCCAAAACTAATTTTATCGAATGCTTATTTTGTTTAACAGCTATCCTAGCTCATTGTCCATGGTGTGGAATGCACTTGAAGGCTAGAGGATTTTTGCAGAACATATCCCTGTCCGAGTTGGGTGGTCAGTCCAGCCTGTGCTATCCAATACGGTAGCCAACCGTCAGACATGACCACACTCCAGCTACAATGAAATGCAATGATACAATAATATACGCTAGCTTCAGTGAAATAAATACACATTTATTTCAATGAAGTAACAATACATGACATGAAAATAAATGGAATAAAATTAACTCAAATGTAAGACCCAGTTCCTCGGTCACACTAGCCACATTTTAAGTGCTTATGGGCCACGTGTGGTTAAGGACTGGCATTCTGAAAAGTTGAGGTGACATAATATTTCTACCATTGCAAAAATTCTGGTGGACAGTGCTGATTAACAGAAGGGAACATTTTGTGCAGAATTCAGTGGCCAAAGAGCTTTAAAGAATTTTTTTTTAATCCCCACTGAGTGCCCCAAAGGTCCAGTATTCTGCAAACCAGAGTATCACCTGATGTGGAATCCTTAAGCTGAGTTGCTGAATGTGTGACATGGATGGGTGCTGCTCTCTTTGGAATAGAGGTGGTAGGAATCAAAGCAGGAAAGTAGCTGAAGCATCTACTCCCTATAAAGAGAGCAGGTGGGTGGCATGTATCTTTTAACATCGGAAAATCTTTGCAAATGAGCTTGCTTTCCTTTTACTGTGTCTGTTAATCACATGTATTAGCTTCCTGAGCCTTCTGTGACAATTGATCACAACCTGGGTGTCTTAAAGAAGCCCAGAAATTTACTTTCTGATAGTTCTGGAGGCCAGAAGTCTGAGAGCAAGGTGTGGGTCTGGCTGGTCCCTTCTGGGGGTTCCAAGGGAGAATGTGTTCCCGGGCTCCTCCCAGCATCTGGGGCTGCCTGGAATCCTTGGTGTTCCATCTTTGTGGTTCCATGTCACGTGTTTCTATGATTCCATGGCCTTTTCCCCTGTGTCTCTCTGCATCCAGATCTCCCTGTCCTTATAGGGACACATCAGTCATCTAGTGAGGATCCACACTAACCGACGATGACTTGACGTGAACTTGATTTCATTGGCAAAGACCTTATTTCCAAATTAGGTCACATTCTGAGATACTGGGGTCTGGGACATGAACATATTTTGGGGGGGGGGAGAGACAATCCAAGCCATAAGTATTCTTTAGCTTTCCAGTTAGAGAGTGAGTATGAGTTTACGATTGTTGAATTTAGGAACCAGAACCATTTGAAACTAATGGAAGACTAGAAGCTCCACACTTACACTCATGCCTTGAAAGAAATCTCTGGTTGCATCCTCCAAGAGAGATATTATTGGCCATCCCATTCTGAAAGGTGGATGTGGGTACTAAATGGGTTATTCGTTTTTGCTTTTGTCTTTGTGCTTTTTTTTTTTTTTTTTTTTTTACTTTCCCAGCCTCAGCATGTTTGCAAATTGAGACAGGATGGAATCAGCCCACACAATCCTCGAATGCAGTCCACACGGTCCTACAATTCAAGTAACGGCACTGAAGAACCATTTCATAGTCTTAGATGGTGAACATCTGCTCTGTGGATGTCACACAGAGCCACAAGGTGGAGGAGACACAGTCTCACTGCGAGCTTGGGAATCCAATGGACCTGCCGAAGACAAATCCATGGAGAGCTGGCATTTTTATGGACACTGACAAAATGCGCTGGAAAGTAGGGCTGTCACTCAGAATCCCTGGTTTCTTTGGGGAGAAGGAGAAGCTGAGTCTCAGAGGAAATCCTGAGAGCAAATCCTGGCTCCATCAAGAGAGGACGTATCCTGAAGGCAGGATTCAGAAATTCAGAACCTGGTGCTTCTAAAGTTCAAATTCACACTCCTGGGTCTGTTAACTTAATTTCTGTCTTTACAGGCACTTTCTGTTTTGGTTTTCCGGGGCAGCCATAACAAAGTGCCACAGAACAGTTGGCTGACAACCATAGAAATTTATTGTCTCTTTCTGGTCCGGAGATGAGAAGTCTGAAATCAAGTTGTCAGGAGAACTGTGCTCCCTCTGAGACTCTTGGAAGAATCCTTCCTTGACTATTTATGGCTTTGCTGGTGTCTCTGAATCCCCGGCGTCCCTTGACTTTGACATACAACACTCCCATTTCTGCCCTCAGCTTTGCATGGACTTCCTGTGTGTCTCTATCTCTACATGGCCTTATTCTCGGAAGGGTACCAGTTATATTGGATTAAGGGTCCAGCCTCTCCAGTACGGCTTCCTCAGTAACTAATCATGGCTGCAAAGATCCTGTTTCCAAATATGGTCACATTCTGAGACACCGAGAGTTAAAACTCAAGCATGTCATTTACTGGGGTTAGGGGGGAGAACACAGTTCAACCAGTAACAACCTCCATATAAAATAATCTGATAAAATTTGACCAACTTTTGAAGCTTTGAGTTTCACTATCCCCATACTGTCTTCCCCAAACACCCTAGGCTATATTCACTACTGTGTTTTACAGAAATACCCATACAGCTTAATGATCAATGTCTAATCGTTTCCTGTCTACTTGTTTTATTCTTTGACAGAGGATGTAAACTTTTGTAAAAAGTAAAAAACTATTCTTATAGGAGTTTTGTACTCCCCCAAGCTCTAAAAGCCCTTAGTTATTAAAGAAAGTTGGATTGAACAACCACTTCTAGAAAACAGTCTGTTTATGCTACAGAAAAGATAATGCAGTATCCTTCGATTTTCATTCATGGCTCCCTTATGAGACTGGTGGGTCCTTTCCCTTGTATTTCATGAGTAGTTTTATTTCTTAAATGACAATTTGTTTTTGTAAGTGCAGAGCGAGCACTCCATAGGACAATTCTCAAACAGGGATAATGTATTTCTTCTTCCTGTTGTTCTGCTATCTGATGTTCCACGTGCTCAAACTGGGTTCTCTGGACATCTGCTTGCCCCTGGAGTCTCCTCAAAAGATATAGCCATTGTTCTCAGGAAGACAAGAGTTTTCACCTCAACCAGGACATCCAGAGGGAAAGCAGATACTTCGCATCTCCACAGAGTTTCCAAAGCCAATGGTTTTCCTTATTTTGAGTTTGACAAGCGTTTTTACTGTGCCCTTGGCAAATATCTACCATGGGAATAAGCACAGTGAAGGACACCTACATGTCTGTTGTGTTATCAAGGAGTGGGCACCTTGGGGAGATGAAAACATGTAGCATTGTGTGATGGGAAAAGCCAGAAGGAGGACAGAGTTCTGATCCAGAAGGTGGTATTAACAGGGAGGCATCGTGAATGAGCAGATTTTCTAACCATATATACTCCTGTATATAGATCATATTTCCAAGTGCCTTGTCCAGAAACACGTTTATGAATTGACATCAGGACCCATGAATGGTGAAGCTGGGAAGTATCAAGGGGTCTTCCATTGAATACACTCAGGTGTACACAGACCTTCAGCAGACACCAAGGGTTCACGCCTTTGCCAAAAGTTTCCACCTGATGGTTTCAGGGTGGCCACATGCTGCCGGCATCAAAGCCTGCATTTTCAGGATGGGTAACTGCCTCCATAGGATGTGTTGGTCAATGGCGGGTTAACCACTGATCAAGGAGATATTGTTACTTACCTGCCCATGGGTTTGCCTATCATTTTGGAATTTTCAGGCCAGTTTCCAGAGGGAGTCTGTCACGAATAAGGCATGAGCCTGAGATGAGAATGATTTTCCAGGTAGCTCTACCACCCATTCCTTCTACTTATTTCCAGCTGTTGCCTGGCCTGTGTCATCAAGATAAGGACTTTCTTCCAAAGGGGCCTTTTATCAGAAAGTGAACTCCACAGGCAAATGCATTATCTTCCATCCCCCTTTTTAGGGTAAGTCTTTAGGCTGTAGCTGAAACTTGGCTCCTTGACATGTGGGTTTATTAATTAGCTCTTGGGCTCCAGTGAATTTAAATGGGATGAGGCACCAACAGTGCTCAAGTGAAGGACTATCCCTGCCCCCATGCGGCAAACCTTGATTCTGCCTCGTGCCAGCAGGTTCATCCCATCTCTGTGATTTACAACATAGAATGTTCCAGGAACACGCTTCTGAGTAGGCACCACTATATGCGACCAATAGAAAAGCAGGAGTTTCGATGAGGTAGTCAGAAGAGAAACAGAATTATAACGGAGACTAAAGGAAAGTATTTATTTTTATTTTTTGTAATTGAAGTGTGAACCTAATAAATGTCACAAATATGAATGAGATGAGTCTTTTGACCACAGAGAGGCTGAGAATCACCAGGAGTGACATGGGCACCAGGCAATGTTCCTGTGTCCATGTCCTGTGTTCATGTGTTGATTCTGACTGTTCCTCAGTAGACGTGCATTAGTGGACCATTTATCTGGTCATAATTACAAGAGCAAGTAGCCCTAATGAGACAAGGGGAAGAGTAAATAGACAAGGGGCCAACAGTCCAGTATGGGAGGGACGGTCCCAAACCTAAACATCCCAAACACAGAAGTTATGTCCATCGCTGCTATGGTCTTTGGCAACTCAAACATCTGTGTTTTTGCTCATGGGGGGAAACATCGTTAGCACTTACCAGTCTGAGAAGCCAGGGCTCCCTGTGCTGCTGATTGAGGAAGATCACAAGGGCGTCTTTGAAGAAGACTGAGCTGGACTAAAGACTCCCCACGACGTGTGATGCATGCACTGAAACTAGACATTTCAGTATGAGTTGAGTATGAGGTCATTACGTTCAATTTATGGCACTTACTAGCCTTCCTGAGCTCATAGAAGTGTCACCGTAGAAGCCGAGAGGTAAGTTTGAAGGTGGAAAGGGGAGCATTTTATGGAGAGTAATTACAATTTGTAAAATCTGAACCTATCGACCCATTCAACCCATGACCTGGAGAAATGTCAGACACAGCATCCTCCGGCTTCATTTCTCTGGGCAGCCAAGCTGACAACTCTACTGTGAACTTTGGATCTTACCTTGATGGCAAGGTCGGGCCATTTCAGAAAGTCAACGAGAAATTCAGCAAGAATCAGGATCACTGTGTCAGATACTACTTAAGAGACTCCGAGTTTTACTTTCTGGTGCTCAGCTAAAAACTCAGTCTTTAAACTGAATCAATATCATAATCATCTAATATTCTGTTGTATTCTTAAATGTGTACTTTTTGATGGGAAATTCTCTAGGTATTGGTAACAGAAGAATAAAATAGGCAGACAAAAGTCCCAGCACTCAGCATTAGGGAGCTAAGACCCAATAAGCAATGGGTATATTACATGACTGGCTTCTACAGGACGTGACCAGGAGGTCAGTGCTGTAGAAAAGAGAAAAGCAGAAGGGGATAAAGGAAATTGGGGTGCTGAAAGTGCAGGCTGTTGTAATGGAACATAGGGACACCTACAATTCTTTGTGCCCCCAGAAGATACTGCGAATGACCTTCAGGACCATGATATTCAAGGAAAGAAGCTGGACACCAGAAGCCACATGTTGTAAGACTCCATTCATAGGAAATGTGCAGAAAGGGCAAATCCGTGGAGAAAAATTTCACCCGCCATTTCTTTTCGTGCCAATGTGATGAGATCAAGTTTATGACATCAGGAGGAGGGGATTTAAAATCAATATCTTCAGGTACAACTCTGTCAGCTTCATGGCACATAAGTCTCTTTCTTTAGAACATTAATGATGGATCCCGCCATATTTACGGTCGCTTTTGTTGCTTGCACTTTTGGTGTCACATCTAGAAAAACGGTTGCAGAGACTGATGTCAAGCAGCTTTCTTCCATGAACTGTTGTCTTCTCAGAGTTTTATGGTTTCACGTCTTTTGCTTAAATCTAAGTGTTCCTCAGTGGGTGAATGGGTGATGTGACATAAGTATAGTGGAATAGTATACAGCCAGGAGAAAGGAAGATATCCTGCTACGTGTGACAACATGGATGGACCTAGAGGTTAAAAAAGACCTTGATCCTGGGGCACCTGGGTGGCTGAGTGGATTAAGCCTCTGCCTTTGGCTCAGGTCATGATCCCAGGGTCCTGGGATCGAGCCCTGCATCAGGCTCTCTGCTCAGCAGGGAGCCTGCTTCCCTTCCTCTCTCTCTGCCTGCCTCTTTGCCTACTTGTGATCTCTGTCTGTCAAACAAATAAGTAAAATCTTAAAAAAAAAAGTCGTTGATCCCTAGAGACACTGTCTAATGGGTAAGCTAATGCACAGACAAAGGAAGGTACACATGTGGTCAGAGCAACCTCAAGAACGTTGCCCCTGCCTGAGCATGGGGATCCACCTCGTATGTGGAACAATCATGAAGGAACTGGACACCAATGATGTTGGCCCAGCTGTCCAGTTACCTGGACAAATAAGCACAGAGAAAACCATGATTTTGTTTTGCCAAGAGTTGTTGGGAATCTCGGATTCCCACTTGAGTCTAAGCAGTTTGGCAAGTTTCTTGTGTCAGTTTCTGTATGAATGGTGGCATTGTTTTAGAATGTCTCCTTGAACTTGTTCAAGGCTCCATTTTGAATATTATCTTTATTTTGATCTTTGTTACAGGGTATTTACAATTCTGGATAAAGTAGGGAAACACAGTTTAGATTCTCTGAGGGCACCAGGGAGGGGGCATAACATGGGAGCGTAGTTGAAACCAGCAGGTGAAGGGGGATGGAGACTTGGCCAACATCAATGAAAGGATGGGAGGCAGAGAACATAGGTAAGAGGGAACCATCCAAGACTTTGGGGCTGGGAGGGTCATTATCAAAATAGAGTTTTAGAAACAGACAGGGTGAAAGTGTTGGTTCCTTCTCCATTCCCAAGCAAAGCCCGAGACTAAACTCACCACAGAAGAAATATAACATTTTCATAACTGTATTTGATGTATGAATCTAAAATCTTGGCAGTCACACTATTTTCATATTCAAACAAATAAATCATAAAACTTTATGGATAGAAATTCTGTGGGGAAATGTGGTGTTTTCTTCCATTTTTTCTTCATTATTTTCTCTGTCCTTCTCTCCATCCGTCTCTCCCTTTTTTCCTTCTTTCCTTCCGTGCTCTCTCTCTCCTTCCTTCCTTCTTTTGTTCATTCATTCATTCCATCCTCTCCTGTCTCCTTTCATTTTTGGAGGGGGGGGGAGAGGGGGTGGTGGATCGAGGATAAGGGTAAGAGGAATTCAAATATATCTGAAAAGTGCACAGTGAAAAGTTGAAAAGTTGCAAGCCCCTTGATGCACGGTTCCCATTACCGACACAGACACTTCAAAGTGAGAGAGAGGAGACCCAGATTGGATGCCTCCCAGGAGATTCGATTGAGATGCATGAATATTTCAAGGTTTGTCTTCAGAGGAGTGAGATGTGACCATCAGCACACACATCGCCCGCCATTTATTAATATGTGATGGATTGCTTCTCTTGCACCTTTAAAAAATGCAGCACCAAATGCTTTTTCACTTTCTCCCCTGTGTGGAATTTTAAAATCCTTCCAGGGAACACAGGGAATTGACAGATTCATTTCTCTTAAGAAATGATAACTTACGTAGATGAGCACTGTACGAAGTATCTACATATATATTATTTTATCATAATACTCTGGTGAGATAAGTGAGCAGAACGTTGGATTTTTAGGTTGGAAAGATGACGCATTTTAAATTGATTTGACCCACCTAAGTCTTAAGAACTACTGAATGAGAATGGTGAGATCAGTAACCAGGGTTATTTTCATTACACTACAGAGGGTATTATTAACTCATTCAAGCAAAGGGATTCCTTATGTTTTTTGTTGTTGTTGTTGTCGGTTTTATTTTGGATTATATGTGGTTTTTCTTCTCATGCTCGAGGATTCTCATTGGAATAGTTGTTGGTTCTGTTTTCTCTCCTCTATCTGTAAAGCTCTAATTAAAAAAAGCTTAGTTAATCAAAGACTTTCTTTCTGCTATTGTGTACAAATTGCAAAGTAATTAGGCAAAAGGAGATTTTTAATATAAAGCGGGATTGAAATACAATAGTTTTCATTAGTTGGGAGGCACTTAGAAGGGCCGATAGCTCGCCACTGCCATTGGGACCACTGGCCCTGGGGCATCTTTGACTTATCGCCAAGTGCCAACATGCAACCAGTATCGTGTACTCATTGTCACCACTGTGCTGTGAGCCTTGATTTAATTTTTTAGAGTTGATTGAGAACCATATGGGTTGATAGTCTAGGAAAATTAGACTTTACCATTGCCGAATCTTAAACTTTAATACGCACGAAAATCACATGATAATTTTGTTCACATGGAGATGCCAAGTCGGCAAAGGTAGGGGCAGGAGGTGGTGTATTTTTCCTCAAGCTCTTAGGGACGCTGAAGCTGCCTTCCAAGGACTACACTTGGAAGACTGAGATTCTTGGCTAAACGTGACTAAATGCCCCTCGTTGAACACTGCAGGATTCTCATCACCTGACCAAATGGTGCATGGACAGCTGCTTTCAGTTGTTGCTTGATTGTAGAGTGCCTCTACTAACTCTATGTCCCTTCCCAGTTAGGCTCTTTGCTCAGACTCTCAAGTATTGATAAGTCTGCTTGGTGTGATTATAATGACAAGACGCATATAAGAAAGATACACACACAGACACACATGCATATATCACAGTGTTTTGAGAAATATATATCATATTAATATGTTATCTATTATGTACAAATACACAGATATATATATATATGCATTTATCACAACATATTATGAGAAATTGATACATATCTATTACATGCATTTTATATAGTAGTGGTCTACTTACCTATCATCTGTCATCTATGTATAATCTATTTATCCATCATCTATCTCTCTATCATCTATTTATCCATCCATCCATATCTATCCATCCATCTATCCCTACATCCATCTATCTATGTATCATCTATCTATCATCTATCATCTATGTATAAACTATCTATCCATCCACTCTGTCATCTATCTATCCATCATCTACTTATCATCTATCTATCCATCCATCCATCCATCCTACCTATCCATTCATCTCTTCCTACATCGATCTATCTATCTATCAATCATCTATCACCTATCATCTATCATCTATGTATAAAGTATCTATCTATCCATCCATTCTATCATCTATCCATCATCTATCCACCTATCATCTGTCCATCCATCTTATCTATCCATTCATCTATCCCTACATCCATCCATCTATGTATCTATCTATCTATCTATCATCTATGTATGAAGTATCTATCCATCCATTCTATCATCTATCCACCTATGGTATCTATTCATTCATCTATCCCTACATCTATCTATCATCTATCATTTATTTATCCATGCATCCATCTATCCCTACATCCATCCATCTATCACCTATCATCTATCACCTATCATCTATGTATAAACTACCTATCTATCCATCCATTTTATTATCTATCTATCCATCATCTATCTACCTATCATCTATCTATCCATCCATCATATCTGTCCATTCGTCTATCCCTACATCCATCTATCTATCATCTATCATCTATCTATCTACCTATCTATGTATCATCTATTCAACAAGGAATGGGTTCTTGCTGCATTCTGATTTATTTTTAATTACTACACCCTCCCCCTTTCTTTTCTGCTTGAAGAGGCCTTTCTTATAAACTATTTACTATTTCTCATCCCCAATTACATCTCTTCCCTTTATGTACAATAAAGAAAACCACTGTTTTCTTTGTTTTAATGGATATCTCTAACTCTTATATCTCTAGTGATATTCTGGGCCATTTTTTTTTTCTATTAACTTCTACATAGTCTATGCAAAAGAGATGAGCAGTTTTCAACCATTTTGTTTTTCTGGTAATAATGGGGAACAATGATATGGATACATAAAATCTCATTTTGGAGGAAGATTTTTTTTGTTTTTTCCTGGTAAGACCTGTCTGTAACATGCCTCTCTAGCTTCTTGGCTGAAATGAGATCGTTGCTTTTTTATGTGTCTCAAAACACACTTTGAATACAGATGCCGATTCAACCACCTTGACTCAAGAAAACACAGGTCTAGCTCCTTTGCATTGGAAATTGTGCTGCTCCTGCTAATATCTTTGCTATTCTCATAACCTAACTTTTTGTTTTTAGAAGTCCCAAGGATGTTTATTTTTAAACAGTAAATGATAGAAATCTAGAAAGAGTTTTAGAATGAAATTTCCTCTAGAGCTGCTAATTTTCTCCCTCTATAATGTGTCATATTGCAGTATATCCTCACATTGCTAATAATTTTAAAGTGAGCTCTTGCTAGCCACACTTGCTTTGACCACTGTTGTGCAACTGTCTCCCCAAAAAGGAGGTCTGTGGCTCCAGTTATGAAAATACAGCCTCAAGAAGAATGATGACTCAAAGGCAGACACGAAGACGGTCATGTTCTGCCTGTGTTCATCTCACTAGTAAATCTGTCCTTACTGGTACAATAATTAGATTTTTTTTTCTCTTTTGGATCTATGACTGCATTCAGAAACGTGGTGTGTTCAACTTTCCATGATGGTGGAAGTGTCCTTTGTCTGGGCTGTCCATGTTGCTAGCTAACTGTGGCTACTCAACACTGAACACGTGACAGGTGCAACATGAGGAAATTATTTAAAATTTTTATTATACCAAAAAGAGCCAATTTAAATGAAATTTGCCATATGAACTATCTCTAAGTGCACAGGTCAGTAGTTAAGTATTGTCATTCAATAGAGCTCCAAAATGCTCTCCTCTTGCAAAACTGAAACTCTATACCCATTAAACCCATCCTTACTCCCTTTCTCCAGGCCCCAGCTTCTACCATCTACCCTGTCTTTTCCACCTGATATAAGTGGAATCATACAGTATTTGTCCTTTTGTGACTGGCCTATGTCACTAATCATCATGTCCCCAAGGTTCATGGTGGATGTAAGAATGTCCTTCCTTTTCAAGGCTAAGTCATATTCCATTGCATGGATGGACTGTGTTTTGTTCATCCATCAATGGATGCTCATATGTTCGGCAATTGTGAATAATGCTGCTTTAGAGCATGAGTGAACAACTATATTGTTGGGTTCCTGCCTTTAGTTCCTGTGAGCATATATGCAGAAGAATGATCGGATCATATGATAAATCTACATTTAATCTTTTGAGGCACCACCAAACTGGTTTCCACAGGTGCTGCAGCATCAGATCCATGAGGATCTGAATATTTTATTGTAATCAAATTTAAATAGCCACTTGGAGCTGGTGTCCATCATACTGGGCATCATAGTCTTAGTGAGTAAACAAAAAAAAAAAATTTCACTGATTACATACAAATAAAACATAGAGATTGGGACCTGCAATTATTACAGTAATAATAATGGCGAATTTTACTTTAAAAATATTTGGAACAATGATTGGTCTTCTATTTTGCTCTTAAAAAGTATAAAAAGCTACCTTGAAGTTTTAGGAGTTCAAGTATAAAAACGTTGCAATTTGAGTGAACTAATACTGACAATGAAGCTAAAACTTGTGCTGGTATCATGTTGAATTGAGTATAGAGATGGGTGTCCTGGCCATACCTGCTTGCAAGGCCATGACAGGTGAGGCTGTGTGCAGGAATGTATGTGAAAGTTCAGAGATACATCTTGTGTTGATGACTCATTGTTCCTCAGGAACTGGGGGGGTTTGGGACAGGACATTTTTTCCAGAGATACTCCATTGGGTCATGATGACTTGCACTTAGGAAAAATGATCAGACAACCCACACAAGGACTGTCCTTATGGGATCAACTCAGGATGGCAGAATGCTCCACATGGCAGCTCAGAACTCCAGATGAAAGTATCCCAGGGGTCAGGAAGGTCATCACCGTATTAGGTTACTCTGGCTGCTGTAACAAAATGCCACATGCCTGTGGGCTCTGGCAATAAGAACTCATCCTCCCCCAGGTCTGGAGACCAGAATCTGAGATCCAGGTGGGGCAGGGCCACTGAGATTCGGATGAGACAGGGCCACATTCCCTCCAGAGGCTCCAGCAGGGCGCGTTCCTTCCTGCCTCTTCCAGCTTCTTGGGGCTCCAGGCATCCCTGGACTTGTGGCCGCATCCCTCCCAGCTCTGCCTCCATCCTTGTGTGGCTTCTCCTCTGTATCCATGTCTCCTTTTTTTCTCTTCCAAAGACACCTGTCATTGGATTCAGAACCACCCATATCCACGATGAGCTCATCCTGAGATCCTTATGTTAATTACATCTGTAAAGAAGTTTTTTTTTTCTAAATAGGGTCACATTCACAGGTTCTGAGAGATAAGATCCGGACATATTCTTTTGAGACACACAATTCCACCCACTGAAGTTACTTCTGCAACCTTCTCTCGATTGAAGCCGCCATGTACCGTCTGGACTCCAGAGGAGGGGAATTGAACTCTGTGTTGTGATAGGGTGTTTTAAAGTCACGTTGTAGAAGATGGTTTAATTCAGGAGACATTGGTGTGGACTGTTTTGAAAATACAGCATGCCACAACATCAGTGTCAGACCTCTGTCCAAGGCAAGTCCACTGGTCTGATCTGCTAACAGGTGGTATGGCAATTTAGGTTGACATTTCCTGACTACATTCAAAGTGAGCAGATGTGGCTATGGTCACGTTGTTTTGGGCCCTCTTCTGCTTGGAGGTAAAAATATGCCATTGTTTGTTTGTTTTGTTTTGTTTTGTTTTTATTAACATATAATGTATTATTTGTTTCGGGGGTACAGGTCTGTGAGTCATCACTCTTACACAATTCACAGCACTCACCATAGCATATAACCTCCCCAGTGTCCATCCCCCAGCCACGTTCTCCCTATCCCCCCCCCCCAGCAACCCTCAGTTTGTTTCCTGAGATTGTCTCTTGGGGAAGGAGATGCCATTGGTTTTTTAATAGGCTGTGTTTTCTAATTGCATGAACTGATCAGTCATGCTATTAATGGATACTTCTGGTTCTTAGTGAGTGATTTAGCATCTTGATAGGTGAAATATAAGCACGTGTACACATTATCTTTCCATCAATCCATCCATGCATCCATCCAGGCGTCTAACTGTCCATCCATCCATCCATCCATCCATCCCTCCCTCCCTCTGTCCGTCCATCTGTCCATCCATCCACCCACCCACCCATCTATGCATCCATCCATCCCTCTGTCTGTCCATCTATCCATCCATCCATCCATCCATCTATGCATCCATCCGTCCAACCGTCCATCCATTCATGCATTCCGATATGCTTTTACACACACACACACACACACACACACACACACACACGGAGAGAGATTGACAGTGCGTTCCACTCTGATAAATTTGTTTCAAGAGGCTTCTTTCTGCATTTTTAAAGTGCTTGTTTCAATGCTGATATGGAGAATTTGACATAGCATAATTGACTTGAAGGTCATTGCCACATTTTAATAATATATTGAAGAGAAGTCATCCAGCTGATCAAACAGCAGTAACACCCATTTAAGAGGGAAAATAATCCCCTGTGAAAACAAACCTGTACTGAGAGCTCTCTTTTGTGAGTCCTCTGCATTCAAATTGGTTTTGTGTGAGCAAAGATAAACATGGCTGGCCTTTCCCTAACACAGAGATGCTTCTGAAATCACGACCCTTGTCATAAATGACCTAACAAATATTAACGGAAATGAGATGATCCTCGATCGGAATGCAAATTTCTTCAGACGGTGCTGTCTGCAAGAGCCTTTACTTTCATATTTGCTTCTGTTCTGTTAGAGCATGTGAATCCAGGAATTTTCTTGATAATACCGTCCAAGTGAAGTTAATCAATTGCTTTTTTGTTCTTATGGTGGACGCAGGTGTGTAGAGGTGTCCCAGCGAGGTGTCCTCAGGTGTACGGAGATGAGGGGAGATAAAAGTACCCCAGCTGAGGCTGGTCAAATTAATTCCTGATGTGTGTGGTACAGGGTTGGGCATAGCTTCGTTAGTGTGAGAGGGCTGCCATAACCACATACCACAAACTGCGTGCCATAAACACCAGAGATTTATTCTCTCCCAGTTCTGGAGGCTGAGAGGTGTCAGCAGAGCTGCTTCCTCTTCTGGAGGCTCAAAGGGGCATCCACTCCAGGACTATCTCCCAGATTCTGGTGCCTTGATGGCCATCCTTGGTGTTGCTTGGCTTATAGAAACATCTGTTCTATCTTGGACATCATCTCCACATGGTATTCTGTGAATGCACTGCCTGTGTCCATATTTCCTGTCTTGTAAGGACAGCAACCATAATGGAATAGGAGTCCCCCATATTCCAGGATGACTTCTTCTTAACCTAACCAACCACATGGAGAGTCGAGACTCTATTTCCAAGCAAGGTCACGAGCATAGGTATTGTGGGTCAGGACTTTGACGTATCTTTTTGCAGGGATCAAGTTCTCATTTTTTCAATCAGTGTCAATCAATGATGCTCTTGTGATGGTCCTTCTATGAGTTGGTGATTGTTCTTTGCTTATCCTTTGGAGCCAGGATGCTCCAGGCTGATGGACTGATTGACCAAGAAGCATCCTCCCAAATCTCTTTACTCTGTCAATGACTAAGAACCAACTGGTCCTTCTTTTTTGTTTGTTTGTTTCTTTGCTCTGTTTTATTTTTTGTTTGTTTTCTGTGGTTTTTCAGCAGGTTCCATGCTAAGCAAAGAGCCAGTCATGGGGTTCAATCTCATGACCCTGAGATCGTGACCTAAGCTGAAATCAAGAGTCAGAGGCTTAAATGACTGAACCACCCAGGCACCCATTGGTTCTTCCTTTCCATGGTCTTTTCCCAGTTCTGGAGGCTGAGAGTCTCCTTCCTTTCCATGGCCAGGATGCCAGAGTTGTACAGAAAGAATAAAGATGAAGCTTCACTCCTCGCCCTTTTCTCAAAAACAAAGTTATTGTCCACCCAGGCTCTACAATATTCATAAACAGAAGAGACATCATGCTCACAGAGACATGATTGAAAGCAACTCCATCAGTGATGTCAGCAGCTCAACATGAAGTAGAAACACAACTGGGATCCTGTGGAATGTACATATCTCATACCTAGGACCTAGGAATGTACATATCTCATACCTAGGACCTCATACCTTACCAATGTGTCTTAAAAGGTCTGATTTGGACAAGTGTTTCTGTGCATCTATATATCCATCCATCCGTCCATCCATCCATCCATCTATCCATCTATCTATCCATCTATCATCTATCATCATCTATCCATCTATCTATATCTATCATCTATCTATCTATCTATCATCTATCCATCTATCATCTATCTATCTATCTATCTATCTATCATCTATCTATCCATTTATCCATCCATTATCTATCTATCTATGTATTCAATCAGAGCTCAAGACAGAATTGAGCCCACTGGTGTGCGTGTGCAACGTGGTGGTAAACCCTGATATGGGTTGCATGTGACCTTCTTGTGGAAGCTCCCTGCATGCAGAGGTCCTGGAAAGATCCACATTTTGCTTACTTTCACGCAGACAGTGGTGAAGCTCAAAACAATGGCGGAGCACGTATGTAAGCTGCTTGGCTCATTGCTCTGTTTTGATTCTCTCCTCCCCGTTGACCTGAGGCCCTTGTCTCACCGCGCAACTTTTTCCTCTCCCAGTGCATTTATTAACCTTCCAAAGAAATTAATAGGTCATTACCCTCTTAGTAGCAGGTCCTGCAGGCTGAACTTTCCACATCCTTGTGACGTGAATCATTCCCAAAGGGCTGTCTGCTCCCTTTTTCCTACTGATAAAGCACATCCTTGAGTTTGACAACGACCCCACTTTTTATATTTTATACTTCTTTGAATTGGGCATTTTCACAGAATGCATCTTCACACAGCTATGTTTTGAAGATAATCAGCAAAATTGTCATTGTGGCAAAATAATTCTTTTTAAAGAGTAGGGTGTTTCACATCCATTTGACTGATTTTGCTCTTAATCGGAGGGTTTGTTTATTCAGTGCTGTGCTCAGAGAACCCAGAGTACTGAACAGAGAATGTATTGGCATAAAAGATGAGTGGCTTCCTCTGTCAAGAGCTTCCTAGCCTAAGCTAACAGAAGACTCCTAACTGAAGAATGTACATGGATGTTAAGATGTCAGATTTAAATAAATCACATGACTATTTCACATGTCCCAAGCAGCCCCATGTTCTCCTGACTTCTACACTTTGTAGCACCTCCCTACATCCCTACACAAAAACATCTGGTACTTGTGAGTGTGAACTTTTTTTTTTTCAATTTTTAAAATTTAAATTCAATTAATTAACATATAGTGTAGTATTAGTTTTAGAGGTAGAGTTAATTGATGACACCCAGTGCTCATCACATCCCATGTCCTCTTTCATGCCCATCCCCCAGCTACCCCACACCTCCACCCACCTCCCCTCCAGCAACCCTTAGTTGGTTTCCTACAGTTAAGAGTATCTTATAGTTTGGTTCCCTCTCTGTTTTCATCTTGTTTTATTTTTCCCTCCCTTCCCCTATAATCCTTTGTTTTGTTTCTTAAATTCCACATATGAGTGAAATCATACGGTAATTGTCTTTCTCTGATTGACTTATTTCACTTAGCATAATACCCTCTAGTTCCATTCATGTCATTGCAAATGGCAAGTTTCATCCTTTTTGATGACTGAATAATAATAGTTCATTGTGTATAGACACCACATCGTCCTTATTGTCTCATCTGTGGATGCACATCTGGGCTCTTTCCATAGTTTGGCTATTGTGGACATGGCTGCTGCTATAAACATATTTGGAAATAGAATTTTAGGAGATGTAATCAAAATGAGATGTGCTTATCCTGAACATCCTGGCATTTCTGGGAACTTAATATTGAATTGTGTGTCTGATTAAAATTTATTATATGTGAATACAAGCATTAGTATTATTTGTATGCTTAATACACAATAAGTAATTAGAGTTGAGAAGAACCGTTTCATGGTTTTAATTCCAAACCTTGAAGAAAAATAAATGTTTCCTATAGTATGTTGATATTATAATTTAACTCTATGATGATGATACAGTTAATTCTTTATCACTAGAAGTACAGGTTATACTGATAGAATCTTAGATAAATAATAGAGAAGATTTTGTAGTTGGCAGATATATATATATATACATATGTACATATGTATATCACATGACATATATATTAATATAAATATTACTCTACACACATATATTTTATATAAATATATATAATACCTATATAATGCACCACAGATATATATTTACATGTATATATAGTATACACACAAATATATATATATATAATAAATAATATATATTATTTGTGTCAGCCGATGGTAATACACATTTTTATATATTTTAATTTATTAATATATATCACATGCATTATATATTATAATCATTGTATTTTATATATATTAATATATATTTAATCATTATTATATATTATAATCATTGTATATTATCATATATTGTATATAATATTATATACTAATCTATTTATGTTATCATATATTATATAATATATATTATCATGGGCTGAAACAAATAATTTGATTTCCTAAAACAACATTGTACAATTTGAAAGTAACAATATCTTATTTCAGTTTTATTACAGCATATCTTTAATTACCTTTTTATTTTGAGATAATGTTAGAATCATGTGCAATTGTAAAAATGAATACTGAGGGGTACCTGGGTGGCTCAGTGGGTTAAGCCTCTGCCTTTGGCTCGGGTCATGATCTCAGGGTCCTGGGATCGAGCCCCGCATCGGGTACTCTGCTCAGTGGGGAGCGTGCTTCCCCCGCTCTCTCTGCCTGCCTCTCTGCCTACTTGTGATCTCTCTCTGTGACAAATAAATAAATGAAATCTTAAAAAAAAAAAAAAGAAAAAGTGAATACTGAGGGATTCTTGTATCTTCCTGGCCCAGTGTCCAGCAACTCTGGCATCTTGTTCTGGCATCTAGTGATGGCCCCTTCTTTGGTTTGAAGTCTTCTTGGTTCTTGGTGCCATGAGGATTTTGGGTTGCAAGCTGGGCATTGTGGGCATCATGATGATGAGACTCTGGGTCTTTGTTGACCTGTCTGTCCCAGCAGCATCATGACCTGGGTGTTGGGGCACTATCTAGTTCCTGCCATGTGGGTATACAAGTCCAGATTCTCTTCTCAGTTCCCATTGACAAGGGAGGGAGAGGGCCCTCATGCTACTGGTGCTTGAACATGGAGGCAGCTGGTGTCCACTAGCCTCCCCTGATATGCCCCTGGATGGGAAGTTTGGGAATGCATCCTTGCTGTTCCCCAAATAGTGTCTGCTCACCCACTTCAGGCTGGTGGTGAAATTCTTGACTCTCCGGTAAACTTTGGGAAAACAAGGCTCTCTGAGGCAGTGGAGCGGCACATTTTGTGTCTTTTCCTAGTACGCCTCCTCTCTGCTGAGACATAGCTGAGTCCTGAAGCCCGTGAGATCTCACGACATTTCCGTAATCAACATGCTGCCTGCCCTAGTAGCAAGTATTTCCTTCCAGAGCTTTTTCTTATTCTTGAGTTCCACATTATATTGATTTATAAAGACTCTCAACTTCTAACAGTCTATCCTTGTAAAGAGTCTTCGTGAGGGCCAGTGCTTCCTGCTAAGACTGTTGCAGAGGCAAACATATCATTTCAGCTTATTTACGTCCTCCCACTGACTTTAAGGAAATGTAACTTCTCGCTTAAACCTCCTTAGTGGGAAGAAAAGTAAATGAACGAAACTCTTTCATCAGCAAGAGTTTTGGGCATCAAAGGAGCGCAAGAGAAAGATTTATTGAACAATGCATCCTTCTTTTTCTCATCTACAATATTCATGTTTATGTGCTGGTCATTTTTTAATGACTCACCTTACATATTTCAAAGGAAATCAACTTCTTGAGGAAACATTTGCAAAGGAAACTGGGATGTTAAAGAAACCATGAATTGCTTATAATCACACCAACATAGAATGAGTCATGTGAAGCATATGGTCTGTACATTTCCACAGTCTGAGTCTTTTAATACCTCCCTCTGTCCACTTTCCCACAGCAGACAGAAGGCAACCTTGGGAAAAGTAAAGATTTATTTGAAATAATAGAAATGTAACAACTGATCTGTTGTGACACAGTTCTTGTTCACTTAAAAAACATACATATATATTTACATAGGTAAATTTATATAAATTTATACATATATTACCTATGTAAATATATAAATGTATATGCATAGACGTTTATAATATATGTAACACACAATGTATTAAATACATGAGTGTATTTAATTTAAATACATAAGTGTATTTAATTTAGTCCATAATATATTAAATACCCTAGTATGCTTAAAATAGTAAATAAAATTTTTAAACATAAATATATATAATATATATATTTCCGGAAATATTACTCTTTAAACACAGTGGGGATTACAGTGTGATCATATGATTTAGAGCCTCTCCACTGGCTTGGAAAGTGAGTTTTTATCTTTGGGTTCAACACCCATGTAGCTTTCCCTAATGTAGAACAAATATTATTTTGAAAATAATACACATCTGTTAAGCACCAGGAGTACCTAGTGGGTCCAATCTCAATCTAATTTTATGGCTAGTTATGTGCATTTCAGCAAGTGTTCGAAATAACAAACTTCCCATTCTGCATGGAGACACATGCACAGCGTTCTGAACTTACATGGCACGCACACACACCATGTGAGCACACATAAAGACATGCACAGTGCATATACCCACACACAGTGTAGATTTCCTTTCACGTTATCTCAATGTGGCAGCCTTTGACGTTAACACACTCCTTTCATAAGAAAACATTCTCTATTTACAGGGTGTCTGGATGCATGGACTGGTGTCCATTTTCCTGTACCTGTTGGAGCTGGGAGGGGTCCAGTGACTAACTTCTGGCCCATAGGATGTGGACAGAAGGAAGGAAGGCACCATTGCAGTCTTTTTCTGACCTGAGAGAGCAAATTCTCTTCTTTCCAGCTGGTCGGTGGCCATCATGGGAAGCCTCCTTAGATCTGCAAACCAAAGGAATATCTAAGAATGGAAATATAAGACAAAAGTATCCCAAATCCTTCATGTCTTGGAGCCATCACTAAGCCTTTCTGCACAAGAGGGGATGGCTCCATGGGGAGACATTTTCACAGGTGTTATTTTGAATCAGTTCCCAGAGCCATTCTTGGATCCTCACTAAGTCGCTCAACCCCTATATTTTTTTTTTTAAGTGAACTTTATAGTAAAATCATTTAATGAGCTCTGGGTTCTCCTAAATTCCATTTTTATGACTAATTTTCCTTGAATGAGTTGTATTTTCCCTGAATCCCCTTCACACTGCCTTGCCCTAAAAGCTTATCTTGGTTCTGCATTGATTTTCAATAATTTTTGAAATGCTATTTTGTTTCTTTGGGCAAATAAATTGCCATTGGTGTCTCTTATCCTGTGCCAAGATCTGGATTCTGAAGGTACTTATCAGCATTGCACAGATCATGTTTTGTAAATAGCAGGAGGGTGGGTACCTGTTGTACCTGTGGCTTCCAGGTGACACCCTCTGTCTTTCACTGAAGCCAAGAAGTCGTTATGACCCCACATGGGCAACCCAAGAAGATGACATGTCCAGTTAGAAGTAGTCACACTTCTTCTTTGGGGTGTCCCTGAAGTTTTATCTATAATCCTAGCTCTTATTTCAACTTCTTTTGTAACTTTGGTGGATACAGACCTGTCTCGTCCACTCGTTCAGACATGTTAATGACAGAATTAAGGTTTTACTCATCCTTTTAACTCCCAAGTACTACGCCTGTTGTTATACAGGTGGGTTTTTACTTGGCGGCTATGTGGTTTTCCATCTCTCAAAGATTACAAGCAAACTCGTGTGCTTATTATATTTTTTTTCCAAGAAAAACCTGTGGTTTTTATTAGATTGATAAAATTGCTTGAGATTTAAAAAAAAAAAAAAGAGAGAGAGAGATGGACCTTTCCACATAGCATCTGATCAATAAATATCAACTAAATGTAAGTTCATGGAAGAAGAAGAAATGAGGGTATAGATGTGTGTAGAGATACCTTTTCGGGTATCTTTATGTACTTTTCCTACTTCTAATTCTAAAACCTACATGGATGTTGAGGCATCCACTGGGATTTTCACTTGCTTTATGCAGGTATGTCCCTGCAATAACCGACCTTAATTTTTTTCCTTCCTTCTAGATTTATCTGTGTAGGGAGAGGTACCTGCAGGTGCCTCCTGGTGAACGGGAGACAGAAACCAATGCAGAAATGGAGACATGATTCTCCCATCTGCCATGAGCATAGACAGGTCTGAAATATCTCTCATAAGGTTCCTCAAACAGGCTTGAAGAATAAAACACCAGTTGTCTGTTGATTGGTGAACCCCTTAAAGTTTATTTTTGACATTAAATTTTTTAAGCCTTACCGAGGTATGGTTGATATACAAAATTTGCACACATTCAAAGTACATATCTTAATGAGTTTGGATATGGGTGTACACCCATGATACCATCACCAACATCAAGGTACTCAACATATCTACCACCTCCAAAAGTTTCCTGGTTATCTCTCTCTCTTTTTTTTTTTTTTTTTTTTTCTGTGTGTGGTAAGAACATTTAATGTGAGGTTTATCCTCTTCATGTGTTTTGAAGTGCACAATATCATACTGTTAACTACAGACACCATGTTATATACCAAACGTCTGGAACGTGTTCATCTCACATGACAGAAACGTTTTATCAGGGGAGTTAATATTCAAAGAATATAAATAATGTATACAACTCAATTGCAAAAGAACCTGATTTAAAAAGGGCAAAGAACTTGAATAGACATTTCTCCAAAAACCTCTGAGTGGCCAGTAGGTACATGAAAAGTTCTTCAACATCCCTAATCATCATGGAAATGCAAATGAAAAGTTTAGTGAGATAGAAACTCATACTAGTTGGAATGGCTATTTTTTTTTAAGGTAATGATTACTGTAGGTAGTAATCAGAAATAGGAACCCATCTACAGTGTTATGGGAATGTACATGGTGTAGCCATGATAGAAAGAAGACAGAGGTTCTCAAAAAAAAAAAAAAAAAAAAAAGCTGAAAGTAGAACTAACACGATCCAGAAACTCCACTTCTAGGTAAATATCTCCTGAACCAAAAATCGGAATGTTGAAGAGATATCAGTGCTCCCATGTTCATAGCACCATCATTCACCATGGCCAAGCATGGAAACAATCCAAGTGTGCCTGGGTAGGTGAGTGGACAAAGAAAATGGGGTAAACAGACACATGAAAAAGTGCTCCACATCCCTCAGCATCAGGGAAATACAAATCGAAACCACAGTGAGATACCACCTCACACCAGTCAGAACGGCTAAAATTAACCAGTCAGGAAATGACGGATGCTGGCGAGGAGGCGGAGAGAGGGGAACCCTCCTACACTGCTGGTGGGAATGCAAGCTGGTGCAACCACTCTGGAAAACAGTGTGGAGGTTCCTCAAAAAAATGAAAATAGAGCTACCCTATGACCCAGCAATTGCACTACTGGGTATTTACCCTAAAGATACAAATGCAGGGATCCAAAGGGGCACATGCACTCAAATGTTCATAGCAGCAATGTCCACGATAGCCAAACTGTGGAAATAACCTAGATGTCCATCAACAGATGAATGGATAAAGAAGAGTGGTATATATACACAATGGAATACTATGCAGCCATCAAAAGACATGAAATCTTGCCATTTGCGACGACGTGGATGGAACTAGAGGGTATTATGCTTAGCGAAATAAGTCAATCAGAGAAAGACAACTGTCATATGATCTCTTTGATATGAGTAATTTGAGCGGCAATGTGGGGGGGTTGGTGGGGACGGAAGGAAAAAATGAAACAAGATGGGATTGGGAGGGAGACAAACCATAAGAGACTCTTTATCTCAGGAAACAAACTGAGGGTTGCCGGGGGAAGGAGGGTAGGGAGAGGGTGGTAGGTTATGGACACTGAGGGAGGCATGTGCTATGGTGAGTGCTGTGACGTGTGTAAACCCGGCGATTCACAGACTTGTACCCCGGGGGCTAATAATACATTATATGTTAATTTAATTTTTTTTTTTTTTAAAGGAAGAGGAAAATCCACTGGGCATCTGTGAATGGATCTTCTCTCCGTCCGTGTTCCACTTGCCAATCTCTCGTCGTTCCCTGGAATCATATTACTGAACAAACTATCTACAGGAACGCCAGAATCACGGGGATGCACAGCTGTTGGAAATTCCTCAGGACGTCTATGCAGCTCCCATGCTCTGTGTGATATGTGACTGTGACCTGTCCCTCATAGGATGTACTGTTGCAAATCACATGCAGGCGTGCATTTCTCTCAACAACACTCTCTCGGGGTATGGACTTGTGCACAGTGAAAAAATCAGTAAACGCGAGGGTAAAGAAATGACAAAAATTCATTAGAGTTGGTTAAAGAGCCTCCAGGACCTGGAAAATCCATTTCTCTGTAGCAGTTACTCCAATCTGCCATCTACAAAACAAATTAACTTGCTTCCGAGATCTCAAAAGGAAAAAAAAAAAAAAAAAAGAATCGTACTATATGTACATGTCCTTAAATAATATTTTCTGCTTCCCAATTTTTTCCCCCAAAAAGTAACTGGGAAAAAATTTCTACTTTGCATATAATGTGTTATCGGGTCTGTTAAAGACATTGTCCACAGAAAACTCTTGGAGGTGAGTTGCCATGTTCAAATGATGCAGAACAGAGATCCCAGAGAAACCATGGGGCCCTTGAGGCTGCAGTTAGAACCCAGAGTAAGGCTGTCGACACAAAGATGTCCAGTGTTTGGGTAAGTCATGAATGCCTTATGCTTTCATTTCCTCATGACCAAGGAAGGTTTCCATATCTGTTGACCCAAGAAAGTCAATACATCATGAGGTGTGCAAGAAGATTTTCCCGTGTAAATCATACGCACTTTTTTTCCCCCCAGGAGGCGGGGAGAGGGAGGAAAAGCGACGTTCCCACATGAATATAGCTTTGAAGACTGCACATTGGCCTGCAGAAAATTGCCACATTTTACTCTAGAAAATTGAAGGTTGAATACAACCAGGTTCCTGGAAATGCACTAGACACAGAGATTTCTGTTTACATCATTACTTTTAAAATACCCCCTGCTTTTTACATGTGTTAGGTAAAAACATGCCTCTGTCTCATCCTCCCTCCCGGGTGGCAGCAAACTATCCTCTCTGAAACGAGATAGGGAAAGAGAACTACGATGAGCACATGGCAAAATGGAGGGTATGTGGCTTTGGGCAACATGTCCTGGTAGACCTCAACCTTCCCTGCCCCCATATTTAGCATAATTGGGGAAACCACTGGACAAGTCTGAAACCTTTAGCAGAGAATATGGTAGCTCCCTTTCACGTCCAAAAACTTAGTTAAATAATGCCGTATAACATGGAGCGAGAGGGTTAAATTAGCGATTACTACCTTAGATATATCTAAAAATGATACTCAACTCCCAGAAACCATGTATTTATGAAAATCTGTGAATAGTCATTGGGAACGCAGGATTGTACGAAATGTCTTGGTAGTTCAAAGACATTAGATATTTTAAGAGATTCTCACGTTGCTAGAAATGTCAGCAATATTGACGGTATCTGTAAAACACGAGATGTTCCAGTAGTAAAATGCTTTCTATATCAAATGCTGGAATTATCAACGATCACGGGGTGCTTATAAAATGCACTCAAGTAGTTTACTTTATTAAAAGCAAAAAAAGAGGGGCGCCTGGGTGGCTCAGTGGTTTAAGCCACTGCCTTCGGCTCAGGTCATGATCTCAGGGTCCTGGGATCGAGTCCCGCATCGGGCTCTTTGCTCGGCAAGGAGCCTGCTTCTCTCTCACTCTCTCTGCCTACTCGTGATCTCTCTCTGCCAAATAAATAAATAAAATCTTTAAAAAAAAAAAAGAAACAAAACAAAACAACAACAACAACAAGAAAACAAAAGCAAAAAAGATCCCTGAGATTTCCCTTGGTTTTCACACTACATGGTGCGTTGACATGGCCACCAACTTGAGATTTCACGTGTCATATTGCAGCTTTTGCAAGAGCAAAGCCATCCCCTCTCCTTGGGTCTTCATCTAGTAGTAAAGCACAAGGACACAGTTCAGAGACGGCTGAGTGGCCTCGATTTAAATTTAGATTTCATGAGGAATTAAAGAGGCCGACGAATGGATGGACGGTAATTTTTATTAATTGGGTAATTTCCAATTACTTCTCTCAGCTGTGTGTTCATTTCGAACAAAGATCAGGCAACTGATTATTAGGTAGTTTCCAGATCAGAGACCGCTGATGGCAGAGGTCACGGCGAGGATGCGTTCTGGAGGTGGCAGCTGTCCGGGGTCAGGCTCAGTCCAGGTGTGTGGCTGCTGGTGCCCTGTTCCCCTAAACAGTAGCTGTTGGGAAAATGTCAGCTGCTTTTCGAAGGACCGCTGTCATTGTAGAATTCTATATCCTGTCTCCCTCCTCCCTCTTCTTCCTCCCTCTGGAAGATCCCTCCTGAAAGGTCTTCCCACTTAGCTGGGAAGGACACCCCTTTCAATGCACATCAGTTTATAAAAACTTCCCCTGCACGTGTCCACTCCCCCACATAGCCCCATAAGCCCGTGTGGATCTCACACCACTCGGGTTCTTCGTGGAATTACCACGCGAATGAAGGTCTCTCCTTTCGTCTCACATCCGAAGCCAGAAGCGGAAATCTAGGGTTTGTCTTTGCTAGTGCGTCCCGTCTGAATGGCCATGACGTGTGTTGCATTTTGTGTCTCCCAGAAGCCACACCTTCAGGTTTTGATGAGAAAGGAGAATTCATAAGGAGGTGTTTTTGGTAAGACACTGATGCCGAAATGAAACACTAAAAAGGAGAGGGTGAGTCGTACTGAGAAGGGGAGAAGCCAAACCGGGATGCAGTTTTATGATTTAAACGCTTCGGGACACAAGTCTTTGAACGGCAGCCAAGTTGCGGTGCCCTTGGAGGTGTGCAACCTGTTTTCACTTAAAATTGGGAACACTGTGTCTACAGTCATGCGAGAGCTCCGAGCCTTCAGGTCCGAAGGCGCACGGCCGCCTGCAAACTCTGCGTTACATACACTCCAAACATGCTTTTCCGCTCTAAACGGGGTTGGTACGCCCACCTGCCTGCCTCTCCATATGGACCTGAACCCCGGAGAGTGTAAGTAACAATGTTCTCAGATGCATCTACGTGGTGAGGCTGGTTCTCATTATCCCGGAATGGGCATTGAGATGAAATTTCCCAAACTCCATGGTTTTGCAACAAGACAGACAAGGACTGCGGGGGTATTGAATGCAGACGAACAAAGCCATTTTAATACCAGGGAGCTCCTCGATTTCACTGAGCCCAGCACTTCTGCCCTCGCTGAGGGAACCCGCACAATGAGGCCACTTGCAACTGAATTGTCTGTCCTGCTGGTTTCCATGCCCTGGAGCTTCCCACATGCCCTCCTTTATTCTACCTGCCAGAGATTAGCTCTTGATGTGCTAAAATATTTCACTCTTGCCTGAGCTGGAGGGGCAGTTGGGGGGGTCCAGCCTACCTTCTGAGCATTGCAGTCAGGGTTGTGTAAGATGACAATAGCGCGTGAGAACAGCTCAGTTGACTGTTGAACTTTTGTCTGAGCTGCCCTGGGCCACCTCATTAGCTGGCTTTCCTTGCCACCCCAGAAGACGCTTCCGGGGTCAGCAGGTGCTCTCTGGTGGATGACCTTCAGAGGCAGGGGCAAGCAAGCACCATCCGTTCTGTTCCACTGATCTAGCCTCTCTTTGAATATCCACGGGAGGCATCACACAGACGGCCGTGCCTGTGTGCCTTGCACAAGAGCAGCTTTGCAAATGTCCTGACTCTCTGACCACCACAGGGCTCTCAGAAGAGAACTTCAGGCATCAAAACCCAGGCAATGGAGGAACGTGGTGGTGGGGTGGGGGGCTCAAAGGAGATGACAATATTTAAATAACCACAGTTCTGGAAATGCCCATGTATTTCCAATTTCCATGGGAATAAATACTCCAAAGTTAGAGACAGGTTCATTGACATTTTCAGAGCTACAGTTCTTAAAATTTTTTTCTCCCTGGGTTCTGCTTTTGATGAATTTTCAATGACTCTGCACCAAGATTTCAGGCTAATCATTGATTTTATATCTATAACTATCTCCATTTATACTGACACATGTTTATCTATCTATCTCCATTTATACCAACACATGTCCATCTATGTCAACACCTATGTCTCTGTCTACCTTTATAGCTCAATAGCTTCTCTATATAGATAGATAAAATCATTGATTTCAGATATGCCCTGATTATATGCACAGATATAGACATGGCTGTGTGTGTAATATCAACGTTTAGCCTGTGATATGGAAAACAGACATGCATATGTGTGTGTTTATGCGTAATCAATGATTTGCCTTTAATTCCTCAAGGAAACCCATCATATTACTATTATAAGTTCACATATTTTGCTTATGCTTTTGGAAGCACCATGCTCCTGGTTTGACATACGTAGTTTTTGGTTCTTTGTGAGAAGGACTTAGGACTATGGCTAATGGTCTTGTTAGGGTCGTCATAGGGTCTATTGGGATCCCTTTCACTCATGCGGCTGACATTGTGTTGTGTGGACTTATCTCTCTATCCGATAAACTCCCGTTTGCATCTACATCTATGATGGCTTTAGAAATTGGTAGTAAGACATTATTCCTTCCCCGTTTTCCCCTGGGGTTGTAGCATAAAACCAGGCGTGTGTTTTTACGTAATGTCTCATTTGTTAGATAAACTGAGAAGCAGAACTGGGGATCTCTAAGAGGTTATAGTCACGGAGTTCAAACTCTGCTCATGTAATTAAAAATAATTAAGGGGGGGTTAAATTCTGATGGGCAGACGAAGGATGTGGGAAGTTTGCAGATCTGAGGGAGAGAGATTCAAGTATTCAAGTGCCTTCTTTTTTTTTTTTAATTTAATTTAATTTTTTTTTTTTTTTAGTGCCTTTCCTGACAGGATGGTAACCTGCAGATTCTAAGTTTCACTTCTGGAAGCTGCGTACGTACAGTCTCGTAGCTGGGAGGCCATGATGTTCTAATGACGTATCTAAAGCAATATGTGTTCAGTCATAAATAGGATTATTACGCACCTCTATGAGTTCAGGTTTTCGGAGCACTGAGTTAGCAGAAAATTGGAAATCAAGATTATATTTGTCATGCTGTATTCGTTTGGATGACCACCAAACAGAAACCAGCAAACAAGCTGTAGTGTAAAGGTACTTTCCACATTAGTAGCTGTAAGCAAAACACCCCTCTGTGTGCAAAAGTCCCACACCCAGTTTTAATAGTGCGTAACAAACAATGATCAGACTTGAAGAGAGACGTTCCAAAGCCAGTTGGTTTCCTGCAGGCCACGCCATCAAACACACTGCAAAGAAATATCACAGGTGGTAGTCTCTTCCCAGAGATCTTTCTTTCTATAATAATCGTGCCTCAAACCGTAGACTTTTATAGACTTTATACTTGCTCCCCACCTTTAGTGTAGGAAAAAACGGGATGGATTTTTATCTGAATCACAAAGGTCTGTCATTAAATTCCAAGTCACGATGACCTGTTTCTATCCTGTTCGTGTATTTGCCTCTTGGTATGTCCATTGGGTAATACAGACACACCACGCTTGAGTAGTAGCACATGAGTTCTAGTGGGAGATAAAAATTCAAGCTGAGTTTTCTCTAAGATGGATGGAGTTTGAGATGATGCTTTCTACACGAAGTCACGTCTGTGCATCTCCCCGTGTTTACCGCTGAAACACTAACATGAAATGATGGGCTATTATGCACTCTAGTTTACTTTTGAACAATGAATGGTGTCTATTGATATAGACTAGAAACGGTAAACTCCTTCGGACTTCGTAATTTACTTGGTCTCATTATCCCCCACAATACATAAATTAGAAACGACAGAACTGATGAACTAGAAAATCCCCAACCAAATGCAAATTGTAACTAATTGTTCACAATGCATTTCTTTTATGTTCAATGACATGGACCTTTGGGTTATTTTTTTTTTTTCCTTTTGGGTTATTTAAAAAAGAAATCAGCATATAGGGATTTAATGCTCACAAACATCCTTTCTGTGGAGGAATGATGGACGGGGCCTTGGGAGACGGGTGAGCGTTATTCTGATTACAGCAGAGGGCTCAAGGTCGGGGACATTCCTTCTGTAAGGCTGTTCTGTGTTTCCAAGACTCTCTACTCACCAAACATCAATTGAGCACCTTCTGTGTACAATGAGCTGTTCTGAGAAGTGGATCCCCACTTCCTGGGCCTCTGCCCAGAGCTCCTGAAAAGCTCCTTTTGCCTTGCTGGCTTCTAGAAAATGAATGTTGGTAAAACCCAGAGTAGAAAGTTTTAAAATATTGTTTGTTCTCAGCGCATAAGTCTCTGAGATCATTTTCAAGTATTTAAATGGCAAACAGTTTCAACGTTCACATAGCAAATACAGTCTCACTCTCCAAATCTAGAACAGCATTTCAATAATCCATCACATATGGAAATAGGGATGGGCTCACATCTGCTGGTAGGAGAGCTCATCTGCCCCTTTGTGTTTGCACACGCAAGCCTCCTGCAGCTTCTCAAGGATCGGGGAGAGATGGTGGACTGTCTTGGTCTCCACCTCGTGGAAATCATTGTGTCCTACTTTCAAAAGCACATGCTTCCTTTGTTAGGTGCTTTATAAAAGTGTCTTGAAAATAAGTAGACGTTTGATGTGACAAAAGGTATTATGGCTTCCTTGTCTGTGGGAGGTACAGATACCAGGAGGAGGCAACAAAGAAAAGACATTCATGTGTCTTCAGGATCTGGGATCACCTTTATCATATAAGACCTGTGTCTTATTCCTTTGAAAGCCTGCAAATTTAGCATTGTGCTCGAAAATGCAAGGGTTTTTTGTTGTTGTTCTTGTTGTTGTTGTTTTTGAAAGAAAGGGAAAGTTGGTGCTGAAACCTAGGGCGATAACCAGATGTCATCGGTTGACCACTGGAAACAAAATTGAGCACCCGGATTTTTACGTAACCCTAGAACCTATTATGGAAACCTTGTCACAATGTGAAATGCTTCAAATTGCAGACTCTGCTGTACGGATATTTCCGTGTGTATTCTACTCTGCATGTAGGTGTGGACTTGGGCACCTGCATGCCATCATCCCCTCCAGTGAGAAGGGGTATGTGAGCCTCCACATAAACCCAAACCTGCTTTGACCCCATTCATGTGTGTGACCCAGGGCACATTAGGGTGTCTTAGAATTACTGTTGTTTCTTCAGGCTGGTTTCTAATGAACATGTTCAGCAGCATAGTTTAGACTTTGAGTATCATTTCCAGTCCTTGCAGTAAATGCTGGTAAAGCCCCCCTGGACGGTGTCCCCTCTCTCCACAACCACCCTGTTCTGTGCTCTACACACCTGTCAATGGATCCTTTCCCCATGTTTATTCTCCCCAGTGACTGCTGACATCCCTGGTTCTCATTCTTTCTAAGTGAATGGTATGATTTGGAAGAGTTTGAACATTGACGTTGGCATGAGGCTGGACCAATGTGGTCACGCCCTTAGGAAGAGAAGCCAAAGGTGCTTTGGGAGAAAATGGTGAGTCGGTGATAGAGATGGGGCCGCCATGATTACCTTCATCCATGGGGGCAGCGGATGACTGTGAAGGGTACCGTGACCATGTCCATGCATGGAAATCCATCCATGCCCAAGATGGAAAGCCCTGAGAAATGTACACAGACACGTTTTAGTCATTCATGCCTGCCTACAAAAACAAAACAAAACAAAACAAAAACGAAACAAACCATGTTTAAGAACACATGTGGTATGTGAATGCATCTATCCTTAGATGTGATTTTGATTTTCTGCATTCGTTCACTGGGATTGACTGCATGTCCGATTTCCCTGGAAGGCAGTTTTTTCATGGTGTTGACTCTCTCCTTGTTTGTCTCCTTACTCAGAAGAATCTGTGCTCTGGGGTTAATTGAGGCCCCTGGCACAGGATTCGGCATCCTTAGCGGGTCTTTGGTTAGATGTCCAGTGGTAGCTCCTTGCTGTGTCTGAAGTCAGAGACGTCTTCTCTAGCCATATGTGTAGCAAAGGGTTGTGTCTGTGAAAAGCATCTCCTTGAAAGGGGAACCCTCCTACACTGTTGGTGGGAATGCAAGCTGGTGCAACCACTCTGGAAAAGAGCATGGAGATTCCTCAAAAAGTTGAAAATAGAGCTACCCTACAACCCAGCAGTCGCACTACTGGGTATTTACCCTAAGGATACAAACGTAGTGATCTGAAGGGGCACGTGCACCCGAATATTTATAGCAGCAACGTCCACAATAGCCAAACTATGGAAAGAACCTAGATGTCCATCAGCAGATGAATGGATAAAGAAGATGTGGTATATATACACAATGGAATACTATGCAGCCATCAAAAGACATGAAATCTTGCCATTTGTGATGACGTGGATGGAACTAGAGGGTATCATGCTTAGCGAAATAAGTCAATAGGAGAAAGACAACTATCATATGATCTCCCTGATAGGAGGAAGTGGAGATACAATGTGGGGGGTTTGGGGGTAGGAAAAGAATAAATGAAACAAGATGGGATCGGGAGGGAGACAAACCATAAGTGACTCTTAATCTCACAAAACAAACTGAGGGTTGCTGGGGGGAGGGAGTAAGGAGACAGGAGTGGAGTTATGGACATTGGGGAGGGTATGTGCTATGGTGAGTGCTGTGAAGTGTGTAAACCTGGTGATTCACAGACCTGTATCCCTGGGACTAATAACACATTATATGTTTATAAAAAATTTTTTTTAAAGATTTAAAGGTGTCTCCTTAATGCCTTGCTTTTGTAAAACCTGCAATCAGCTTTAAATGGAGTGCAACCACAGGTGGTCATTTTGAGGCATTCTTACCTGCTGCACAAGGCACATGACCAGGACCCAGCTGTCCCCTGCTCTTTGCTGTACATCCTTACATTGTTTCTACCAACATTCAGAAGGATCTGCCTCTCCAGTCACACCCGGAGGGGCGTATTGTGGCAGAAGATCCCGTCTGGAAACCACCAGGGTCTGAGCAGTCATGGGAGAACTTTGGGACGTCAGAGACAGCGCCAGCAAGTCAGCTCGCCATTGGAATACTTGCTTCACGGTGGGCAAGTTGAGGGCAAAGAAAGAAAGACAAGAACAGAAAAAAAAAGGCAAAAAGAATGGAGTCTGGAAATCACGTTTTCTCTTGAGCCAATGCAAAGCATTTCTCTGAAGGGGGAGAGTACAAGTCGAACCCTCACGCGTTGCATTTTTATGTGGCTTAGATGGGAAAGGCGCTCCAAATGCAGCCCGTAATGAAACCAGCAAGAAGAGCTATAATCACCTTCACTCAGCTCTCAGCCAGCCCTGTACCTCATCTCTCCAGATTGTGCATCTAATTCTCCTTAATTAAATATGACATTTCTTTGGAAGTTTGCAAAGGAAGCGAATTTTGGCAATGCAATCTAAGCAGTGATCGGGAATCCCCAGGGTGACCCATGGACGTGATTCTGAGGATGACCTGTGAGCATGGCCTGACCCGCAGAAATGATTTCATTGGCATGGAAGAAGATAACTTCGATCTGTGTTCTTTGTTTTGTATTTTTTTTTTAACAAATTTATCTGTTTTCTTCCCACGAAAGCAGGCTTTCTTGCAACCAAGAGCCAAGTTTGATGGCAGAAGTCCCTCCTCGTTATCAGATGTCTGATTTGCCTGTTGGAAAAGCCAGAGAAGACGTGCGTCCCAGTGCCTAGTTGGTGCCAAATAAATATTTGATGGATAAGTGAGATGTGTTTCTCAATGAGACAACACATCCAGAAAATAGAAATATATTCTTCCTATATTGAAAAAAAATGTTCATGAAATCGCTGGAAAGGTTCTTGTTTCCTATCATCATTTTTGCAGTATTTCAAGGCATGTTATTTTTTTATTGTTATTATTATTATTATTATTTCTCCTAAATAGGCTTTCTGGAAGAAAGAACAATAGCTCTCAATGAGTGGTCCATACGTAGAGCCCTGGGGTCCCTGAGACCCATTCAGGGGAAGTGTGAGGTCAGGATTATTTTCATGATGACACCCAGAATTTATTTATTTTTTTCATTGGGTTGACATTTACGGAGAGGCCGCAAAAGACAGTAATTGGGCATAGATCAAGTTAGTGTCGGGGGGTGTGAGGCGATGGGTGCATTAATTCACTTGATTATGGAAATTACTTCGCCGTGTATGCAATATATCCATTTATCCCATTCTACACTTTAAATATATACAATTTTATGGGTCAGCTATACCTCTGTGAAGCAGGGGGCTGGAAATAGGGCACTGCATGGTAGAGTAATTCTATTTTTTTTTTAATTTTTTGAGGAATCTCCATACGGTTCCCATAGTGGCTGCACCATTTTACATTCCCACCAGCAGTGCAGAAGGGTGTCCCTTTCTCCACATCCTCCCCAACACCTGTTGTTTGTTTCTTCCTTTCTCCTTCCCTCCCTCCGTCCTTCTCTCCTTTCTTTCCCTCCTTTGGTAAAAGCCATTCTAATGGGCGTGCAATGACATCTTATGCATTCAAAGATTGAAGAGGGCAGGTATCTTCCAAAGTGTTCTTCCTGTAATAAAATAAAAAGGAAAAACAAAGAAATAGTTGGACTCAACCGTCGAAGTCAACATTATACCCTCGCTATGGAAAGTTCCACCTGAGGATGTCTTTTGCGAAACAGAGTCCTTCACTTGGTTCCATCTCGACCCTCGAGCGCACATCTCTTGAAGATGGAGCCATGTTTTTTGCTAGAATGAACACAAGGAGAAGGTCTAGCGTTTTTCAAATTTGGGTGATTGGCAGATCTTTTCTGAGAAACGAATGGAGTGGCTGTGTCCACATCTAACTGTACTCGTGGACGATGCTCAATTTGGGCTTGCAAGAGAACGAAAGGATTTGGGGAAACTTGCGTGCAGTGCTGTAGACAGCCTCTCCTTACTTAAAGATTGCTTCTGGTCCCATCAGTGGTGATTACTGACATAGACGGTTTTGCTACCGTGACAAAATACGTCCAAAAGTTCAAGATCCGCGCAAGGCAGAGATCACTATTTTCCAAATAAGCAGCATATGATGTTATTAGAAAATCATGCATGGATAGAGGACCCCCTGAAATCAAGCCATTACTGACCCAGTTCGTGATTGATTGTCATAGAACAGACTAAGAAATTTTCATGGATGATGACTTCACATGCCATATGGCAAGGAACATTGAAGTAAGTACCATGTGTTGGGTCTTGGTGGGGTTCCAAACCACAACAACCTGCAAAAGGCTCTTAAAATACCCTTCTCTGTTCTAACTACCTACCTCCTGAGCACAGATTTTGTTCATTTGCCAACCTCAGAAACACGTCACAGCAGAAGGAATGCAGAAGAAGATAGGAAAGTCCGTGTGTCTCCCACTAAAGCCAGACCTTTACAACATTTGCAAAGATGTGAAACAATGGCATTCTTTTTTTTTTTTTTTAAGATTTTATTTTATTTGTTAGAAAGGAGGAGAGCAAGCATGAGTATGGGGAGAGGCGGAGGCAGAGGGAGAAGGAGGATCCCCAAGGAGTGGGGAGCCTGATGTGGGGGTCAATCCCAAGACCCTGAGATCATGACCTGAGCCAAAGGCAGATGCTCAACTGACTAAACTAACCGGACATCCCAGTGTAGAAGGTTTTTATGAGCTGAAAGTCCCCAATCCTCTCAACAAAAAAGAACATTTAAATAAATCCCAGAGTGTATAAAATTTGACAGCAGTCTATTTCCAGTTACAAATAAATACATCTTTGAATTGACAGATCCTTGTTTCATTGGCTTACTCTCCCCTATGCTAATTAAAATTCTTTTTTTTTAATTTTGCTGTGCATGTCACTGTTTGATCCTGCAGGCTTTCTGCTGGGGTGAGCGGGATTGGGGTTTTCCGGCTACAAAGCAGGCTCAGCAAATGTGAGGGACCCTGCCCACCACCACTGAGCTAGGAAGAGCCTTCCATAAGCAGGGCTGTGTTCCCAGCGGTGGTGCTCATGCCCCTTCCCTGCAGGAGATGCTCTGCTTTCCAATTAATTACAGGTGTTTTTAGGTTTCGGATATTAGACATGTAAACGCATAATTTATTTATACCCCTTGCTGTTGCGAATCTGGAGACGGGAATGATTCAAACGTGCATGGAAACTCATTAAAATGCTCCTGGTAAAAGGAAATCCAAAAAAGATCCCACTCTCCAAAAGGAAACATAATTAAACATTTCATTCATATATATATGAATAACATTTAATTTTATTTCATATATATTTATTTCATATATATTTTTTTCATATATATATTCATATATATTCACATATATTATTTCATATATATATTCATATATATTATTTCATATATATATTTCATATATATTATATATATATATAATATATATATATTTATTTATTTATTTATATGTAGGTAGTTAGAACAGAGAAGGGTATTTTAAGAGCCTTTTGCAGGTTGTTGTGGTTTGGAACCCCACCAAGACCCAACACATGGTACTTACTTCAATATATATATATATATATATACACTTCAATATATATATATTTATATAAATATATATTTATATATTTATATTATATTTATATAATATATATTATATATTATATATATATTATATATATATATATATACTTATAATGAGCATTTCAACCTTAACAAATGATCTTAAATCGTTTAGCTGCACTAGAATCCATTTCTGATCGTCTTTCCCCTGAAATATGGGAAAATTTAGTACACCTTTTCTTCCTTCCAATTTGTGCTTTTATAGGACACTTTCACATTTTCAATTTTTTTTTTTTTTGGAATGTAATTAAGTCTTTTGGGTTTCATGGTTGGTTGAAGTCCAAAAATGTTCTAACTCAATAAAAGGAAGTATTCAAATATTATGTAAATATTATTCATTTAAACATTTTAATTGGATTCGCAGTGATGAAAATGTATCCCTAACGTCATCGAAACTTTGCTACTAAACAAACACACTTCCAAATGTCAAGGTCTGCTGGAATCTCTAATAATTTTCTTCCAGCTTTCGTTTCTTTTTCTGATTTGGTGCGATTTCTGGTGACCTGCTTTAATATTGCCTTTATTCATTTTCATTCTGATGAAAGGCTTCCTTAATTATCAGATTTTTACATTTAGAAAGTATATACGAGCGGAGGGAAAGGAAACATTCTGCATTCTTATATTTTTTAAACATTGCCCTAATCCTCATATGTTTGGCTTCTTACAATATTTTTGGGTTACAATGATATCTTTTTTTTCCCCCTCTTCAGCTAATTAAAGACTTTGATTTATTGTCTTCTCGCTTTCAGTGTGGTTGACTTGAGAAGCGTGACATTCAGCTGACCTTGGTCAGTTCTTAGATGTTTTCTTTCTAGAGGCTTCTCCACTTTGTTCTTTTTTTTAAAGATTAAATTATTTATTTTAGAGAGAGAAATAGTACGAGCAGGGGGAGGGGCAAAGAGAAAGGGAGATAAGCAGGCTCCCCATTGAGCAGGGAGCCCGAAGTGGGGCTCGATCCCAGGACCCTGGGGTCATGATCTGAGCTAAAGGCAGATGCTTAACCCACTGAGCCACCCAGATCCCCCTTACTCACTTGTTCTATCCGAGAATATCCATTAAGCCATTACAGAATGGACAACCCATACCAGTGACCACCAGGGGTACCCAGGGGGGTTGGCCATGCATTTAGATCCCTTCTGTCTTTCATCCAGGTAGGCGGTGGGCATTCTGTATACAGGTACATTTCTGCTGCCTTCTGTTCAATGTGCTTATGTGGCTCGTTGGAAATAGAGTTGGGTTCGTTTGTGTTTGTTTGAGTCGACGTTTATGTTTTTCCCTCATCTCCATCATTTTGATTATATGTCTATTTCTGAGGAGGTGATGTATAATACAGCGTTCAAAGTCACAATTATGGGGCACCTGGCTGGCTCAGTTGGTAGAGCATCCCACGTTTGATCTCAGGCTGTGAGTTCAAGCTCCACATTGAGAAAGGAGCCTACTTAATCAAGAAAGAAAGAAAAAGAAAAGAAAGAAAAGCAAAAAGAATGAAAGAAAAAAAAAAAACAAACAAACTAAAGTCACAATTGTACAAAAAAGCATACTCGGAGGTCAGTGCCCCAAATGCCTTATCACTCATCCCTACTTTCCAGATCTTTCCAATCTGTTCATCTGCACCCCCAAACATGAAAAATACCAGTATTTTCTGCTTTAATCTTATATTACTTTTTGTCCAAATGAACCTTTTCATTTTTAACTTTACCTTTTAGCTTATGTGTGTGTGTGTGTGTGTGTGTGTGTGTGCGCGCGCGCGCGCACACACAAGAGAGGGACTAGGGTGGCTTTCCGTATTTTGCATTTTCAATTACCAGTATTCTCTGAAAAGTCTCAAAAAAAGCTCAACAGAAGCTTTTAAAATTTCTCTTTGTTTCCATTTTCCCCATGGTATATGGAAACACCCTCTTATGTATGGACATTTCAGGGTTTTTTTCCCAATATTTTACAATTGCAAACGAAGCTGTCTTCTTTGTGTGTGTTTTCATACTGTTGGAGACATATCTTCAGAGTAAACTCTGAGCACGGAATTGATGGCTCCAAAGTAAGCGAATTCCCAGTGATTTTGTGGTTGTTTGCTGTTTCCTGTGGTTTATTGTTTTTCAGATAGTGCCGAATGTGCTGTCAAAGGGGTTGTAAAAATTGGGGTTCCAAAAATTGGGGTTCCTTGGAGACCTATGAAACTGAAGTTTCCTCAAAGCCCCAGCCAATTTTCATAAAACGTTTAGGAGACAACTGGCATTGATAAACCTTTAGAACGTAAGTGGGGTCTAGAGCCAATGACCAAGAAAGAATTCTTGAGACATCTTTGGTGCAAAAAGTTGATTTTATGAAAGCACGGGGACAGGACCCATAGGCAGAAAGACCTGCTGCCCTGGGGTCCTTAGGCGTGGCTGATTATATACTCAGGAGTTGGGGAGGTGACGACAAATGGGGTGTCCAAAAGGGCTGTCATGTAGTAAAGAAGACTCAGGAAACTGGAGACCTGGTTATGGTCAAGCCAAGCTGATTTTCCCTCTAACGAGGTACCAACATGAACACAGCTGGGACTTTTCTGGAGGAATGTCACACTCTTCCTATCGCACATCCTTATCTATGATCTTTAGGGTTAGAAGAAACTCAACTTCATTTACATTTCCTTCTTCCTCAGCCTCCCTCGGTTTTAGGGAGGGGAGGGTGATGTTAGGGTTGCAGGAAACTGAGTTATGGGTCTCTGGAAGGAAGGTAGGCTGTTGATAAGAAAGTTTCTCTCTTGTAAATCACTAGGACCTTTGTAAACTGTGGGACACTCAAGTCTCGCAGGACTGTGACCTCTACAAGTCAACCATTTGTCCTTCGGTTAGGGCGGCCAGGGGTGCCTGAGGAATGTCACACATATCCCATGAAGGGGTGTAGGAGGTCAGCTTCTGCCTTGGACTCATGAAGCCTTTTGCTCCATCGTCAGAATCCCAGTGAAGGTTTGCTTAATTCTAATTTGTTTCTCTGAGTGTGGCTGGACATGTTTTTCCTCTGATAAGGGCCATATTTCCTATATATTGCCCTTAATGATTTTTTTTACCCATTAAAAAAGGGTTTTAGTTATTTTTTTTCTAATTTACATAAAAATGTTGTACGTTAGGTTGACGTCACTCTTCATCGATGATGTATGTTATGACTACTTTCCCTGTTTTTCTCAGTGCCAGTGATTTTGTTTATAGGGCTTGGGTTTGGGTTTTGTTTGATTGTTTTTTGTTTGGTTTTTGTTTTGGCATTCAAAAACTTACGTCGAATGTAGTCAGAATTTTTAAAAACTATGACGTATAAGGAATTCACTCATGTTATCCTTTGGCTCTAGTTTCTTTCTTTCTTTCTTCCTTCCATCGTGTTTTTCTTTTTTTCTTTCTTTTTTTTCTTTCCTATATCTCACTTAACATTTATGTCCCCATCTGGAATGTAGTCTTTCCTTCGGTGTGAAATATATAATGAATCTGAATTGTTTTCCTATGTGTCTACCCAGGTGTCCCAACACTATGGAGTAGAAAGTAAATCTCCACTCGATCACCAGACATGGTGTTTTATGGACATTCCCATATGTATTTGGCCCTCATTATGAACTTTCTCTTTGATTCCACTAATTTTATTTTTTTTATTATATAAAAAAGAATAGAGACCCTGTACTATTTAAATGTCTAGTAGAGTTAGTTCTCCATCATATTTTTCTTTTTCTGGTGTGTTCTAATTATTTTCACATATTTTTTTCCCATATAAACTTTAATCATCTCCGTCCCAAGCTCCATAAATATATTACGGAGTCACATGGAATGTGTTTACGGTCACAGGGAGGATCGACATCTGGAAATACTTACTGTGGCCAACATCCTGTTTTTAAAGACCCTTCCTCTTTGCCCTTTGCAAGAGCCCTACTCCAATGGGTACAGCTCTGCGTTCTTTCTGTATCCCATCATTAATCATAGTTAGAAATCACGGGGAATATGGCAGAAAGAGTCATCCCTCCATGTAGCCTACGATGCGAGCAACCTATTTATCATGATTGTGGAAACATGGCCAGTTTGCCCACATTTTAATGTCAGTCTCTGAGACACTTTATTCGACCCACTCTGAGAAGTAGTAGAGGCATCGAATGTGTTCTTTGATTGCTGTACCACAAATGATATTTCCGATGTGTTTTCCTTTGCTATCTTTTGCCAAGGGGGATAAAAAAAAAAAAGTTAACAGTTTTAGAATTCACTCCAGAGAAGCCTTCCTTTAATCATCCACATTAGCTGTACTAATTAGACTTTTCGGGACTCGACGCTTCCAAACCTCTGACTAGAATTACCTTCAAGTGTTATTTGTTATTCCAAAGCTCTTGTGTAATTCTGCCAAACTCCTGAGATTTTATAGTTATAATGCCTTTTATCTGACTTCTACTTTCTTTCAATAAAGAAACTGAAGTAGTATTTTCTTGGAGATGTCTAAACCGATCCAAATTGATAATATCTGAATGACACAGTTCTAAGATTAATAAAGACCAGGGGTTGTGTTATCAAAAACCTGCCAAATATATTTTTCTTCAGATGCTATTATTTTACATAAAAATCCAGCAGTGACTTTCATAACTTTAAAGCCTATGGGCCGGGTTCATAAATATGCTAAGTTCTTCACATTATTCACAAGAACCCTCCTGATTAGACGTTAACATGTGATATTATCATTAAATAGCACAAAAACAACCTTTATTTTCCACAGAGTCATGAAACCACCTGGTCTTTACCTACTTTTTCTTTACCATCGATTTTGTATATTCATGCAAACCATTATTTTGAAATATTTAACAGACGCAGAAGAGAGGAATCAAAGAATTGAGATAATTTGGCCTGGAGAAATAAAACACGAGGAATGATTAAACAGTAAAAAAAAAAAAAAAAAATCATGTAGAGAACAACCATGTCCAAATTCCTTAGAGACACTGGCATTGGAAGCCAGCTAAGGTTTGGGGAGAAAGCGATGCGTTATAGGAATTTTATTAGAGTACACGGTGCATAGGCATATGTGTGTTTCAAAGGGTATGCCTGTTTGATGATTATTGTATCTTCCCATTAGGGTCATTCTAAAGCCACCAGCTATTTTTTTTTTTTTTTTTAGGTTTTATACATTTAAGAGAGAGAACACATTGGGGGAGGGGCAGAGGGAGAGGAAGAAGCAGATTCCCAGCTAAGCAGGGAACCCAACGCAGGACTCCATCCCAGGACCCCAGGATCATGACCTGAGGCAAAGTCAGATACTTAACCAACTGAGCCACCCAGGTGCCCACCAGCACTTGACTACATTGTTCATTCACCCAGTGGGTCAACAGATGTTACCAGTTTCAGCAAATAAAAGCACGGGGTTCCCAGTTGACTGTGAATTTCAGATACACGCTGAGTATTTTTACTGTAAATGTGTCCATGCAATATTGGCAAGTATTTTTTCCAGTGTAAATATAGATTCTTTAGCTACATTTCATGCTTAACTAGACATCTTGTTTGTTATCTGGCCAACTCTAGACCTATGTCTGGAAAAGTCCACTTATCTAAACAGAGACAATGAGCTATGACCGGTGTGTTCACTCACGTCCTGGCTCATCAGTGTGGGTGCAAACACATGCTCATAAATGCAACCGTGTCTCAAAAAAAATAATATGAAATACCTGACCATGTAATGTAGATCAACATCACACATAACTTTGGCCTCTTTGGAGGGTAGAGGGTTTTCCACAGCCTGGGATTCACCATTGAAACCTTCTCTCTCCTCCAAAGTCGGTAAGGTATGGAGTCCCACAATACCAGTCATGGAGAATTTTGTTTCCGTGTCCACTTGTAGCACACCAACTGCCATTTTATTTTTTTATTTTTTTAATTTTTTTAAAAAGATTTTATTTATTTATTTGACAGAGAGAGATCACAAGTAGACAGAGAGGCAGGCAGAGAGAGAGGAGGAAGCAGGCTCCCTGCTGAGCAGAGAGCCCGATGTAGGACTCGATCCCAGGACCCCGAGATCACGACCTGAGCCGAAGACAGCGGCTTAACCCACTGAGCCACCCAGGCGCCCCCAACTGCCATTTTAAATGGCACACATCAGTGATGTTTGGGTTGATTCGAAATATATTAAGAAAAGTTAACTCTGAACGCAATATAGTCACATGGATTATTCTTACACAGTCTAAGATTATGCATATCTCCAGAAGTGTGGAAACGGGAGAGAAGGAATGCATGTTTTATTTTATTTTATCGTTTTTTAAGCAGGCTGCATGTCGGGCTTGAACTCACAACCGTGACATCAAAAACTGAACTGAAATCAACAGTTGGATGCCTAACTGACTGAGCCATCTGGTTGTCCCAGGAATGTATATTTTTTACGTGTATTAAATACCTTCTCTGATAAGAGAACATATGATCTGAAGGGAAGGAAATTCAACGCAACATTTATTAAGTACCTGCAACTGAATTATGCTAGAAATTTGGGGGAATAAATTGATGGATAAAAATAGTCATCGTTCTTCAGAATTCAATATCAGCAACGAGCAAAACCATTTATTTTCATATGTCTTATATTAGAATGCTTTGCACATACATAGCTCTAATACAAGACACATGGAAATAAATGGGTTTACTCATTTTGCAAGCTTTAAAGCCAACAGGAATAATGTGTTTTATATAACTTTCCCTTGCAATTAAAAAAAGAGCCCAAAGCAATCTTTATGAGACGTGAATAATCCTATGAACACGGCTGACAAGGGAGCATTTCCTAATTCTCTCTGTGCATAATTAATAGAGTCGTTCTTGATAGAGTAGGATATGAGAGGAGAAACTTTCATGTGGGGACACCTACAATGTTGATGGTTGCAGGTAAGAAAGGTATTTCAGGAAAGTGAAACAATATTAGCAATTATTTGCTGTTCATTGAGTTTGAAAATTAGCTAATCAGAAAGCTTAGCAAACATGGTGGTGTCTATGCCTCGACCATGTGAAATCCAGATTAAATCGATTTAAGGCATGACTTTGGGGTCAGGAAATAACAATGCAGAATGGAGACAGAATGTCCATAGTGAGATGAAGCCATGATGTTGAAAAATTATTATTATTATTGTTATTACAGTTTTGAGGCAAATATCAAGGATTTCAATTCTCTCCCATGGCACGAAAGCCTGAACACTCTGCCTGATTTTTAAAGTGTCTGATTTGGGGTGCGTGGATGGCTCAGTCGTTAAGTGTCTGTCTTCAGCTCAGGTCATGATCCCAGAGTCCTGGGATCGAGTCCCACATTGGGGTCCCTGCTCAGAACAGAGCCTGCTTCTCCCACCTCCTACCACTCCCCCCTGCTCGCGCTGGGTCTCTGTCTGTCAAATAAATAAATAAAATCCTTAAAAACAAACAAATAAATAAATAAATACAAACCTTTAGAAGAAGTGTCTATTTACGATTTAAGTGTGATTTATGGGGGCATGTTTAATAAAAGGGTTCCCAAGGATAGGATGATAGGTGTCCCCAAATATCTGAACAAAAGAGAAGATACCCCTAACCTTTGAGACTAGGGTTCTTGCATTCTCTGTTGAAATGGTAAGAAATATTAAATATCCCATTATAAAGACTCAGAAACATTTCTTTTCTTTTCTTTCATTAGATTTTATTTTATTAGATTTTATTTATTTATTAGAGGGAGAATGTAGGAACCGAGGCAGAAGGAGAAGCAGACTCCCCACTAAGCTGGGAGCCCCATGTGGGACTGGATCCCAGGATCCTGGGATCATGACCTAAGCCAAAGTCAGACGCTCAACCGACTGAGCCACCCAGGTGCGTCGACACTGAGATACTCAGCTTCCCTTTGTTTGACCATATTTGAGTGGAAAAATATTTTTAAACCAACTTTTTGGAAAGACTCGGACTATTTAACAAAAGGGAGCGCTACGCCTTCACCCTTGTTTAGACATACCAAATGCGAGGGCTGAAATGTTGGAAAGCAAAGACCGTAAAGTTACTGATACGCTTCTAATACCCCAATTTGGTGTATGTTCTTCAACTATGCAGGCGTAGCTCAGAGATTATTACTGGTTTGGCTCCAGACCACCTCCATAAAGCTGGTGTTGAAATAAAGCCAGTCAAATGAATTTTTTGTTTCCTTGGTGCATGTAGACGTTAGGTCTACACAATACTGCAGTTTTGTCGTCTACTTCAAGATGGATAGTGTTATCCATGTGTCTGTCTATATACATGTCAGTGTACATAGAGATCGAAATAAAATGTTGTCTGTCGTCAGCAATTACAACTTCCAGAAAGCCCCAATGATAAGGATTAGCTATTACAGCTTAACTAAGAAATACCTTATGGCTAAACAAAACAAAACAAAACAAAATAAAAAAAAGTCACCATCATGACATGTCTATATGTATCTATCTAAGGAGTGACATGTATGACATCATACCTCTTGAACTAGTAACCATGCATGTACATATATATCACATATATGTGTGGATACACATGTGCTTGAATAAATAGGAAATTGTATGAACTGTAGGATGTACATTTTCATGGAAGTAAAAACAATCCAAGGAATCGGTCTACTTTTCCCAATTTAAAAAAAAAAAAAAAAAAAAGAGGAGATCATTGCCTGCAAAAATGCATCTGTCTAGTATATTTGGAAAGGTATTCAGGTAAGTTCTTTATTGTTTTTATAAAAGCAATGCAAGGGGGGCGCCTGGGTGGCTCAGTGGGTTAAAGCCTCTGCCTTTGGGTCAGGTCATGATCTCGGGGTCCTGGGATCGAGCCCCGCATCGGGCTCTCTGCTCTGCAGGGAGTTTGCTTCCTCCTCTCTCTCTGCCTGCCTCTCTGCCTACTTGTGATCTCTGTCTGTCAAATAAGTACATAAAATCATTAAAAAAAAAAAAAAAAAAGCAATGCAAGGGGCTCCTGGGTTGCTCAGTGGGTGACGTGCCTGCCTTCAGCTCAGGTCATGATCCTGGAGTCCTGGAATCGAGTTCTGTGTGGGGCTCCCTGTTCAGCAGGGAGTCTCTTTCCCCTTTTCCTTCCGTGTCTCCCCCTTGCCCCCCTGCTCGTGCCCTCCCCGTCTTTCTCTCTCAAATACATAAACAAAATGTAAAAAAAAAAAAAAAAAGGCAACACAAACTAAGCCTAAAAAAAAAAAAAAAGTGGGGGAGAGGATAATTGAGACAAATTCATGTATTTTTACTGAAAGGACGCCATGCCCAATTCTACTAAATGCCGGTTTTAATGCATGCCCCATTTTACAAGCCCGAAACCCCGCTTACATTTGGGAAGCACAATTACATTTGCAGGAAGAGTAATGCTGAATACAGAATGTTCTTTTCTTTCTGGCGAGTGGAATATAAAGTGATAGCGTGCTCTGGGGACCTGCCGCATCAGACTTAGTCCATTAACAAAGGACCCGATTGGAATTCATCAAATCCCCCTGATTTTTAAGCCTCGCTGTCAGAAAGATTGGGTTTAAGAGAGCCACGCTGAAGTTTGCACTCTGAGAACTTTCCATTTCATGTTGGCTCTGACACGATTGCAGTGAATTAATCAATCCTTAAAACCCCAACTAAAAACATTTCATCAGAAACACGGCTAATATTATCCCCTTCCCTTTCACAGATCTTGCTATAAAACGCTTTGAGAAGCGTCGGTTGAAGAAGGCAAACGTAATGTGGGATGAGCTGTGTCACACGGAGGTCCTAGAAAATGCCTCCAAATCAAGATTTACATGATTTAGGGGAGGATATGAACATAAACAAGCATGAGTGAAAATAGCAAAAATTCAGAATAGATCAGCCCTGTCGGTCTCAATGTGCAATATTTCCAACAAAGAAGTACGGAGAGACTCGGGTCTTGGAAGGACTTCCTGATTATTCATCAAAACAATATTTATTAATGTGTATTTTTGAAAATAGATCACACACTCTGTTTCTCCAAATCAGCTGGTGAGTGTCCGCTAGGACCGTATATTATTTTCATGACGAAGTGCCATAAATGTGAAATTTGCTCCAAATTCAAGCCCTTGACGTCATGCCAAGGAGCTGAGATGATTGCAGAATCATAGAGTGAAAAATCCTTAAGCAGGAAGTTCATTCACAAATTCTGAACACGAATTTCCATGGTCTCTTCCCCATGGCACTTCTAGAACATGACAAGCATGTGTGTTACATGTTGTCTTATATATATTACATATAGTATGTATCCAAGAATATATGTCTCTCTGTATACACACATGCATATACACGGATACATGTATATATCCATGTGTCCATGCTATATACATGTACATGTAAAAATGTACACATATATGTATATGCACGTATAGTTGTACACATATATACAGTTGTCTGTAAACTTATCAGTCTATGTTAATTCAACATTTATGCTCACACCCATATAATAGTGTATATAGTTTATATACTGTATACTATAATCTATATATAATGTTCTGTATATAATATCTAGTAATATGGTATTAGTATTATATTACATTATATATAGTATATAGGGTTACATATATTAATACATAATATAGTATATATAGCGAATGTACTATGTATATTACAGTATATTATCTATATAGTCTATACAAAATATACTATATATAATAGTATATATAATATACTGCACACTATATCTTATATATTATATAAATGTATAATAATTAATCAGTATATTAATAATAATAGTAAATATAGTAACATATTCTATATCCTATATATTATATTAATATATAATAATTAACCAATATACCAATAATGTCATTAATTAAAAATCTAATATGATTTTATATTAATATGAAAATGATTAAATTTAAATAATTTCCCACATGATTAAATAAATTTATAATTAATACCTAATATTAATATGCCATATACTCTATATACAGTCTCTATATAATATAGTTTCCACATATTCTGCATCTAATTAGGATGTTCTCACTCCACCATTCTCTTCACAGATATGAATATCAAGTAAATGAATCACGGCTATGGCATCCTCGAACTCCCCAATTCTCCTGCATTGCGCGGTGTCTTTTCAAGTTCTGTCCATGAGGTTCTTCCTGGAGTGTTGCAGGCTCGTTATCACAAACACCCCTGAAGCTGTGTGGGTCCCAGGCCAGGTCCCCATTTTTCTGGTCAGAGGCATCTTCTGTCTCTCTACGGCATGTGTGGGGTAGACCAGATACCTCATTATGCTCTGGGAATCAACCCTATTATCTTGTTCTGGGGTTCTGCAGCTGGCAAATGGATCATCGGCCAGTTGAACTTGGTAAAAAACAAAACAAAACAAAAAACAAAACAAAACAAAACAAAACAAAAACCACATTTAGACTACAAAATTATCTGTAACTTGTTCCTTTCTACTTACAGTACATTCAACGTGTTCCATCGTCAATGGTGAGCCCTCATTAACAAGTTATTGAAATGCTCGCAGTAATAGACCATCAAAGCAAGGGGATTTCTGGGAGGTTATTTTAATTTGAACTGATGCTTGAGTGCTATGGTCAAAGGCACTTAAATTATGAATCACAATGCAGGATCTCTTGAAGGTGGCGGTTCGGCAATTCATGTTAGGCTGCAATAAACCATTTTAACTGGCTCACGGGCAATAAGAACTCTGAAGTGTGGTAGGTTATTTCCTACTGGCTATTGACTTTTTTTAAAGCTTTTCTACCAGAAAAGAAAGGATTGTCCTATTTACCTCCAAAATAGGCTCTGTTTTATGTTTTTTTTTTTTTTTTTTTTTTTAATGGACCCAGGGTTGATATATGTGAAATTTAGATGGGATTGTGCTACTTGCATAATGGGGAACTTTCCTCAATCTGTAGTCAAGTTGTTGGGAGGATGTGACAACACTCCAAGAGTTGCCTTTCTTTTTTTCTTTTCTTTTCTTTTTTCTTTTTTTTTTTTTTTTTAAGATTTTATTTATGTTAGAGAGAGAGCATGAGCAGGGGGAGGGACAGAGGGAAAGGGAGAAGCCAACTTCTTGCTGAACAGGGAGCCTGATGTGGGACTCTATCCCAGGACCCCAGGTTCTTGACCTGAGCCAAAGGCAGATGCTTAACCAAACGAGCCACCCAGGTGTCCCAAGACACTCCAAGGGTTGCAATGGGAACACTGCAAGCCATCCTGATGTGGATTTTTCCCTCCCTCATAAGTACTCAGAATACTTCAATGAGGCTGTGCTCACCTTATTGGAATGCCTTGTAACCTCCTCACTTGACTTGTCATCTCACCTAAGCCGTCACCTCCCAAGGGACTGTCATTTTGCTCCATGCCCCATCCTTTTCCTTTTCTGTGGTCTCCAGAACAATGCCAAAAGTCAGATCCCATTGGCCCTGGGGCCACTCGCACTAAACAAATCTGTGGAGAGGAGAAGCATATACTACAATGAAGGCAATATTTAGCTTTTTTTTGGTGCATTGATGGTTTGGTGTGTTGATTGTTTGGTGTATTGATTGAATACCGAATAAGGTGAGATGTCACCAAGTCCCTGGGGGGATATGAAGAGAGGAGTATGAAGGCTCTGGGCATGTGTGACCTACCTATGTTCTCCATAGGGGCTCAAGGTTCTCTCCCTTTATAAGATCACTGACAAGTACTTGATCAGCAAATCTAGTCCCTGTTAATAGGGCTGCATTATATAAATGGGAGATGCTATGGACCAGATTTTGTTCTCCCCAAATTTGTATGTTAAATCCCTAACTTCCCATGTGACTGGATTTGGAGATAGGACTTTTGTGATGTAATTAAAGTTCAATGAGGTCACAAGGGTAGGGTTCTAACATAGAAGGACTGGTGGCCAAGGGAAAAGCCATGTAAAAACCCAGGAGGGTGGCCCCATCTACACACCAAGCAGAGAGTTCTCACCACAACTCAGTCCTGCCCACTCCTGGATTTCCCACTTCTGGCCTCCAGGACTGGGAGAAAGGAATGTCTGTTGTTTAAGATGACTTGTTTCTGGGATTTTGCCATGGTGGCCTTCACGGACTCAGACAGAAAGAATTAGCATTGTGTTTTGTGGCATCTGAAATGTGCTCAGGTAATCACTGGGGAAGGAGAAAGTGAGCAAACTCTATGGGCAATCGTTTAAGCACTCAAAGTCATTAGAGGTCATGGGTGAAGAGACATTGGGACCAGCGTGGGAACCAATAGATTTCACTCATGAAGATCTTTGTTGAAGGCTAATTTATCATGACATCTTCAGGGCCCAAAGAGAGAAGCCACCTGCATTATGGTCCAACGTTGGGAAATTACAAGGTTACGATGAGTGGAAATTTCTCTTGTGGCATATGGGGCCTCCACTATACCCAGATCTACCTTATTTCCAGACCCAGAGTTGTCCAGGAAGGGCCCTGTCATAACATCTAAGGCGTGTTCCCAAAGTGAGTCAACCCCACTTATAAAAGTAACTTTACACGAAGAACAAAAGATACCAGACTTTTGAGGATTTTGGGGTCATTGGCTCTGAGTTTTAGCACACATCCTCCATGGCTCAGAATGCTTCTCTGGTAACTGAGAATGGTGACTTCTCAGGAAAGGGGTTCACTCAAATGGAGTCATGATACAAGCTTTTCTTATAGGTCTAACCCACTATGTCACTACTTTTCCCATTTCTAAGTATGTACATTTGAGTCCAAATACTTAATACCTAGCAGGGACCTGAACATTGGCGTTGTACCTTCAAGTCAGGGATCATAATGGCAGTACTTGGCAGGTTACCTCTTCCTGCCAAAATGGTAAACCCATCCAACAAGAAGTCCCTGGGAGATGCTGGAGATTAGTGCTGTCTTTAGAGTGTAGCAATATGTAGGGATAGTGGTCCTTTAAGTATGCTTGTTATGAACTGAGTTGTGTCCACTCAGAACTCAAATGCTGAAGCCTTAACTTGCAGGACCTCAGAATGGGACTGTATTTGGAGATGGGGGTCTTTGAAGAGGTGATTAAAGTAAAATGAGGTCACTAGGGTAGGCCCTGATCCCATAAGAGGTGAGAAGGACACAGACATGCACAAAGGGATGACCATGTGAGGTCTACATGCCCAGGAGGGAGGCCGCAGGAGAAACCAGCCTCAGCCCTGCTTGGATCTCAGACTCCCAGCTTCCAACGCTGTGAAAAGTAAATGGCTGTGGTTTAAGCCCCCCATCTGTCATACTGAGTTATGACAGTGCTAGAAAACTAAATCAATGCCAATATAATAAGCCTGTTGGGCTTTGCTGCGGACTGGCAGGTTATAGAGATTCCTGGATCATGGTGAGCTTACTCATATGGTGATGCTAATTCCTTTGCTGTTCCACAAGCGGCTAATGTTGACCGCATCCATGAACATAGAAAATGCTTTGGTGTCACTTTCCTTATCATCAGAGGTCAACAGTCAGAGGGGGAAAGTTCAAGAAGGAGGGACATAGCAAGAAATGTCATGTATTACACCAACTTACCTCAAGGATCTATCTTCTTTGGAAGGGTATTGGATCCCATGATACATCAGGAGACAGGCATGTCCTCACACCTAGTCTTGATTATGTCATGGTCTTAGATCTGCTGAGCAAGAAGAAGCAACTACCTTGAAAGCCTTGGAGAGAAATGTTAACCAAGGGTCGTAATTGAGTATCACAAAAATATTAAGGGATTGGCCACCTTAGAGAAATGTTTCTATGGTCTGCTGGCTGTGACTTGTCTGAACACTTCCTTCGAATTGGAAGGAGAGGTATTTTCCACCCCTGTTTGGGGGTATTTGAACATACCACTCTTAACTGTATTTGCTAAGTTATCTGAAGAACTTCAGGGCTTTGAAAGAGATGCACATTAAGGAAGGGAATTGTAACAGCTCAGGGAGGCAGTGCAAGCAGCAATGCAACTGGTCATTGATGACCCTATACCACCTGTAGAGTCTGCTTAATCAGACCCTGATGGGAGCATCTACAGCAGGACAAGAGTTAAGTTCAGGGTTATGAACTAAGGGTGACTCCCTTAGCACAGAGCCAGCCTCCCAGGGAAAACCAGCTTCAGGCTTTGCCTTTTGAGCCCCAGAAGACAGACAGAGAGGCTCAGGTAGATCTTAATGACCATGCCACCCCAGGTCCCCATCGTGAACTGCCCATCCACACCTCCAGGAAGTTGGTGTGGGCATCAGCCCTTGGTCACAATTGGGACTGAGCTCCCATGGTTCCTGAGGGTGAAAGCAGGACCTCAATCTGAAGGAGTTCCAATCTGAGAGCCTGCGATGCCCATTCTGCTGTACTGCCTGCTCTTCCAAAACCTTCACCTAGTGGCCTCATGTGGGGTCCCCATGGCCATGTGAAGGTGGAAGCAGAATCACTGGTTTACTGGTGACTCTACAAGAGTTGTTGGCACCAGTAGAAGGAGACGGCTGAAGACATGTGGCCCTTTGGGAGCTTTTCAGATGCCTAAAATGGGGAGGGGGACTCAAGGAGGAAAATAATCTTGTCAGTGAGAAGAATTTCGAGGAGTCCCACTTGGGGTCCACTTGCTGAGGAAGAGTTGGCAGCAATATTTAGTACTTGTACTAAATAAAAGGCAATCTCTTGCCTTTTCCCCTGCAACTTTGCATGGGGTGTTGATAGGGTGACCTCCCCATTTAGCTCGTTTTGGAAATGAATGTGAGGTTGCCATTTAACTAGAGGAGGGATGGACAAAACCCAACAATGTTCTCAACGACAAATGAGATTCTGATCATGCTCAAGTCTGGGGAGATCATTATGCTAGTGATGCCATCATGGGTTTGGCCATTGCTGTTTGAGATTCAGTGATGAGAAAGAGGGTTGTTAAGAAAGTAGACCAGTCTAACGAAGGTTCTCAGATGCTGCCCACTGGCCCCATCCTTCATCAAGCCCAATCCCTTCCTAGATGAGCTGCCTCTTCTGCACTCTTGAGATCCCGCCTCCTCTTGTGGGTAGGATTTGTCATTTGCCCCACCGAGCAGATAGATGCACCCACATGGGACTTGGAAAGTGGCGGTGAACAACGTGAGTGGAAGAAGCATGAAGAACCATTTGGTTTTGGGTTGAAGTGTTTGTTTTTCCTTGGGAAGGTGAGGCAATGTTTGTCTTTGTGATCAAAAGTAATTTGGTGGTGAGTGTCCTAAGGGGTGATTAACTATCTCCTCTAGCCTGATCCTCTCTGTGTGATATTATTGCTTGGTTTACCTACCTTCTCAGATATTCAGGAAGACACTTACTACCACGGGAGAGTCATTTTTAAAATTAACCTTGGGACCAAGCAGAACATGGACATCTAAGTCGCTGGCGTCGCTAGACATCAGAGTCGCTAGTATAACTCGATTTTATTGGATTCATAAAGATGTATAAATGGAGGCAATTAGCTTCAGGCACTCCTCCTGTGGTATGCAAAAGGGAAGGGAGCATCTACGGTAGACGAACCCACGTTTCTGCTGATTTCACGAAAGGTACTATAACGCAAGAAAGATCTAGATGCACATTCTGCAGGAGAGGTGGTCTGGGGAATGTCTCAAAGAATAATAGTAATAATAAAGAATGTAAGAGGGAGGAATGTATGGGATACAAGAGGGATAGTGGTGAATCCCAAAGGGCTAGTAGGGAAGGACCAAATGGCCTCCTCTGGGATCTTCTCTGGTTGGGACACAGAGCACACAAGACCAGTAAAAGCAGCCGAGAATTGCACACATAATTCTGGTGCCCGTTGCAGTGACCTAAGAGAAAAGTTTCAACATAATCCCTCTGTAGGAGCTCTGACCCCACCCTGACACGGCAGACATTAAAGGTTAGGTGGAAAAGATACTAATGCTTAGGGAGACCTCAGTTGTGCCTCTGAAGAGATAAACAAAACAAGCCTTCTGCCCACAAAGCAAAGTACCGTGAGGCTTTTTGTAAGGAAGCAGAGATAAGCTCTTCTTCCCTCTCAATAGACACCAAGTGCAGGAGTTTATTTATAAGAATGGCAAGGAGGGAAGTCAAGTCAACACTGCCTTTTATGAAAACATATATAATGGAAACAGAGCGACAGTCCAGATGGACCCCGCTGTTCACAGGGAAGATAAGGGGAAAATACTCAAACCAGAAAAGAGCCTTTCCTAAAGCAACTATTCGAGCAGAACATATTTAGCGAAATGTGAACACATTCTAAGCATCCGGCACAGTGACTCACGCTAAAATCCAAGCTAATCTCCACGGGATTAGGGGCGGCAGCTTCTGCTCAATATGAAGGTGATGTAGAGTATCGGGCCCCAGGGTGAGGGGATGGCCCAGCCAGTGATGAGGTGGGGTTTCCTCAGTGCACCATCAGGCAATGAGCTTCCTGCAATTCTCTGTTCTGCAAACCCAAGGGAATCTGGCAGAAGCCGAGCATGAAGGCACACCTACAGGAGGCTGAGCACCAGGGGACACCTGGTGCTGAGAAAGAAGAAGGGTTGGTTAGGATACCTACAGCTCCTGCAGTCTGTCCAAACCTAGCTCTGGTACCAAATACCAGTCCCCCCTTGCAGTCATGAAGAAACATGCAAAAGAGAAGTAGCCCTTCCCTTCTTGCGTATTTGCAAGTGGTGCCCAGCCTTGGAGCACTCTCACTGTGGTGACTGGCCATCAAAGGGGCCAGGGGTAGAGAACCAAGGATGGATGCTATGTGCTGGATGGGCTTTGTAATGACCCTGGAAGAACACTGCATGGTAGGGCAAGCATGAGCATCAAGGCTACACAGGCTTCTGTCCTCCACCATGCTTCTGAGGACCTGGTTCTGATCCTTCTCCATCCACATTTCTCCCTGCAAGGAGTCCAAGAAATCAAGGACTTGCACTCTACGTTAGACTCTACTCTGGATACCTGGGACCCTGGAAATCTCTGGCTCAGTGGCTTTGCCTGCATCCACTTCCAGCGCCTGCATGTTATTGCATGAACCCCACACCCAACAGCATCACTGTTCTAGCAGGTGATCATGTGACTCCTGTAGGGTGTGGGTGGAGTATGGACACCCATAGAGGACAGGGCTGGGATAGGGATGTGTGTTAAGTAAATGGATGGGACATACATGTTGCTGGGTAGATGGTAGATGAGTGTGCAGGGTGCATTGTCCACGTGTGGGTGCTGAAGAAGTGAAAAGCCAGAACTGGAAGTGGAAAGGTATTGGGGCAGGTCTCAGACACAAGACCCTCACTGCACCCCCTGCCCCATCCATGTTCCCAATTAAGATCCTGTCTCCTAGACTGTTATAAAGTCATGTTGTGTTAAGACAGGTATAGAGAAGATGTGGATACACATTACTGGTTTTCTTGATTTAACTTTGTAATACCTAGCTTTAAAATATTTCAGCAGTTTCCTTGCAAAAGTAAAAGGCAGGTCTGCTCATAATCTGGGTGCAAGATGCACTCCATGCCCGGACTCAGGATCTCTGTGTTCTCACCCAGTCGTCCCTGTCTCACATAATTGGTTGGAGCAGAGTAAAAATGGTATTGGGAATACAGAAGGGAAAAGAAAGTGGATTTTTAAAGGGATGGGAATAAGGTCACCAGGAGGTTGTTTTATGACATTAGGCCATGTTCTGTCATGTGTGTGCTGGAATCCATGTCCTGGGATGCATGCATTATGCATGTTGTTTTGATGTGGGACATACGGTGTGTTAGGTGGATGATGTCATTAGGGTACGCACATAAAAGGATTATTTGAAGGAGCATCTTGCATTCAAGTAGCTGAGGAGAGGTGGAAATGTAGGAATGCTCCACAGATGAAGAAAATCAATGATCAATACAGATTCAGGGATTCACCTACCTTCTGGGCCAGGAGCTTGAGAAGCATGTTTTTTTGTTTTGTTTTGCAGGAAAATCACATGGTGGGAACAGGAAGAAGTTTCATTTATGACATTATAGGGAGACACAGGTAGTATTTTCTTCCAACAGATGAAGAAACCCACGGCAGACCCCAAGAGATAACTTTATACATAACAGGAGACAGACTCGGGGAAAGACGTTGAGGCTCAGAAGGATAGAAGCTCAGAACGGAGCAGAGAAAATCAGCAATAATGGGTGAGTTTTCTTCTCTTCTGTGTGCTCACAGACAAGGGAAAATTGACCCAGAAAAGGAAGGCTGAGAAAAACAAAACAGGAAGAGACACCTATTAAGGAAAGAGATAACCTTTATGTAGGTGTGATGTAGGGGAAGGAGACGTGCGGACTGGGGTGGTCAAGGATAAGCTTTGTTGCATTTTTTAATCGGCATCCGTGTGCAGCAGTGATGCTGACAGAAAGCAGGTATCTCCTGAAATGGATAAGCCGCAGACACAGTGAGTTCTGAAGGTGATAACAGCCCACGTTCACAGTTAAATATTTGTAGAGTGTTTAAATCACGTCATGAAAGATGAATGCGTAAATACAAATGAGTTTGCTGGGATTTGGGGGGAGGGAGGTAAATGGAGCCCATGTCCTCTGACTCAAGGTAGCAGGGGGAAAATTAAGGACTTGATGATACGTCACGTGTCGAAAGTATGAGCTCTACATGGGTTGATGAAATGGTCTTGGGACAGCACGGATGCATGTGGTTAATGAACGACACTGCAAATGGCGTGGTTGGGTTTCCGTTGACTTCCATGATACTTGCTGAGATCACAGAGTACACATGTTTCACTAAATTCACTCAGAAGTACGCTTGGGTAGAGTTCTTTGTAGGGTTCTAGTTGACCAAGAGGTCAAAGCGCAAGAGATCTACTCAAAGGTAGAATTCTTCGTAGGGTTCTCGTCAACCAAGAGATCAAACCCCATATTTACAACGGGAAGCTCACTAAAATCCCAGTCTTCTCTATAATCCCATTTCCTAAGAAACCCAATGGTTCTGGTGGATTCTGCAAGTCTTCGATATGAGAGAAGTAAAAAAGGGAGTGAGCCAGACTTCAGATGATCCTGAAATCAGAGTTCTTCAAAATGCTGCACCGTTTTCTTTTTTGTTTTTTTTTTTTGTTTTTTTTTTTTGTTTTTGTTTTTCCTTCCCAGAGGAAAAAAAAAAAAACAGCATTAAATAGTGTGTTATGAGCTAGAAAAATGTCACAGAAAACTTTGGGATGTTTTAAGGCTCAGTGGTCGCTCATCCAATTTCTTTCTACCTTGGCAGAACGACAGCCCGGCTCATTATTTCCATGCATATCCCCGTTATCTTCTGATAGGCGAAACAACATATTTTTAAACAAAGGTCAAACAAATTATCAGCTTTGGACTTTTCTGGTCAGGCAGAACGTTCATGCGACTGCATACGCATATTGCACAACAATTCAAAGGCAGAATATTTGGGGCAACCTGGAAATGGCAAATTTACTGAAAAGGATAGTATGCTTCTAATGACATAGCAGATGGTTTTTAAAATGCGTGTAGTCTGCGGTTTCCTAAAGGTCATGTATAAAATAGGGCCGATGCTGGGAGCCATCTATCCGTGCGTTGTCTGCTGACAGATGGGATGGGGACAGGTGAAGGCAGGTCCAGGATGGCTCAGTAGCACACCTGTGAGCCCCGTATCCTGTCCCCTGAGGGAGGCACTGACTGGTCAATTTTTTTTTTTCTTTTCCCTTTTACCTACACAGTTCCTTATAGCACATGAGACGCCAAGAGGAAACAAACAGGTGTGGATGATCACACCTGAGATACACCTGACACGCACACCTGCTCTCCCCCTTAAGATACCTAAAAAATCAGTGATGTTGCTTATCAGTATCTAAAACCCCAACAATCCAAATCGGACCATTCACAGCCAGTAAGACCCACCTCTGATGTTCCTTTTTTTTTTTTTTAAATTTTGCTTGCTATTGACATTTTGGTCTATTTGCGTCTTTTTGATGGTTACTCGATATTCCATCTTTTTGTTCACCAGCAGACAATAACACTTTCTTCTACATCTGCATCATTTTCAGTGACGCTGCCCAATACACCATTTATTATTTATTATCGTTAAAGCCGGGAAGAAAGGGAGCTTTTATAGTGCGTTAACATTCATTTCCACTCTTTTTAATAATACTTGCATTATTTCGAAAGGTACACGGCGTATATGCAAGGGAGGACAATCATCACAAAGTAGGATCCGGGGTGAATTATATAATGAAGGTATACAAAATACATCATACATCCATTTAAATTTAGATCACGTCATTTATTTCACTGGATGATGGCAGCATGATATAGTTAATTATTTCCTGTTGTGGCACGTTTAGCTGGTTTTCTCTTCACTCTTTACTTTTTTTTTATTTTTTAAGACTTTCTTCATTTATTTGACAAAAAGAGTGAGCACAAGTAGGGGGAGCAGAAGGCAGAGGGAGAGGGAGAAGCGGGTTCCCCACTGGGCAGGGAACCCAATGCGGGACTCAATCCCAGGACCCTGGGATCATGACCTGAGCCAACGGCAGATGCTTAACGACTGAGCCACCCAGGCGCCCCTCTACTTTTATTCAAATTGTGCTAATAACAAGGCAAAACCAAGTACATAGGAATGTGAGGGTCTCTAAATCTTATCCAGTGGTTTTCTTAGAGTCCATTCTCATGAGCACGGTGGCAGGATAAAATCACGGTGTTTAGTTTGGAGGTGGTGGTGTATAATTCAAATAACTATTTTCATAATTGTCTATTATAACCAAATTGTGGTTATCCCAGGAATTCATGAATGGTTGGTTATCTGAAAATACATGCACATGACCCAATCTGTTTGCAGAGTAAAGGGCAAAAGTATTAAAAAAAAAAAAAATGTAACAAATGCTAATAACTCATAGTAGAAAAAATAAAACTTTTAGCAAATTCAATTTAAAAAAAAAAAATCCCCTTTAACCTGATTAAGTCTATCTTTCAAAAACAGACAATTACTCCCAAGGAAAGTTTTTTTCGTATCACGAGAACTCAGATATCGTGTCTGTAAAATGAGGCTGTTGTATTAGGCCAGGTTTAGCTGGGATTTATGATCAATGTGTGATCATGTATGCTTTCGTGATCGGCATTTTCCTGTCAGTTACAAAAGAGGCTGAACTGCATTTACAAGGGTTCTTTGGCTGCTGTAACAAAGGACCACAAACTGGGGGCGGGGTGGGGGTTGCTTAAAACAATGCAAATTCATCCTCCCACAACTCTGGAGACCAGAAGTCTGAGATCCAGGCAGGGATGCCGAGGTCTAGGTGGGGACCCTGAGATCCAGGCGGGGCAGGGATGCTGAGATCCAGGCGGGGCAGGGCTGGACTCCCTCCAGAGTCTCCAGGGTTCTTCCTGCCTCTTCGAGCTTCTGGGTCTCCAGGTGTCCCCGGGCATGTGGCCATGTCTCTCTGGTCTCTACCTTTGTCCTCACATGTCTTCTCCTCTTTGTCTGTGTCTCCTCTTCTGTCTCTTATCAGAACACCTGTTCTTGGATTCTGGGCCACCCTAATCCAGGATGAGTTCATCTGGAGATCCTTCTCTTCGTCGCATCTGCAAAGACCCTATTTCCAAATAAAATCACATTTTCTTAGGTATTGGGGGTTGGGACTTCAACATATCCTTTTTTTTTTCCTGCACCCCGAGGGCATAATTGAATCCATGACACTATTGTAAACAAATGTGGGCTGTTTACAGATGTTTCTGGCTGGTTGAGAGTGATGCCATGTTCCAGAGATGGAGAAGGAAAGAAGATTGCTTTGGAAAGGACCTGAATTTGCCTTCAGCGTCTCTCCTACATGTAATGGGCCAGAAACGAGTGTTGGAGCCACACCCGGAAACAAAGGAGGCCGAGGAAGCATTTCAGCATACAGCCCTGTGCCCGGAAACATCCCTGGAAGACGGTCTTCGAAAAGGAAGGATGGTGCTTCCACCCAGATCTCTCCCCACAGACCGTGTGAAGAAAGAGAAAAAACAAAAGTACTTGAACGGATTTTGAAGCTATCCAGTCACAACGTAGAGCTGCCGTCTTTCAAAACTGTGAATGAGGACAGTACCTTTGTTGGCCCAGAATTCTCCAGAATCAGTATTCTGAAATGCTGGGGCATTCTTCCAATGGGTTCATTTATTTTGACTAGCTCATTTATTTTACTGTTGGATCAATGTGTTGATTCTTCCCTATTGTCCCGTCCACGGAATGGCAGGAAAAACAATGTCTTGTTTTTTATAGTCTTCATAAAGTCAGCAGTATTGGAAAATCTGTGGTTTTGCCTTCACAAAGGCAGAGGAAGAACATTCCAGAACTTTCCAGAAAATGATGCCAGAGGCAGTAATGTGTGTGTCCAGGTTCTTCAGTCTTTTGGCCTCCGGTTAAAGGTTTGTCAAAGCAAAGTAGAAGTATAGGGGAGGACATTCTGGTTTTCTTTGTTTTCCCTAGTATTGAGCTTATTACTATGCTGTAGTTAAATATTAGTCTTTACATTAAATGGATTATTTAACGAAAGGGGGATATGGACTTCAGGATAATTAGTTTAGTGTGCTATATTATGTGTTATTTTTCCTTAAAGACTTAAATTCTCATTTGATTAAAAAATATATTCCAAAGAGGCAGGGGTGTCTTGCTCCTTTTAGAAGGAATGAGAGTTTTTTACATACATATAAAATATGATACATATGATATATGTAAATATATAGTAGAATGCATTATATGTAAGTATTTAACATGATATATTTCATGTAATTACATATTTATATAAAATATACTACATTTCATACCAATACAATAGGATATATAATAATGTTATACATATATATATATATATATATATATATATACACATATATTTTTTTTCTTTTTGAATTTTTATTTAAATTCGAGTTAGTCAACCTACAGTAAAATATTGGTTTCAGGACCAGTACATGAGTATATTCTGAAAAAATATATACAGTATTTTTAGCTACATAAAGCAGTTCTTCATATTTTCTTATAAATCAGCATTTGAGACCAGTCTAGGACTTAGCACATTCTGTATTCTGAGCCCAAATCTCTTAATACTAACCTATATTTATGGGACACTTTAAAATTCTCACTTCTCTCGCATTCCAGATTTGACTGTCACAAGAAACCTGTGAACTATCCAGGCCTTTTCTGATCATTCTTCTTTAACATGTTGGAAGCGCAGACCTAGTTTTTCTTTTTCTTTCTTTTTTTTTTTTTTTTTTTCAAGGTGAAGCAGTCACTGAAATGACAAGTCTTGTCTCCTAAACACTGCAACTTTGCTGTTGTCTTTTTTTTTCTCCCCTCTTAATCTTTCAAGTGACCTTTTGGGAAAACATCCATCCCGAATGCCTTTGAAAACCAGAGATGTCATCGCCTTGCTGTCTGTTTTCGGTATCTTTTGCACATTCAATGTCTCACAGGTGGCTCTGGACAGGAGACACCTGCAAGAGAGTCTTGACGCTATCCGACCTGCCAGAGTGGACACTCCAGCGGGGCAGCTGAGATGGGAAGCCTGGTAAAGGGGATGAATCAGGTTGGGGGCTGCAGGGAATGAGCTCAAATCTGTTGTAGAAAAGCAGAAAAGGTCACAAAATGTGGAATTGAGGAGGGCACGTGTTGTGATGAGCACTGGGTGTTCTATGTGTAACTCATGAACTGTTGAACGCTCCGTCAAAAACTAATGATCTAGGGGCACTTGGGTGACTCAGTGGGTTAAAGCCTCTGCCTTCGGCTCAGATCATGACCCCAGAGTCCTGGGGTCGAACCCCACATCGGCCTCTCTGCTCAACAGGAAGCCTGCTTCCCATCCCCCCACCCCTGCCTGCCTCTCTCCTACTTGTGATCTCTGTCTGTGAAATAAATAAATAAAATCTTAAAAAAACAACAACAACTAATGATCTACTTTACAATGGCTAACTGAACATAACGAAAAAAAAAAAAAAAGTGGCATCTCAACATAATGCTTGGGGTAACACACACCGGGTTCTTAGAAGGTAGACGAGCATCCCGCGGGAGAATTCCACTCAACAATGCGATGATTGTTCTGGGACACCAAGGAGACATCTTGGTGACTTTCACTGGAAAGGCCTCAGAACGAAATAGCAACAACTAGACATCATCCCCGTAGACGGTAGTCCTGTGTGGGAGCATACAAGGTCATCTTTGTGCAAAAGTGGTGCAGGGAGGGTCTTTGCACACCATGGGTAAGGAGCTGTGGGAGGTATGTGTGTCCATGACCACAAGTGTCTGCATTCTGATCGCAACCTGAATTCTCAAAAATGAGTCTCAGCCCCCTTGTTGGCCAAGTGTCCTTAGGAATGAGCCAGGAGTCTACTCGTTGGCATAGAAGGCTTTAAAAGAGACAGATTGAGGATAGGCAGAAGGGCAAGACGACCTGGGGGACGGTTTCTAACATTTAGGGAGATCTGCTATTGATGGGGTTTTGGAATATAGGTGAGATTCGGCGGGGCGAGGTCCGGAGCTGACGACCAAGAAAGAATTCTTGAGACATCTTGGTGCCCAAGGGTAGTTTCTTAAAGCACAGGGACAGGACCCAAGGCCGGAAAGAGCTTCTGCATGGGGTTGGGTGCAGTGGCTGATTATAGAGTATGGAGTTGGGGGAGGTAAGGAAAACGGAGCTTTTCAAAAGGACTTTCATATGCTAAAGGGGACCTACAGGACACTGGAGGCCTTGCCATTGTCCAGTTAAGGTTGTCCTCCCTTCCAGAAAGGCAATATCATTAAGATAGTTGGGAGATCCTTGGAGGAATGTCACACAATCCCACCCAGGAGTGGGGGCTGGGGGAGGTTACGGGGGGTCAGCTTCTGCTTTGCCTTCAGCTAGGCTTCTGCTCCCTCATCACCATGAAAGCCTGATTGTTTTGGAATTTAAAATGAAGTCCTTCTTGGGGCTCCTGGATGGCTCCTGGAAGGCATCTGCCTTCTGCTCAGATCATGATCCCAGGGTCCAGGGATCAAGCCCTGCATTGGTGGGGAGTCTGCTTCTGCCCGTCCCCCTGCTTGTGTTCCCTATCTCGCTGTGTTTCTCTCTGTCAAATCAATAAATAAAATCTTTAAAACAAAAAAAAAAGAAAAAATACTATGGAAACATATTTCACAACAACAAAAAAAAATGAATAAATAAAACGAACCCCTCTTAAAAACGAGCTGTTCTTGATTCTTCTATTTAGTGGCTGCGTGAGGGAGGTTGCATTCGAATGACTGGTTGGTATTTCCTTCTGTTTCTCAATGTCTTATTTCTTAAAATATGTGCCAGCCATCACACCAACAGTAGAATACGATGGCTCGAATGTTATGGGTGGAATTGTGTCTTCCCCCAAAATTCACGTGTTAAAATCCGAACCTCTAAGACCTCAGAATGTGGTTGTAGTTGAAGATATGGTCTTCTAAAGAGGAGACTGAGGTTCAAGGAGGTCGTTACGGGAACTCTCATCAAACAGGGACCTGATACAAGAGAGGTTGAGGACACAGACACCCACAGAGGGAGGACCATAGGAAGACACGGGAGAACACAGAATCTTGGACTCCCAGCCCTGGCCCCACCTGGATCTCAGACTCCCAGCCTCCAGGGCGGGAGGAGTGAAGCCATGTGTTGTTGAAACCCCCAGTTCCACACTATTGAGTTATGGCAGCCCCAGGAAAGTAATACGAGACACTTTACAATATGATGAGTATATCTTATTGGTTCTAACTTTTGAACCCGTAATATTTCAACCTATAGATACAAATATGGACAAATATTCACCAGCATATACAATTTCTCTAATAAGGGGTCTAATATAATGTAGAAAATATGTTAGGATTCAAAGCTGATGGCCCAGAAAGAATTCATGAGACACCTTTGTTGCAAAAAAGATGGTTTTATTAAAGCATGGGGACAGGGTCCATGGACAGAAAGAGGAAGACAGGGACCCATGGGCAGAGAGAGTTGCACTGGGGTCATGAGGAGTGGCCCATTATATCCTTTCAACTTGGGATGGGGTCAGGGATAGTCTAAATCTCTATGGAATTTTGGAAGCAAGGTTTCCAGGACCTTGAGGGGGCTAGCTGTTGGGAGAAGGTCATTTATTACCATCTAATAAAACCCTAGTTATGAGAGCTTTCAGATGTCTATCAGTGGGCCATATGCTTGGGGAATGATTGCTGACCTACAGCTTGGGGGGGGGGGTAGAGATAAAGGAAGTTTCCAGAGGAATTTTTATATCCTCAAGTAGACGTACAGGATCCTGGGGGTGGTGCTAGCATTGTCTTTAGGCCTTAGCAAAGTGTCAACATCGAGGCGGCTGAGTCCCCAGAGGAAGGTCCCTCTGCCTGTTTCAAGGACTTGTCAGTAGGCTGTAGGCAGTAAGGAAATTTAGTGTTTTTCTTCTGCCTTGGTGTGCCACATCATTCTATGTTTATGCATTAGATTTAAAACTGTATTCCACTAGCAGTCTTATTTATCAAATAAAAATGAACGTAAAGAGAAAATAAACGATGTTCTCCCTAGATTATACTATGCATGTATTAAAAATTTGGGGTGGCTTTGTTTTGCATTTTTAATGGGGTTGTCTTTTTATGGTTGAGACGTAAGAGTTCTTTATATATTTTGGGTGTAAGTCCCTCATCAGATCCATGGTTTGCAAATAGTTTGCAAGGTTTAAACAGCTCCCAAACCTAGAAAACACTTCAGCTCTATTTCTGTGTCTAATTTAAATGGTAGTGAGCCGTACAGTTTCTATTTAGCTATGGCTGAACTTTTCTGAACCCAATTGGTCTCCTGAAAGCACCACATTTTCCATAGATTTGCAGAGGTCTTGGACCGACCTTGGGGTTAACGTCTGCCATTGGATATATGGATCCGCCTTCTACCAAGTTGCTAACGAGGACAGAGAACCAGAAACACCACTGAAATATTTTTTTGTGATTTTTTAAACGTTCTCCTAAAAGGCTCTGATAGAACTGTCAAAAGGTTTTCAAAGACGGCATATTTTCTGGAAGCTAGACATAGACAGCTCGCTGCCACAGTGCATGTAAGAGAATGAGGTTAGCGAACATTGATTTAGCAAGTGATTGAAAGAATGGTTGGTATATGCATACATCTGGTACATATATACAGTGCCTATACAGTGTATTTATATACTATGTACAGTGTATATTATTGAATTATGCAATATATATTATATATTTATATATTATAAATAGTATAAAAATATACTATATTTACACTTAGCAAGTGCTTGAAGAATCATTAGCATATATATCTGATGTAGCACACATATCTAGTGTGATATATAATAATTATAGTACATGTATCACTGTATATTATAATTGTTATATTATACTACCATATATGCTGTATATATACTAATGTATTACTATATATAATATGTGTGGTACATGTAGTATAATATGGATAAAATGCATACATAGTATATGTTTAATATCTATATTATATATACATATATAGTATATTCATTTTCCTGCGACTAAAGTCTATTAAATATTTTAACCAACCTCCCTGTGCCCTAAAAATGATTGCGTAGGATTTACTCTTTCAGTTGAACATGAATAAGAAATTCATGTGGTCACTTGGGCATATTTTTATTTCTGTCCAACCCTTTAGAGAGCAGAACACATTTTGAAAGGAATAATTAGGTAAAATATAGATAATTATCACCTTATTTTCATTGTTCCTCTGTATTAACTAAGGATTTTTTTGATCAGATACAGAGGCATGTATTTATTCAAGCATTTATTTATTTTTATCTTTACCTTTAATTTTATTTTTTTTAAAGATTTTTAAATAGTTCCAAAAAAAAAAAAGATTTTTAAGTAGTTGCTACCTCCATCATAGGGCTCACACTCACAACCCTGAGACCAAATGTTGCACACTCTTCTGAGCCAGCCAGGTGCTCCCCAGAGTCATTTTTTTTAAAATTGTTGTTACGGGGGCACTTGGGTGGCTCAGTGGGTTGAGCCTCTGCCTTCAGCTCAGGTCATGGTCTCAGGGTCCTGGAATCGAGTCCCACATGGGGCTCTCTGCTCAGCAGGGAGCCTGCTTCCCCCTCTCTCTCTGCCTGCCTCCCTGCCTACTTGTGATCTCTCTGTCAAAAAAATAAATAAAATCTTTAAAAAAAAATCTTCAAGTTTTACATCTTCTAAACATTTAAGAATTGGAAAATGGGACCCCCAAGGCAGACTTTGGGTATAAATTGATATGAACATAGCAAAAAGAAAAAGAAAAAAAGAAGAGGAAAATAGTCAATTTAGAAGTCTATTTATTGGTTGATCATTGGTTCAAAAGTTCCCCCCAAAATAAGAAAAAAATGAAGGCTGGTTGCCTGCAGTTTGAGTCATTAACACAAAAAAGGGGAAATATTAGGCACTTCCCTTTACCGTTGTGGTCTTAAAGAAAGAGCATGAAGACAGGCATTCGGCAAATTATCATGAGTTGTGCCATGCATTGACCCAAAGAAACCGCAGCGTATTCTGAACCTGCTTCAAAAAATATTAAATGCCACCAATGATAATGCAATGAAATGATATATTTTCAATATCAGAGAAAAATAGAGCTCTCTGTGCTTGGGAAGTTCCTAGCAGCCGTCTGAAATAATGTTGAGGTTTACCGTTAAAGCTGTGATTACAATTTTGGCCAATTAGGGACAAAAACAGGAGAGACGTGCACATCGGAAGCTCTGTCATGAGGCTCACCTACTGTTCCGGGAAATATTGGCGGTTTGAAACATTTATTAGGAATCAAAAAAGAATGAAATCCCCAGGATTAAGCCTTGCACTCAGGGAACCGGTAACGAGTCAAACAAAAACCAAAGAAAACATGAGGAGGGATTTAGGCAAATAAATGAAGAAAATGAAAACGCGACGGTTGAAGTCTTTGGCGAGAGGATTTCATTTACCCCTCAAGCCGAGGCTGATTTCTCAAAAGGTGAGCTCCTGATGGAGCTGTACTTGGTGATGACTTTCCGATGGTTGGGATGGGGTGGGAAGCTAGAGCAGGTGGACCTGGGCTACCTGGGTGTGGGGTCTGCACGTGTTTTAAATCCTGGCTTCACCCATCATTAGATGTGGACATGGTCTCATGTTCCTGGACCTCTGTTTTCCTGCATGAAAAATGCAATCTTCACCCCACCCACCCACAAACTCTGCACATGGTGGCACGTCTTGATGACAAGCAATAGTGGGAGTGCAGGGAGAGTTCGATCAAGGTGAAAGGTTATATCGTGATTTTAAAAACAAATATTCTTTAACGGCAGGCACGGTTCTGCTGTGTTGTAAGATTGGGTGTCCGGTGCATCGGTGAAGATAATTTCCATTCGAGCTGAAAATCTGGCATTTGAGGAGTCAAATATCACGCAGAGCAGAAATGGAACTTATATAGCCCGCAGGAGAGAGCTGAGTGTGATTTAAGGAGAAGCATAAAGGCCTCGCAGAATGTGGGCCCACATTTTTACTGGGCGTATTAATAGGAAGAAACAGGCTGAAAAGGATTGCTTGCCCAAGGCCGTAACCTCCAATCTAGGGGTAAAGAAGATGTGCATTTTCTCGGCTGCAGTGTATTTGGTAATGTTGAAAATACACTTCTCCAGCCTGCAGGCTGCTTGAAGATCTGAATTAAATGACCTTTTTATGACATTTGTTTTCAAGGTAGTCACATGAACATATTTTCTCTGGAAATCAGTTCTGTAAAACAAACCACATAAGGTTCCCCAAGTCAGCAAAACTCTGTCGTTGAAATATTTTACCATTTTGCCCACATTAACCAGAAGGGTTTGAAGTCACTTAGCTGAAGTCAAAAATTAGGAAGGGGCCGAGATCATCATAGGTGCATAGAAGAAAGAAGTAAGATCTAACAGTGAAATTACTGTACCACATGCCTGAGTCATTTTGGCCCCTGCGTATTTTGACAAAAAGTTGCATTTGACAAAGTAGCCTGTGCTACAAAATAAAGTGGTTGGTTGAGGATCCTTGCCATTGGAAAACGTCCTGTGGGCTTTTCATGGGGTCATATAGAGGGCACTGGTTCTTGGAAAATGGTTTTTAAAAAGCGGTGCCCCCATTTGCATTTCCGATAGAAGCTCCCTGATTTGCTCTCCTGACCTGCTCTCTGGCCTGAAACAGGTCTCCTAGGGTGGCCCCAGCAACTGGGTTTCCGATTCCAGTTTTTCTCGTTTGCAAAGGGACAGTCTTTTTGCAAAGTAGACAAGTCATATTGTTTAAGACAATTTGTTCATTGCAATTAAAAAAATATATATATATATATATATATCCAGAGTGCCTGGTTGGTCTAGTGGGTGGAGTGTGCAAGTCTCGATCTCAGGGTTGTGATTTCGAGCCTTATGTTGGGTGTAGAGATGAGTAAAAATAAGATCTTTTAAAAATGTAAATAAATAAGGGCGCCTGGGTGGCTCAGTCGGTGAAGCATCTGCCTTCAGCTCAGGTCATGATCTCAGGGTCCTGGGATCGAGCCCCACATTGGGCTCTCTGCTCGGCGGGGAGCCTGCTTCCCTCTCTGTCTGCCCCTTCCCCCTGCTTGTGCATGCTCTCTCTGTTGAATAAATAAATAAAATCTTTTTAAAGAAAAGTAAATAAATAAAATCCAAGAACAGCAAGGCTATTGTAGGACACATTAAGAAAAAACAGATTTTTAACAACAGTGTTGTGAATCATTACATTGAACAGTATCTCCATGATGATGTCGCTACCCCCACCGTAGATGGCAATAACCAGTAAAGTGGAAAATATCAAGTGTTTCCAGAGGTGGAGAAATTGGACCCCCGGGACACGGTTGGTGGAGATGTGCAGTGGGTGAGCTGCTGTGGAAAATAGTTCAGCCTTTCCCCCAAAAGTGAAACATATCATGGCAGTATAACCCAGCAGCCCCACGGCTGCTTGTGCCCAGAAAGAACTGAGAACAGGAATCAACTCCCAACTTAGACGTTGACACTATAGGGCAGCAGCAACGTTCATGATGACGTCAAGCTAGAAACAATGCCAATGTCTGTGTGAGGACGAACAGATGAACCGAATGTGGTCTTGGGCACACAGGGGAACAGCGTTTGGCCATACGGGGGAGCGAACCTCTGACACCTGTTACTGTGTGCCCAGACCCTAAGCACCCGGTGCTCAGTCAGAGCATGCAGAGAGCAGACACAGAGTGGGATCCTATTTACATAAAATGTGCAGAACGGGCCAACCCACAGGGACAGGGAGCAGATTCATGATGGCCCGGGGCTGGGGAGGAGAGCGGGAGTGGCTGCTGATAGGGACTGGGTTTTTCTTTCGGGGCACTGAAAGTATGTTGGAGCCAGCTAGAGGTGAGAGTAGCAGAACACTGTAAATGTCCTAAAACAACACATTAAAAACAAAACAAAACAAACACATGTGATGCAAAAGTTCTTGCATGGTTTCATTCTGCTTTTCCTCTTTCCGAAGGAGGCAGCATAAGTAAGTTGAAATACTTATTCCATATTACTCAGGTAATATGGAAACAACTTCTAGGTGCAGAACAAAGTAATGGGGAGAACACGGAGAATGCTTCACAACCAATAAAGCCGTTGCCCCTACGGGGACGCAGTCACTCGGATAGAGGTCAGAAAAAATATTATTTGGGGGATCGATTGGCTTTAAACGCCTAACGTGGAGCTCGGTGGTGGTCCCTGGAAGCTGTAGGCTCAGCGGTCGGCCGTGGTGAAGGGGAAATCCCAGAATCGACCTTTGGAGCTGAAATGTGGATGAACAGCCAGTGAGAGGAGGATAAATGAGAAGCCGGTGCCTTTGGACACGAAGACGCTCGGAAAGGTCTGCCACTGCTCTTAAGATTCAACCCACGGTTCCCAGGTTGCTGCTTGCAGAGAGAGTCAGCAGGGGGGGATCACCGTGGATGTGATCATGCTGGACCGTGGTGCGTTATGGATGACCATCGCCTTGGCTGTGATGTGAATTCCAATAAAGCTGGTGATGGCTGATAACGGCGTGCTGGAGATTGGCCTGCTCGAGATATGAGCCCAGTAACACCATAGCCCTGCCTGTCAATGCAATGTATCACTGACAAATTACCCCGGCAATGCCTGTTGCTTGTTCCCAAACTTCTTGCATTAATAGTAGATGGACCTGCTAAGTGAGTTCACGCTGGGCTTGCTGCCTTGACAGCCGGCTGTGTCCGAAGGTTTGACACAGAGTCACATGTGCCCGCCAATGGGGACCCGGCCCTGTCCCAGAAAACGAAGATGCAGGAAGCCCGAGCGTGCATATGCATGGTGCAAGGAAGCAAATTGCTGTCCTTGAAAATGATTGATTTCTGTGCCTGCATCCATTTCCAATTCGACCCCGTTTATCGAGACAACAACTCACTAGGTATGTTTTCCAGCAATTGCAACGTCCGTTCCCTCTATCGGGGATGGAATATCGTGGTGGGTTAGTTTCAGATGGATACATGAACGCTGCCAGTCAGGATTCAAAGTGTCATTGTGTGGAAACATTGTAAAGTATCTCTTTTTGTTCTTGCCAAGGTGTTACACCAACATGGATCACCTGGGAATGGGGGCGGTTTGACCCCTCACACACCCCATGTTGTATTTGCAGAAATGCAACATACACAGAAAGTTTTGCTTGGTTTGGTCACCGTGACGGGGACAGATTTCACAATCCAAGCTCCCAGAGGCAAACGTCACCTGTAGGAAAAGGGGAAGAAGATGATTATTAAATCATCCTCTGATCCGGTTGTGCAAACCATTCTTACAAACAGCAAAGTTTGCTTTTCTGGTTCCGAGTTTCCATGCGTCTGAAAGCTTGGTGGGAAACGCTGTTAATAGGAACTGAGCAGGGTTTGGGAAAATCCAGATGTCATAGAGGGGTAGATGTTTTCCAGGAGTTGCCCATTGGATTCAGGCATCAAAGTTAAGTTGAATAAACCCGTTTTGCTCTTGACGACTAAACCTTCCATGTACACAGGCCTCAGTAAGTAAATGGATAAAAACAAAAGATGAGCTTAGACATTTGCAAAATGTTTGCAAGGATGCATGAGGTATTAACACACCACCTGATTCCAGACTTTGGTTCCACGGGACTATCCCCAAGGTTAAATAACATCTACTTTCTTACTGTGTTGTTACCATTGAAAACAAGTGGGTTTCGGACATTGTCAAGTTGCTACGATGAAATGATTCTATCTTGAAGTCACTTTCCAAGAGCTCCAGAGGGCCAAGCCATCTGGATGATTCAGCGTTCCCGGACAATTAATGACGACAAATTGGATAGTAATTGTCTTTCCTGGGATGTTTTTGGTATGTCCCTTCTTAACAAGCTAATTACATAGGCAATTTCACGGGGGAAGCAGGGATGAAAACAAAATAGCCACGTGAATATTTTAAGCACCTAAATACATTTCCTGGACATCATACACAAATTGTGGTAAGTTTTTGTAATATAATAAAAGTACTGGAAGAGAGGAAGACTTCAATGAATTTAAAAGGATGGTTTGCTTTGCATTATATGCAAGCAAAATAAATTTCAGAGCTTACTAATACCCCAGATGTGTGAACGGCCTAACGATTGCATTTCTAAAACCATTTTTTCATTCAATGTACATTCAAAGTAAACTGAGATAGCTGTGTAGAATCTCGTTTAGTGACTTCAAATGGATTGTCTATTATTCCCTGTGTCCCCTAAAATTTGCAATCCTCTTTGTTTCCCAGCCAAAGGAATTCTGGAAAACTGGTACCTTACCTACCCCCTCCACTGCACCCCACAGTAATTAACCCCCCTGTTTTTCTGTTTTTATTGGAGTTGGATAAGCTTTTCTGATCCACAATAATATATCCCACAATAATATATACTCACAATAATACAATATAAAATAATATATTACTGTGGGATCAGAAAAGCTTATCCAACTCCAATAAAAGTCACTGTAATGAGATCAGTGGTATCAATGCATGGACAGATACACTGATAATTGTGCAGAAAAGCAGTAAAAAAATCTAAATGGGTTGAAACGAACCTATGATACTTTGCGTGTCCTTTGGAGTGACATAAAACTGGATCCTTTTGTCCTTGAGACTACTACTACCAACACCATCTGCAAGAGGGTTAAATGTACCTCCATAGTATGCCACACACATACTCAGCTCCTGGGTGCTGGGAAAGCCTCTGATGGAAAACAGAAAGGATATTGAAGAAAAACATCATAGCTAATTTAGGGATGGGGAAATCCACAGTTGAAGTTTTTTATTCATTTATTTTTTAATAGAAGTAGTTGTAAAAGAAAAGAGGGGAATTCTTAGTTTAAAAAATGCAGGAAATGGTCCTGTGCACACGGCCCTTGCCTTCCCACTATGGTGAATGTAACAAGTTATGGGGTATTTATTCATGGCAAACAGCATTTTGGTTCTGGGGCAGAGACAGAAATTGGTAAAATCGATACAGAAAGAGTGAAAATAAACAAAGAATACTAAGTGTCAAGTAACATGTAGAAATCAAAAACACACCAAGAGCTCCAGGGAGGGACCAAGTGAGTTAAGCTCATAATTACAGGGAAGCTTCAAGAATGTAGGGTTTGCATGACACCCAAGAGGGAAGACAAGGGGCCATTCCAAATTAGGTAAATGTCTGCAGCTGTCAGTTAGAACGGGTGCCACCATGCAGCCATCATTGGAGAACCAATGAGCGAGATTCCCATCAGGGTCAACTAGGACGTAGGGTGACTAGTGCCCCACTAAGATGGAACAGTGTGGGGTGCCGCCATGCAACCGCCATTGGCGAATCCATGAACGAGATGCCCGTCAGGATGAACTGGGACATGGGGTGACTAGTGTCCCATTAGGATGGGATAGTGTGGGGTGCTGCCATGCAACCACCATTGGCGAATCCATGAATGAGATTCCCGTCAGGATGAACTGGGACACCGGGTGACTAGTGTCCCATTAGGATGGGGTAATGTGGGGTGCCGCCATGCAACCACCATTGGTGAATCCATGAATGAGATTCCTGTCAGGAAAAACTGGGGCACAGGGTGATTCGTGTCCCATTTAGAAACATTAAATTTGTTGACTGGGGCAGTGGGAAGTGATGTTACACAGAGATGCTTTCGACTCTGAAATTAGTTCAGCAAAAACGTCAGTTTAAGCAAAAGGATGGGACATCCTTAAACATGGGTAGACATCCCATAAACATTTTCATTTGACTGAAAACACAAAAATACATATTTTGGAAAGGGCTGAGGCATCTTCCTCGTGCTAGGTGCTACCTGGACTTTGGGGTAGACTTTTTCTCTGTACATCACTCTCACGATGTATTATTTTTATGTCTTTAAGAATCTCCCTAAAAATCAAGGTGGCTTTGGGCTACCCCGAACCTACTGCACTCTGTTAATAAAGTTAAAACGATTGTAAAAAAGGGTGGATATCAAGCATGTTGGTTTTCCAGCAGCACCAAATCTGTGGATGACTATTTTGTTCTTGGAATTTTCATTTCTCTTGGATTCCCTATGAAATGCATCCCTTCACTTTCTCCTGGCATGCAGGCTACTTTCTTTGTATTGTTATTGTTGTTGTTCTACTGGCCTTGTCATGTAATGAGTCCTTGAGGTTCTTCCATTCTGGGAGAGATCCTCCTCTTTCTTTCATACCAATGCATTTTTCTCTACTGATTCGACATTTAGAAATACAACTGCAAATTCTCCCACAAAGTGCAGTCGGGATCTGCTCACAATCTGCACATCTGCATTTAGGATTCTTAAAGCACCCGACTTTACCAAGTCCCCAAACCTACGGTTCTTCTTCCCTCCATGTTTGATTGACAGGTGTCATCTGCTCTCCTGTAACTGTTTCTCGCCCTTATTCTTCGTAACCCTTGAATCGATGCAAAAACCAAAAATGAACCCTGACCATAGATGAGAAATACTTAAGAAGGGATCATGGGTCTACTTGCAAAACCCCAAAATACAAACCTTCTGTGAGCAAATGTAGAGAAAAAAAAAAAAAAAAAAAGAAAACCTGTGACCTTCATTTAGGAAAAGCTGTTTAGGTAAGACACCAAAAGCACGAGCTATATAAATGGGGAAAGCAAAGGTACAGGGGGCTTCATTAACATTTCTCTCTTATTTTTTAAGATTATATTTTTATTATTTATTTGAGAGAGAATAAGAAACAGAACATGAGAGGAGAGAGGTCAGAGGAAAAGCAAACTTCCTGCCGAACAGGGAACTGGATGCAGACCTCAATCCCATGACCCTGGGATCATAACCAAAGCTGAAAACAGTTACTTAACTGACTGAGCCACCCAGGAGCCCCTTCATTAACATTTCTTAAACGTCACTTTCGAAATCACTATTTATGAATGTGAAAAGGCAAACTATATACTCACAGATCCTATTTGGGCATCACGGGGCCAGTAGCTTTTTTTTTTTTTTTTTTTAAGGTTTACTTATTTATTTTGTTTTATTTATTTAATTTTTTAAAAGATTTTATATATTTGTGAGAGAGAGACAGCACGAGCAGGGGGAGCATCAGGCAGAGGGAGAAGCAGGCTCCCCACTGAGCAAGGAGCCTGGCACGGGGCTCGATCCCAGGACATGACCCGAGCCCAAAGCCGATGCTTTATTGACTGAGTCACCCACGCATCCTTATTTATTTTAGAGAGAGGATTCGCACAAGCAGGGATAGCAGGCAGAGGAAGAGGCAGAAGCAGGATCCCTGCTGAGCACAGAGCCTGACACAAGGCTCCAACCCAGGACCTCGAGATCATGACCTGAGCCAAAATCAAACGTTGGATGCTCAACGGGCTGAGCCACCCAGGTGCACCCTCCTTTTTTTAAGTTTTACTTATTTTGGGGGTGGGGGACAGTAGCTTTTTAAGATACCCTAGGACTATTTTAGCACTGTCCTAAGAGGCACAGCTGACTCTGGGAGCACAGGTGTCCCCCTTTTGTGTCGTCGGCCGGAGAGATGAGTTCATCTGGGATCCTGAGATGATCTTCCATACGTCCTATGTGCAAATTGGTAAAAGGTATTTCTAGCAGATATTTCTAACACCAATAGTCCTCTCCCTCACCGTCGGTGTGCTTTGCCAAACTTGATCACTGAGCACTTGGGGTACCACATTCCCCTCTCCTCAGGGTCTCCATAGGGCACATGTAGGACCTTGCAGAGAGTTAAATGAGATAATACAGGGCGTACAATGACCACGCTCCCCAAAGCCACTGGTGACTGTTTTATAAAACATGTGTCCCTGCCTCCTCTCTGTTCTTCTTCAAAGAGAAGCCACCTTCTTTGGAAAAGAGACTGGATATGCCTTAGTTTCTCCCCTTACTAGGAAACTCCCCCAAGTATCTAGCACGTGCTAAACCACAAATACAAACACCAATGGTTTAAAGTCTCTTTGGTGGTTTGGGAGGTAGATTCAGGAGGTCCAGCAGATGTGTGTGCTTAAGTCTTAAAATTTGAGTTTCTTTAAAAATAGAGCTGCCCTATGACCCTGCAATTGCATGACTGGGTATTTACCCCAAAGATACAGATGTAGTGAAAAGAAGGGCCATCTGTACCCCAATGTTCATAGCAGCAATGGCCACGGTCGCCAAACTGTGGAAAGAACCAAGATGCCCTTGAACGGACGAATGGATAAGGAAGATGTGGTCCATATACACTATGGAGTATGATGCCTCCATCAGAAAGGACGAATACCCAACTTTTGTAGCAACATGGATGGGACTGGAGGAGATTGTGCTGAGTGAAATAAGTCAAGCAGAGAGAGTCAAGTATCATATGGTTTCACTTATTTGTGGAGCATAACAAATAATATGGAGGACATGGGGAGATGGAGAGGAGAAGGGAGTTGAGGGAAATTGGAAGGGGAGTGAAACATGAGAGACTGTGGACTCTGAAAAACAACCTGAGGGTTTTGGAGGGGATGGGGATGGGGGGATGGGGGGATGGTGGTGGGTATTAAGGAGGGCACGTATTGCATGGAGCACTGGGTGTGGTGCATAAACAATGAATTCTGGAACACTGAAAAACAAATAAAATAAAATTACAAAACAACAACAACAACAACAACAAAAACACTTGAGTTTCTTAAAAATTGTAAGGGTCACCAATGCAGCAATACCAGACAGGTGATATGTGGTGTGTGTGTGAGGGGGGTGTGCTCTGCACGCTGGGTATAGATTACATCCGTGAAGCAAGGTCTGGGGGCTCTCGGGAAAGTCTTGTGTATTTTCCATAAAAAGCATATGAAAGGGTCACTTGGGGGAGCTTTTTATTCAGCAAGCACATTCTTGGTTGGATATTTGGGAGCCGTCTTCACTATTTTCACTGGCGTTCTTTGGATCGTACTGAGTTCCTGAATCAGAAATCCGAAAGGCGGAAATATGTGTCTGAATTCATTTAAATGATCAATAATATTTCAATCAGTATAATTAATTTTAATTACTCAATACCAGTTATTTATTACTTATTTAATGATGTTAATGCTTTCACCTGAATTAGTTTTAATATTTCACTTATTATTAATCGTACTGTCATTTTATTATCTCACTGATTTGATCATTTCGTGAGCATATTAATTAAAATATCTTTTTTACATAGTAGTGTATATATTAGCAATACTCATGTAATAGAAAAGTTATACAAGTACAGGATTGTAATTATGAAAATACGTAAGTGATTTTAATGATTAAGAGATTTACTTCTGTGTTTATTTTTTAACATGGTAAAATAGACATTTTAGAATGGACAATTTAGTGGCTTTAAGTCCATTTACAATGCTGTGCAACTGTCACCACTAGTTCCAGGGAAAACAGTTTTTTAATTAAAAAGAACTTTAGGGGTGCCTGGGTGGCTCAGTCTGTTAAGCATCTAACCCTGGATTTTGGCTCAGGTCATGATCTTGGGGTTATGAGATTGAAGCCCAGCGTTGGGCTCTGAGTTGGGAGGGGATCTTGCCTGAGATTCTCTCTCTCTGTCTCTTTCTGCCCTCCCCCACCATCAAAAAAAAAAAAAAAAAAGGAACGTTAAAAAAAAAAGGAACGTTGAATTTTTAAACTCAAAATTGCATTGAGTAACAATCGGATTAAAAAACAAAAATAATTAGATATTACTTTCATTAGCTTTTTTTTTTTTTTAGTTGGTGAGATTTGTTCTGCTTCACACGTCTGGACAATGATGGTCAGTCCTGAATTTGGTCTCTCCCAGCACCCAACGTAAGAGTAAGGACAAAGATGCATTCCTGTGAGTCAACAATGACCAAGGCTCGTCAATGGTCAAGGACCATGACCAAGGTCTGATTAGGAGTCAGCTCACCTGACTCCCAACCTGAAATGATTGACATGGAGGGCAGCTCAGACTTTTCCTCCTTGGGACAGCAGGGGATGGGGACTGATTTATCCCCCAATAGAAATCTTAGGCCAAGCTTGCACAATGTCTTAGATCAAGAGAAAGATGGCGGGATACTGGAAAACATTCCATGCCTTTGCCTCTCCAAGCTGTAACTTATTAAAATGAGTGCCTCAGGTGTCCCCCACATAGTGATTCTAACAGCATGTGCCACGTGCACCATTTATTCCCCATAGGTCATTTTAATGTTTCATGTGTAATGTTACTTAAACAACCTAAATTGTTTAAGTAACTTTAGGAATTCTGGGGGCGCTGGGGTGGCTCAGTGGGTTAAGCCTCTGCCTTCGGCTCAGGTCGTGATCTCAGGGTTCTGGGATCGAGCCCCGCATTGAGCTCTCTGCTCAGCAGACCCTGCTTCCTCCTCTCTCTCTGCCTGCCTCTCTGCATACTTGTGGTGTCTCTCTCTCTGTCAAATAAATAAAATCTTTCGATCTATATTTGCAAAACAAAATTTAGTCTGCCATTGAGCCTTGACCTGGTGGGTAAAATAAGGAACGATAATCAAAATCCCTGTGCAATGTACATATATGGATATTAGTAGTGTAGTAAATATATACATTGCATATTTATGTATATTATACATATATTATAATATGTAATATATATCACATATTATGTGTAAATAATGTATACTTTGAATATACAGTATATCTAATATATTAAAAAATTAAAATCATCATATATAGTTTGATACATGTATGTATCATTATAACATACACATATATGTGGCCTTATACATATATCCATACATGTATCATCATGATTATGTTAATATATGTATCATTATACATGTATTCATATATCTATCATTCATATATTCATATATCATTCATATATTTATCATTGTGCACATAAGCAAATGTATATCATTATGCACACATGTGTCATCATGTAGCCTTATGCATGCACACATACATATATCATGTACACACTCACATATGTATGAGTGTGTACATACATACATGTATGTATACAGCATGCACATATCACCATGTAGCCGTATGTATACACACATACATGTATCATGCATGCACTCACATATGTATCATTATGCAGCATACAGATGTATCATCATGTGGCCTTATGTATGTACACATGCATGTATCATGCACACACTCACATATATATCATTATGCAGCACACCTGTATCATCGTGTAGCCTTATGTATGTACACATTCATGTATCATGCATGTACTCACAAATGTATCATTATGTAACACACATGTATCACCATATAGCCTTATGTATGTACACATACATGTAAGTGCACATACTCACATATGTATCATTATGCAGCACACAAGTATTGTCATGTAGCCCTGTGTATGTACACATACATGTAGCACTGTACACACTCACATGTGTATGATTATGCCAGACAAAATGTATCATCATGCAACCTCATGCATGTACACATACATGCAGCAACACACAACCCTCACATATGTATCATTATGCAGCAAATGCACATATCATAATGTAGCCTTATTTGCATACACATACATGTAGCATTATGCATACATTCATACATGTATTGTACATGTCTGCATATATGTATCATTATACACAGTACACATGTGTGTCAACTACATATATGAAATATACTTTTTAAAACTACTGAGATCATTTTATAGGTATTACGCTGCATCCCACAGCATTCTATGTGTCAAATGTATAGAACTCTTTATCTATGTATACATGATTTTTAAAAATATTGTTATCATGTTTATTATAACGTGTTTCTCGGTGGCCACGCCAGCTTTTGTGAGCAGCACGTATATCCATGAGAACATCCAGCAGCATAAATGGGGAAATGGGCAGCAGGAAGGAGTGCACACTTTGCAGTGCTGGGAAATGATACTTCTGATTCAACAATCTTCTGCATCAGGGGTTGGCAAGCTTCTTCTGCAAGGAGCTTGGGAGTAAATATTGTCAACTTCGAGCTTCGAGGTAAAATCAAGGATATCATGGAGGCACTTATCCAAACGTTGACGGCCAAATCATCTACCCCATGGAAAAGCCACTCCTCGCCACGGCTTGCAGACCCTCATTCTTTATTCTCCCTGCGAAATAGGGTTTGGTAAATTAATGCATGTTTTCTACTCACCTAAGCAATTCTGCAGCTCAAATCTGTCCACACCTCAAAGCAGCGTCTGCTTCGTAAACAACAAGGCTATAACCTGAAGACCTTTGGGGGCATTGGAACAAGTCACCTTTGATTTCAGGAACAAAGGTCAGTACTTGGGGAAGTTTCTGGGGCCATGAAAGGCGTTAATTGCGCGAACGGTTAGTTGAAGTTGCATTTACTTTCTGCCAGAGGTGAGCCCTAGATCCCATGGAGGAGAGTTCCCATGTATCGCTTATTAACCCCATGTGTTTATTGATTGACTTCTGTTTCTCATGCAGGAGACCCCTGATGACATGGACCCCGGGTCAGGGGCCTCTCCTGAGCAGGTGTGTGGACCGTTTAGAAGCATTAGCACAGTTACAAATATTCTTTGTCACTATTCCTTGGCTCTGCATTGTGTCTAAATTTCTTCTTCACTCATTTTTTTAATAGAATTTTTTTTAAGATTTTATTTCTTTATTTAAGAGAATGAGAGAAGACAAGCAGGGGGGAGTGGCAGAGGGAGAGGGAGAAGCAGGCTTCCCGCTGAGCAGGGAGCCCAATGTGGGACTCGATCCCAGGACCTTGGGATCATGACCTGAGCCAAAGGCAGACACTTAACTGATGTAGCCATCCAGGTGCCCCTATTCATTAAAATATGTGTATATATATATATATAAATATATATATTTATATATATATACATGTATATGTATATATATATCTATATATCTATATATATGTATATACAATGAGACAGCACCCCCTCATTGTAGCTCTGAAGACTAAATGATCTACCATGAAAGCCTTTTTTCCATCCCTGAGCAAAAAGGACCTGTGACTTCACATAAATTTTGGAAATTGAGAATGTCAAGGGGAGTTGGTACCCAGAAGGCAGCATAAATAAGGAAGGGATTTGTGGGAGGAAGTAGGACTTCATGTTTGGCAATGAGATTCAGGGAACTATCCAGAGATGCGAGAGGAATGAGATTGGGGGAGTTTTCTCATCTGCAATTCCTGGTACATCATAAGCACTCAACCAATGCTTTCTCAATCAATCAATTAATCAGTCAATCAAACATCAATCAACCCATGCAGGATAGCAAGATACGGAATGTCACTGGTAAACGTGCAGTTGCATGAACGTTTCAAGCTGGGAAATGCACATTGATATATATTTCAGGACATAATATTTATTAATGGCATGAATCTGGGCAGTTGTGCTATAGTCTTGACAAGCAGCTCAAAGCTCTGAGTTTTGGCACTGGTTTGGGTGAGCGTGAAGAAGGACATGGGATGCTTAAAGGCTCAGTGGGTTAAGCATCCAACTCTTGGTTTTGGCTCAGGTCATGATCTCAGGGTTGTGACTAAGCCCCCGGTCAGGCTCTGTGCTCAGCGGGGAGCCTGCTTGAGATCCTCTCCCTCTCCTTCTGCCCCTCCTTTGCTCTCTCGGAAAATCTTTAAAAATAAAAATTAAAATGAACAGTTGGTTTGCATATGAATCCTGACCTTGCATTTTTGTTGATACATCATGGAAGCCTTGCTCTGAGTCTTTGTCCACATCCCTTCATGGGGTTTTGTAGAAGTTGCTGAGATAGAACCATCCAGGGTCAAGTTGGGTGGAGAACAGTTTCCCTATCCTGACATATGTGACTTCAGTCCGTGATGCGTAGAGCCTAACCTTACCGCACCAGGACGTCCCTCCTGGAAGGAAAGGAGACAGCTGAGCTCTTGGAAACCAGCACCCAGCTGTGCGAAGGACGAACTTTGTTAACAGGAGGAAGTAGGAAAACACGAATGGTCCAGAAGAGACCCTGACACGTAATATTGCTTCTGCAGGTAACAGCTTTTGAGCTGTCAGTCTTTTCTGATGTGGTTATTTAATGATCCATGTTGCTCTGGACAAGCAAGAGAGACAGGAGTTGATGTTGCCAAGAAAGCAATCATGGGTACTGGCATCTCAACTCCTTCTGGCTTGGCACCCTCACTTCCCAACAGGGTGTCTTCATCGTCTGTCGTCTTAAACTGCATTTGGTAGAACACGCTTTCCAGAGGCCCCCGGTGTTCCATCAAAATCTGTATGAGGGAGCACTCCTCGGTTCTAGCAAGGAACCAGAACCGTGAATTGGATGAATCGCCCGATAAACCTCTTAGCATGTCATGACCTTGTTTACAAACTGACCTCATTCACCATATTTTTGGGTTCCTTGGTTACATCTCAAAGTGACCCCAAATGGAAACCCATCAAACAAACACCACCCGGAAGGAATGAGATGAACGAGTTTATGCTCTAGACATTTGTGTGTGTGTGTGTTCATTGTTGCTGTTGTTGATCAATTTGTTTATCTCTTCTGTTAATTTATAAGACTTTGTCGATACTCTTTGTCCTCAGCCAACCTCTGATGTTAATGACCATTGGTTTCCATAAAGTTTTTTTTTTTTTCCTCCAACATCTAACCATGTTGACTATTGTCGATATTGTTAAAGGTCATTTATGTGTTAGATTGTTATTCCTGAGTTTGCTCCTGAATGGATGAATATAAAATATACAAATATATATTAAAAATATATGTGTGTAATAAAAAGAGTATTAATGGCAGGAGTGTGACAACAGATGCTAATTTGGGGAGAGGTGTTGTGGGTTGAATTATGTTCCTGCCCCCAAAAATATGTAATGTTCTAACCCTAAGTCTTTGTGAGTGCAATTTTATTTGGAAATAAGGTGTTTGCAGAGATAATAATGTTGAAATGTTTTCATTTGGGTCGACTCTAATCCGATATGACTTATAAAAAGGCAATTCTTAAAAAAAAATCTGCACAGAAATATCATTAAGCTTAGGTAAATTTCTGGAGTACATCATGCATTCTTCAAGGAGTCAGACCTTGCGGAATGTGCCAAAATCCAGTAAAATCTTAAAAGAAAAGAACAATAAATTGAACGCATGCTAATGAATGGAAAATTAAGAAATTAAGACTTGGAATCACATTCCTAAATAATTTTCCATTTCTGTCCGTTTTCATTCAGTTAAATTTTAATCTGTGCACCAGCCTTGGTCTCATCAGAAGGTAGAAACGAATGCTTCCTTGTTTGGTCGTGTGAAGCAAAAAGTTAGTGTCATTCCTCCTGAAGGTGGCAAAATGTATGAATTCTAAGAGATTGTTTACAATGAACAAATTTATTTCCACATTCCTCACCACTGCATAATTCAAAGCCACTCCACGCTCAATTGGATATTTTAATCTTTAAAGCAAAGAAGGAAAAATATAACCTTTTAGAAGCAAATCTTCAGGTGGGAATGTTAACGTGTGTGCCTGAAAAGCCATTCATTTTTGCTCCAGCAGGCAATTTGCGGTGGGAAATCATTTTCATCTCAGCCGGGAGATCGGAAAATTAAACTGTCAACGGGGGTTTTTCACTTGGGAGTCCTGGAGGTGGGATGTGGCCATGGCGGGGGGAACGGGATGATATTTTAGCTGTTTTTGTAACCTGGACCTCATTTGCATGGGATGTGTTTGGGCTTTGTGCCGTGACGCTCTGTGCTTCACAACTGAATCAAGACCCAACTTCCAGTAAATTTAAATTTTGATTTTGTGAATAATGCACAAATATTTTTCCTCCCAGCGGCTCCCAAATTACTCAAAACTCTTCAAATATAAATGGTAATCAGTTTATTTCAATCTGAAGGGAGTTAGTGTTCACCTGTGAGCATGCTGGCTTCGTAGGTGGGTTATCGGAGCACAACCATGACTCCATTGGAAGTCTAGAAGGATGCCATGTTTGTCTCTACCATGTGAAATAAAATTCCATCCAGCAAATACTTTCTTGAAGGTACCCATTAGGGTATGTGAATGCAATAACCACTGGGTGGGTATACTTTGTCGTAGGACAAAGATCACTCTACCTTCATACAGAAATGTCTTCCCTCTGTTTTCTTCAAAGGACGCACCTTACTAATTAATGGTTTGAAATACGTTGAATGCATTTGTCCGAGTCGAGCTTTGAGTGAGAAGAAAGGAGCCCGCTGGTATGGGAAGTCTTGCTTTGAGAGTTTTAGCAGCGATGTTCTTTGAAGCTACAAATGTTTACCTCAGGAACATGCGAATCGCCATGTGCAGAAACATCCAGCAGCTTAGTTCGCAAAGAGGACCCCGCCAAGCGAATGAAGGAGGAAGACGTTACTCTGAATCTTCAAGCCTGGGCAAGATGTTTCACAACCTCTAAGGTTCAGCCGTGTTGGTTGTCAAAGAAAACAGGGACATAAAACATGGAGATGGGCTCTAGACAGCTGCATCGCTACCATGAATAGGTTCGTATTTGGGATTGCTCTTCTGAATTCACGGAGGACATCAGATGGTCAGGATGAGTAAAGGCTTCTCCTGGGCGACAGCGATAAACTTGCTACCCAGCAGGACACAGGTCGAGTGGACGCTCACGAGTCGTGAGTATCCAGAACTTTGTGACCAAGAGCTGACTTTGGGGTTGCATCATCCTTTTTTTTTTTTTTTTAAAGATTTTTATTTATTTATCACAGAGAGAGAGAGAGAGAGAGATTCAGAGGGAGAGACAGAGGAGCAGGTTCCCAACTGAGCAAGGAGCCTGATGCAGGACTCGATCTCAGAACCCCGGGATCATCATGGGAACCCAATACAGACGCTTAACCAGCTGAGCCACCCAGGCGTCCCTGGGACCCCTCATCTTGATGGAAGGTACAGGGCAGATGCAAAAACTCTCTCTGTGTGTCTCCCTCAAATAAGGCTAATAACTGGCAGAAAACATTGAGGCTCTGCTCCAGTTCTAGGTCCTGGGGACGTGGGCATGAGGGATCAGACAGGGTTCCCTGCTCCTCTGTTCCTACAGCATCATCTTTCCATGCTATTGAGCAAGTAAGAGTCTGCATTTCTTACAATTAAATAAAGTCTTCCCCTCGTACATATATGGGTGTGTTTAAGCCTCAAGGTTTTTTTTGTTTTTGTTTTTGAAAAGCAGCATTTGGTTGGCAACGCAACGGACAGGCAGGCAGGGAGAGTTTCCCTATGCCCCGTCCTCCCGCATATGCACAGTGTCCCCCTGTTACTAGCATCACTCACCAGAGAGTGCTTTCCTTATTTGACCAAGGATGAACTTATATTGACACATTTTAATGACCCAAGTCCACACTCGACCTTAGGATTTGCTTCCGGAAGGTACTGTTTTGCCCGTGCCTCTCCCCCTTGCCTTTTTGACTCGCCAGATACATTGGTACTATAATTTTTAATTAGCCCCTTTATAGATGTTCGTGCATGCATCCAGAATTTAGCGAACTTGGGAGAAACCACAAAGGCATGACTTGGTGTTTGGTCCTTCTCCTCCAGAATGAGCAGATGATTTCCTTTGGTCATGGGGCGAGCAGACGTCCCCATGTCTTTTGAGACCACACAGGACCCTCGACTGTTGGGTTAGTGCCAAAGACGCATTTCAAGGTTTCAATCAATGGGACAACAAAAGGAGCAAGGGCTTGTAACGGTTCAATATGTGTTGTTCTCAAATCCAATCCCGGGACTCAATTAGGAGCCTTTGAATTTAACCAGTGCGATCCGCTTCCAAATTAACGTTTAAACTTTAATTGAGACACAGTTAATGAAAGGGAATGCTAAGGCACTTAGGTAAGTGTTTGACGTTGTCAATAAAATCTATCAGTCCTTTTAAACCGATGGTCTTGGGGACTTTTTCTTACCTATATGCAAAAAATACATTCGGGGCCATCATCCCACACACATTTCCCAAAGCGGGAAGATACTGTATGTGAACTGTCAGGCGACGGAGGTCTCCCATAGGTGCCTTAAGATTGCTTCTTGGAACTAGGCTCTGAGCCATGTTGGTGATCTCTCTAGAGACAGTCCCAATGAGGCAGGGGAACCTCACATCCAAACCCCAAAATAGGAGAGGCCAGCCAGCGCAGGGCTTTGCCCCGTCAGCAAAATCATGCAAAACATAGCCTGGAATGCAGCAGCATGTGAAAAATTAAAGGTCAGGATGTCTGTGCAGAGGGCTCAGGCACCTTGACCAAGCTTGATGCATTTAAAAGGAAGGAGTCGCTGGACACCCGGGGTTCCTAAACCAAGGGGCTCTGCCAATCAAAGTCCCTCCTCCTGTTGCATTTCGAGGAGCAAGCAACAGAAACAGGAGTGGCTCGCCGCCCGTGTGCACCTCTCGTCTTCAAGAAAAGGGAGCTCCATAGGCCTGGGGGTCTGCAATACTGAGCTCTGCAGGGAGGGAGATCTCCCAGCCACCACCGCCAACATGGGGCTGAGCAAAGTTTCCTCTCCACTCATTCAAGTGACAAATGCACCCACGGCTGAGAGGACTGTCCTACGGAGGAGGTGGGCATGGACCCAGGCACGGGGGTGTTGGAGATGCAGGATGGATCACCTGGGCATTGCAGGAGATGGCATCTCACGTCCCTGCCCCATCAGTCCTGCAGTAAATGCCTACACATGAGCCTTTTTCTGCTCCCTGGTTCGCCAGCCTCTGCAGAGAGCTCCTACCCACCCTTTAAGGCTCAGTACATGGATGAGCTGCCTGGGGAAGTCCTTTAAAGAATTTGCTATTGCAGACCTGGGTAAGTGGCTGCCCCCTAGCTTGCTGTGTGCGTGCATTACAGAATTCATCCCCCCATCTGTGAGACATGGGTCTCCCTGCAATGCCAAGATAGCCATGGTCCTGTGGTTGGCTGGGCACAGCTCTAGTGTTCCTCCCCATCCCGCTTCTCCTGCACTGAAGAAGCTCCCCTTTCTAAGGCAGCTGTCACGAATCTCCCTGAACTTTAGGTGTGTCCTGGGATGGACACAGGGCTGGCTACATCTGGGGCATCTTCGTGGTACCTTCAGGAGCTTTGAGTCTGCCCAGCGCAACCCAAGCCATGGGAGCGTATTGGCTGAGATCCAAGCTCACTACTTGACTCTATGTCACGACGCGGCTGGCCGTTGATATTCCCATCAGTCTCAGAAATACCTAATATTGTTGCTTCCCATGTTTGAAAATTATTAGATGTTATTGTCTCAAGGTAGGAAAACAACCGACAACTGGTTTTTCCTCTTTTCACATTTAAAATTCTCCTGGTGGCAGCTGGCCTATGGTTGACGTCCGCTTCCTTTGGCATCTTTTAAATCGGTAAGGACTGAACAAAGACGCATCCTTTAGAGAAGACGTTTTATTGGGAGGGACATTGGATGGACATGTGGTCACACCAGCAACATCCCGTTTCTCGAGGACCCAATCGAGCCGGGCGTCCCCTGGTGCCCTTCAGACATCTCCAGATTTGCAAAGAGGGAGCAGACCCACTCACAGTGTCTGCTCCATAGGCACACAGACATTTCTCAGAAGTTTTTTCAGGCGAGCCCGACAACGATGCATTATTCCCCAAGCGTGGCAACAATTGTGAATTTTAGACAAAAAAATCATCTGCAATGTGGTGCTTCGTAGGCAGAGAAGGACAAGCAAGGAATGAGCCTGTCTTTCTTTAGTTCCCATTTAACCACACACCAGGTGTCTGGAGGGACAGGAAGAAAAGTCATCAAAACTATAAAAAAAATAATCAAGTTGACCTTTTGCTGAGATCTAATCTATGAAACCCAAAGAAACAAGCTCAGTGGAGTTTATTTTCATTAAATGAAATTATTCTATCATACGAAACAGTCACCTTAATATTCATTTAACCTTTTAATGTTTTTTTGTTTGTTTGTTTTGTTTTGTTTTTTGCCTTCCGGCACGCAAGCAAAAATGCCAAATGCGCAGAAAAAATGAAAGGGTTTTTAACTTTGACATGAAGCAATTGGGGGATAGTGTTTGATCTGATTTTGGAAGGGCCAAGAGCCCCATCATGTTGTGGGGGAAACCATGATGATGTCCACTCCAGAAATGATTATTTCTTAGCAATGGAAAGATTCTGAAAATAGGGGTCCTTCTACTCTTTTCACAGAGTGTCCGCCATTGTTTCGCACTCAACAAGTGAGGGGCTAGACGTCTTTTGGTGTTTTTAAAACAATGAGTACGTTGAATTTCCACATGGAGGTGGTTTGCCTGAAGTGTTGAGTTGTGCATGTGGGTCTGCCTGTTGCAGTGGCTGCTACGGAAACAAGCTCATGTCATCATGGCTTTACCCAACAGGAATCTTGCTAATGTCATGGTCTTGCTAGGTTCATGGTTTCTGGCTAATGTCTGTGTAGTTATCCACAATGGAGAGGGACAGTTGGTCCTTCAAAGACCTGTTCAAGTCAGGTCAAGGTCACTCTGGCCGTTGGTCTCCATCGGAAGGAGAGGGTAGGTGCATGAAGCTCGTCAACGGCACCCACTGGTCTTGTCCAAAGACCACAGATGAGAAGCAGCCCCAATTTTTTTGTGTAAAGGCTGAGCTGGGATGGGAATTTCAGGGGGTGACAAGGACCAGGAGACAGGGGACACTGGGAAGCTGAGCAGCCAACCTCTGCCACGATCATATTCAATGATTGGCTCAACGTAATCCAACATTTACCATATTTTGTTTTTATCTGCCTGTCACAGTGAGATGGCGAAGGGAGCGACTTATCCTATCCCCTGCCCCATGCCTTGCTGTAAGGTGCAGGACCCACTAGCCATGATGCCAGCCCTGACCCCTGCTCTCCCAATCCCATTAAATATCTCTGATGGATTTCTCTTTCCCTAAAGGTAGCCCACCCTTGCGGCAGGCAAGAATTGATATTGCTTTGAGATATAAATGTGTTTCAGTGAAGCCCAATTTGCATTCAGAAACCAATATTTATGATAATTGAAAGAGGAAGAAGAAACCCAAAGAGGGAAAGAGGATTCATTCTTAATAAAGATGGGTCCTCCAATTTAGCAGGAAAATGCCTAGCACCATGTTAAATAACTGATATCTTCACATTTTTTTTTGTTACGATGATGATGAAATCCTTGTATTATTAAACTCTAGCTGATTGTCATTTAAATTTAAGATTAGATAAATACAGAGGTAGAACATACTAATGCAAAATAATACATTAATTTTGTAGTGAAAAACTTTACTAACTTATTCCTATTGCCAAAGAATTATTTCAGATAGTTATGGAATGTTTTGTTTATGCAAAAATGAATATATGATTATACATGATTATTTCTTATATAAAATTGCTTTAGTTTATGTTTCTTTTTTTTTTTTAATTTGAATTCAATTAGCCAACATATAGGACATTATTAGTTTTTGATGTAGTGTTCAACGATTCATGACTTGAATATAATACCCAGTGTTCATCACATCATGTGCCCTTCTCAATGCCCATCACTCAGTTACCCTGACACCCCACCCCCCAAAAAAACCCTCAGTTTGCTTCCCAGAGTCAAGGGTGTCTCACGGTTTCTCTCCATCTCTGACTTCTTTTCTTTTCTTTTTCTTCGCTTAAGTTTATATTTCTTATGTTAAATTGCTTTAGTTAGTATGTCCATAACAATCTTCACGGTGTGATGAGGACCATTTTTTTCAACAAGTTATGATGTTATGAGAATGTCTCAGATTTTATTTCTTTTATTTGAAAACAATGATGCAATTCACAAATGTCTTTTCAGAACCTGTGATGATACATCTTTTGTCTCTGAATTATTAATCTGCAAAGCTGAATTTATAAATTTGTTTCCGAGCAAATTATTCTTTGTTTCTGGTATGAAAATCCTACTTCATTGGATGTCTTTTTTTAAATGTCCTGCTGTATTATGCTTTTTTGATGTTTTACTTAACACTGTTTGTAAGAGGGATTTCTCCATTGCTTTCTTTATAGAACTGCCCCACGTCTTTGTATCTAGATTTGCATAAAAATTAATCTTTCTCCATTTTTGGCATCTTAGAATAAGTTAAAATAGCACTGCAATTATCCACTTCTGTAGGGATCAGTAGAACTCAACCTTAGATCCACAGGCCATTGGGAGTATCACAACTTGATTCCCTGATGGCAATGATTTTGCATAGTTTATTCTGAATTCTCCTGGAAGTCAGTCTAAAAATTGGTGTTTTTTGCAGCCTCATGGTGTAGAGAAGAATCCTGCAACATATCTTTCCCATTTCTGTGATTTTCAGTGCACTGTGAGCCAGTGGTGGAGTTGCTTCCTAGTTTTATGGGTGTTGAGATTCCCAGCTCCGTGTCCCATAAACCTTGCTGGCTTCGCCTTTGGGGAGGTGACGGGTCTTCAAGGTGAGGGACAAATGAGTTCACCCACCATCAACACTCATCCTTTCTTTCCAGAAACTTCACCCTCTCTGCCCCCTGAACACACACATTTTCTTGTTTCTTCCATTCAGTGACTCTTAGATGTAGATACACACATTGGGTAGACGGACCATCTGGCGCTCAACGTTTATCCAGTAGGGCTTTCCAAATGTTAACATTTCCCCCAGTTCTGGGGTTGACCCACCACCCCATCTATGCTAGAGGTCTCTCTGCAACAGTCTCCATCAAAGGCACCTGGGACTGGTCTACCACCAATATCACTGTGATCCCACCAGGGATTCAAACATTTCCCCTACCCTGAGTTTTGTTTTTTGGTTAAATTTGCTTATATCCCCACCAAAAGGGTGAGAATCCTTTAGATCTGTTTTGAATCCCCTTCCTAATATGTGCTTCTTCCTATAACCACCTCCCCCAAATGGTACCAACATATCTCTAAATTTCCTTTACTGCCTCACTCCCCAGCTTCAATGTGATCACCAAGTCAATGACTGACAGACTGATGATTATACAACAGGGAGGGGTGTCTACAAAAAAAGCACTTTTCATATACTGATTTTCTTTCTTTATAACATGACTAGGGAGGAACATCAAAGGAATTCCGTAAGTACAGCGGATCTGACAAACAGAGGTTTGAAAATTCTGTGATTTTTGTGGAATGTCATGATTGGTCTGGTTGTGCGGTTGACGACAACATTATTTATCACAGGAGCACTCCCAAGAAGGGGGGCTTGACGGACAAAGGGTGTTCTCCAGGAAGCTTCCAAGTTCATCAGGAAGTGGGAAAAGGCTCTGTGTTTCACATGACCATTCTCAAGAATAACATTTCAAGAAAATTGCAGTTTAAGACTTTTTTATGGAGATATGTATATATTTAAATTTACTTATTTATTTATCTATTACATAATATGTGTCTGTAAGATATATCATGCATTTAATGTATCTACATGTGTTTTATATGTATATGTGTGTACTAAATGTATATGATATGTCATTTGTGTGCAATGTGCATATTATATACAATATGTGAATATATATATTACATAGCATGTATGTAATATATCTTCTATACTCATAACTAATATGTATGATATAATTATGTTAATTAATACATTTGCTATATGTTTGTGTAATAATGTATAACATAATAAATATTACATATAATATGATCGCTTTAAATAATTGTCATAGCGTAATGTTATATGTATTTCATATACGTTATATCAGTATCTGTGTGATGTGTGTATATAATTATAGTATAGAGTAGTTTACGTGTGTAAACACTTATAATAAATTAGATGTTTCAGTGATTTAAATTCTTTTTTTAATTTTTTTAAAGATTTTATTTATTTATTTGATAGAGTTACAAGTAGTCAGAGAGGCAGGCAGAGAGAGAGGGGGAAGCAGGGCCCCCGCTGAGCAGAGAGCCCAATGCGGGGCTCAATCCCAGGACACCGAGATCATGACCTGAGCCAAAGGCAGAGGCTTTAACCCACTCAGCCACCCAGGCGCCTCGATTTAAATTCTTTTATATACAGCATTGCACAAACCCATCTCCAGCATACACTGACCCAGATACCAGAATTAGACCATCCCAGTTAGATGGTTGACAAAGCAGTTGCCAAATGTAGGACATCACTGAGCTCCCCATGATTCCAGTGTCTGTTCTGTTGGATTGGACAACTTCAAAACATAGTTTTGACTTGTATGTGTTAGTAATCACTTTGTAAAATGATACATATATATTATAAGAGAGAGAGAGAGCATGTGTGATGGGGGAGGGGCAGAGGGGAGAGAGATAATCTCAAGCAGGCTCCATGACCAGTATTGAGGTCATTGTGGAGCTCCCTCTCGAAACCCTGAGATCATGAGCTGAGGCAAAAATCAAGAGTCAGATGGATGCTTAACTCTCCCTCCCACCCAGGTGCACCTAAAATGATAAATGTTCTTATTTGGGAAGAAATATATGTTCTCCACACATGACGGCTATGTGTCTTTTGTTCCTTCTGGTTTTGCTCTGTAACATATCATCCACTTCTGAATCTCCAGGCATGAAGAGTAAACGGGAGTCTCATTTGCCCATGCAGACAAAAATCCCAGTATTCCGCCAAGTGCTGAACAACTCTTGGGAAGGCTAATTCTTTGTAATCATAACAAAGCTCAGATCAGCAAGTAGAATAATATGTATGTGCCTCTTAATGGCAGAGAAGTCATTCTGGGTAAGATTTCCAGCCATCAGGCAGGGATGCCATCACTTTTTATGAAGTAGACATTACAGAGGGAGAAGAAGAACTAACTCTTTAACTGTACTGTGATTCAAAGGATTCAGAAACCCACAAAAACTCCTACAAACTATTTGAAACAATCACGAAGGCCAGCACAGGTCGAGACGCACGTCAAGGTGTGTCTTCCATCCTGTAGGTACAGATGACGGCTCATCTTGAATATACCCGGTGTTATGTTAACAGTACTGTTTTGTGTTCTTCATGTATGAAGCATCATTCTATCATATGTCATTTTTGTATTTTCTTCATGTCAAAGACTCTGCATTTTTCTCTCCACCTTTAATAAAACCTATGGTTAACTTCCTTCCTAGATGTTCTTCAGATGGTGGCCCAGATCCTCTTAGAAGAAAAACGATGTATCAACATCCCATTTCCACATGGAATTTGGGCAAACTGATTTTTTTTTTTTTTGAAGATTCTACTTATTTGAGAGAGAGTGAGCAGGAGCAGGGAGAGGTGCAGAAGGAGACAGAGAAGCAGGCTCCCCACTGGGCAGGGAGTTTGATGTGGGACTCGATCCTAGGACCCTGGAATCATGACCTGAGCCAAAGGCAGACACTTAATGACTAAGCCACCCAGGCACTTCTGGACAAACTGACTTTCTCTAAGCTCCTTCCTGAGGCCAAAACCCATTCCAAAACCATTGCAAACACTACCATTCTCAGGACAACCAATGCCTTTAAAAAGTAACAGGCTTTATTTTTTAGAAATAAGAAGTCCAGAGTTCCCACCTATCCCTCTCCCTGTTAACACAGTCTACCCTATTAATGACATCTTGCACTAGTATAGTACATCTGTTACAACCAATGAGCAAATATTGATACAATATTGATACAAGGGGTTCTGACTGATGTTACTGGTTCCATCTTGGTTTTGTGTATTATGGGTTTAGACAAATTCATAATGGCGTGTGCCTGCCATTAGTACAAAATAATTCTATGGCTGTAAAACTCTCCTGTGTTCTACCTGTTCATCCCTCCCTCCCCCAAGGGCCTGGCCACCACCGACTTCCTTTTAACTGTTCCCATAGCTTTGTATTTTCCAGAATATCATATAGCTGGAATCATAAAGAGCAGAGCCTTTTCAGGTTCTTTCCCTTCTCAGTATTACTTCTTTCCCTTTTCAATATACATTTAAACCTCCTTCATGTGTTTCCATGGGTGGACAGCTTTTTTATTTTTTTTTGTATCACTGAATGGTATCTCACTGCATGGAGACAGCCCAGCGTGCTTACTCATTCCCCTGTTGAAGGGTGTGGTATTTGCCAATTCCATTCTCAGGCTAGTAGAACTTGCCAGCAGCTTTGGTCCATTTTCTGACTCCTTCCCTACTTGGCCATCTGGGAAAAAAAAAAAAAAAATCCCAAGCTCATAGTTATCTTTTTGTTTTCCTGGTGTAAACCTATAAACCTGAGCTGTAGAACATGAACTGAATAATGACAATTTTCCCAGTAAAATTAACCTTCCACAAACTGCCCATCTGCTCCCCATGTGGCCAAAAGAGATGAGGTGTCCTCTTTGTTAGAAATGAATGAAAATAGGAACCTCCATAGTGTTTTCAAGAGAGGCTGGGCCAGCTTGCATTTCCAGAAACAAGAGGGTTCCCGTTTCTCTGCATCCTCAGCAACATCTGTCATTTCCCTATTGGTTAATTTTAGCCATTTTGACTGGTGTGAGGTGGGATCTCATTGTGGGTTTTGATTTGTATTTCCCTGATGATGAGTGATGTGGAGCATCTTTTCACGCATCTGTTGGCCATTTGGATGTCTTCTTTGGAGAAATGCTTGTTCATGTCTTCTGCCCATTTCTTGACTGGATTCTTTGTTTTTTGGGGGGCACTGAGTTAGATAAGCTCTTTATAGATCTTGCACACTAGCCCTTGATCACATAGGAGACTCCTCTCTTCCATCTGTAGTTAACATCTTAGAAAGAGGATGTTTCCAGTCCTCCTAAAAACGAGACCTTATATGGGAGTCAACTGTGATTTTGGACCTGAGTGATTTCTCAGGTCATGTCTCAGGCTCTGCATCACAGGCTCTCACTTGCATAGTGAGAATTGCCTGATCGCGTGGCTTTTAAGAAGGTGTTATTATATTTGACGTTCAACGAACCATAATCAATTCCCAGATTTCTGTGTGTGTGTGCGTGTGTGTGTGTGTGTGCCACCTACACCAATTGGTAAAGAATGTAAAAAGCAGGGAGAAAAAAATCATCAGAATTCATTGAACCGAGGACTATTAATTCTGCATTTGTATGGAGATGTTGGAAATGCTGGCCAGGGAAGGGAATGTGGACAGTTAGCTCCCATAGCATGGAAGTGTCTTTCTAAATTGCCATTCTTGGGGCGATGGAGAAAGATGTAGGATGGAGATGGAAATGTTTCTGTATTCTCATAAAGTAATGAATGAGCTGTCATCATTAATAGCCACAGGGAAGGGCTGGCAGCTCGAGCAGAATGAGTAAGAAAAGAGCATGATAGCCTGTCCCCGCCTAATGAAGCCGGAAGATTAAGAATACTCAGTCATAGCATTTTACCAGTACACCTGGATTCTCTTTATTAAAAAGGCATTTATCTAATGATCCATGGCAAGCTATTACCAGAAATGGAGAATGGTGTTATTGATACAAAGAGGATGAAAAGCCATCAAAGAAGGAATATTTCCTCACTGTAATAAACCTTGATAAAGTATTGATCTTTAAAGGAAAATTGTTGGTTTTGCGTTTTGTGCTGGGCTGTCAAGCTTAGTTATAGAAAGAATTATTTAGCTGAATTCCCAGCACTTTGTGTTAACGAACTCGAGAGGTTTTATTTTTTTTAAATCAAGTCATTTTTATGCAAAATTGTAGTTCGATGATTGGTACAATGCTAAAGGAAAATTCTGTGTTATTAGAAGAGGAGGTAGTATTACTCTGAGAAAATCCACTACCCAATGGACACCTTATTCTAGATTTTGTCCACGCATCTGTTTAAAGTGATTGGTCGCACTTGTTAAATTCATCTCACTCTTTTCCACCACCATTGGGAGGACAGGACAGAGGCATTCATGCACTAAACTAATTCAGAATACTCCTTGCTGTTACTGGATTATTAAGCAATTTGTGGGGGGGGGGGATAAGCACAGAATGCTTTGGTGGTGGCATTTGCACTTAATAGAAAAAGCGAGAGAAATGAGAAAATACAAGAACGAGAGACAAATAGGCATGTGGAATTGGGTTACAAAACTTGAAATGTGCTTTGGTTTTGGCCTCTGTTGGTTCCTGGCTGCAATCGCTGCCTAGAACCTGAAATTTAATATTCTTGGAAGCCATGCTTGAAACCACAGAAGCGTACTCCAATGGTCATGAGCAAGTGTTGACTGTAGGGTTTGAGGGATTGTGATTCCAGCAAATCAGCTCAACAGAAGGATGCCTATTTCTGTGATGCACCCATTCTCCAGAGATTACACACAGAGTGTTTGGTAGAGGGCTATGTTCTTTGAATCCTGGTTGAAATTATTCATAAAAGGACATATTTAGGGGTGCCTGGGTGGCTCAATGGGTTAGGCCTGTGCCTTCAGCTCAGGTTATGATCCCAGGCTCCTCTCTGTCTGCCTGCCTCTCTGCCTACTTGTGATCTCTGTCAAATAAATAAATAAAGTCTTTAAAAAAAAAAGGGGACATATTTAAAATATGGTAAAGGAGATGTAATGCTAAGCGGAAGAAGCCAGTCACCAAAGACACAGTGTCAGAGTCCTTGAATATCAACTGTGTTCAATATGCGGATGTAGACGGAGAGAAAGCAGATTAGCGGTTGCCAGCCGGAGAGCTGGAAATCAGCTGCGATTAACCATGTGTAAAAGGTGTCCTTTGGGATGATGTACATGATCTAGGATAGGTTGAGTTGATGGGTGGACAGCTCTGAACTCTAAACACACACACACACACACACGCACATACTCACACACACACACACACACTGGCTTGGACCCTTTCAACAGTGCATTCTATGGTGGGTGATTTACATCTCAAAAGAGCTCACAAAAAACACAACAGGGTTCCTATAGTGTGCCCACCCCGGGTACCATGCCGACGTGTTCAGTCAGCTCCATTTCAACAGGAGGAAACCAACAGGCATGCCTGGCTGTGACCATAAAACCATAAAACCCTTAAAACATCTAGGTCCTTGTGCCTCAGAGAATGGTTCTTGAATCTGCCACCTTATGATGTCATGGGGGGGGTGAATGCCATTCCAGAATCTCAGGGACTGAATCAGAATCTGCATTTTAGCCAAATCGGAAGGAGGTGTTATGCACGATTACATTTATGAAGGATCCCAGGGGTGTTGTGTGCATGGTCATACACACACCAGATCCCAGGCGGTGGTGGTGGGCACGCTTACATTTTCATTTATGAAGTTCTGAGATACACCCCATGCCAGGCAGGGATCACTCTGTTGAATTATTTTCTTATTTTTTTAAAGATTTTATTTATTTATTTGAGACACAGAGAGAGCACAGAAGGAGGCTCAGAGGGAGAAGCAGAGTCTCCGCCATGCAGAGAGCCTGATACGGGGCTCAATCCCAGGACCCTGAAATCATGACCCGAGCTAAAGGTGGACACTTAACTGACTGAGGCACCCAGCACCCCTGCTGAATTATTTTCTTGTGGTTGGAACTCATGTGTTTTGGGTTCGTGTTTGAACTAGAAGCGCTGCTCTTCCAGAAACAGAACCAGAGACCCTGTTTTTCATGTTCAGACCCCCAGCCATTCTCTAGGACCTGTTGTATGGGTTAGCCCAACTCACTTTGGAGGCGACTATGTGCTATAGCCCTGATGAGCAGTAAAGTCTTATGATGACATCAGTGGCCATTTGCTGTACAAATGTGTCATCAACACAGCCATGTGTGTAACCACATGGTTGTTGTTGGAAATATGCATTTTATGTGTACATTGGTGCAGCCACTGTGAAAAACAGGCATGGAGGTTCCTCAAAAAATTAGAAATATGGTGCATGTGCCCCTTTCAATCAGGTTGTTTGCATCCTTTGGATAAATACCTAATGTTTATAGCAGCAACGTCCGCAATCGCCAAACTATGGAAAGAACCTAGATGTCCATCAAGACATGAATGGATAAGGAAGATGTGGTGTATATACATGATGGAATATTACTCAGCCATAAAAAAGGATGAAATCTTGCCATTTGCAACAATGTGGATGGAATTGGAAGGGATTATGCTAAGTGAAATAAGTCAGTCAGAGAAGGACCAATACCATAGGGTTTCATTCATAGGTGGAATTTAAGAAACAAAACAGAGGAGCGTAGGGGAAGGGAAGGAAAAATGAAACAAGATGGAATCAGAGAAGGAGACAGGCCGTAAGAGCAAAAGAGACTCGTAACCGTAGGGGAGGTGGTTTGAGGGTTGGAACAACAGAGTGAAGTACATTAAGGGAGGACACATGACGGGATGACCACAGGGTGTTATAAGCAATTGATGAATCACTAAACTCTACCTCTGAAACTAATACTACGGGAAATGTTAATTAAATTGAACTTACATAAGAACCCTGCAATATGTTATTTGAGACTGATGAAGAACATGTGTGGTGTGGGAAGCGCTGATGACTGTAGAGCATTGCACAAGCGATATGTTGTGGTCCCGAAACCGAAAAGAAGTAGCATCTTTCAAAGCACAGTTGTAAGAAAACGATGAAAAGAAAGACGACCCCATAGGAACGCAAACGCATGCCTCAATGTACATGATCCAAGGGAAAGATTGTAAAAGTACAGCTTTGTATGGGGAAGGTATAAAATGATTCTAGGGTATGTCTGTGGTTTCTGTGTGTGTGTGTGTGTGTGTGTGTGTGAATTTGACAAGTTTCAGTATTTACGAGCTCCCCATTAGCCTTTTGCAGAGCATAGATAATGCCCATGGCCTCCTTCCTTCAGAAAGACTTTTGTAAAATGCCTTTTCATTTTTATAAAATGAAACCAAGGTGTGTAAAAACGTTTCCTAAATTCTATTATGACGTAAAGATGACTCCTCTTTTATCAACAAGGCGGCCGCATTCCGAATTTATAGTTTCTCTGTGGCCGACGCTTTGGACAATGATCTCGCGGTCACCTGGAATGTTTTCCTGCCCGTCCTGCCACAATTAGCCACGGACACCGAGTCTCCTTCCCGTATGTTTGTTAATTGGGATTATGAATTACTGCCTTGAAATTTATTTTGTCTAAGGTTTATTGCCTCATTTTTCATTGTGTTTACCTGCTCTACAGCATTTAGCTTTTCTGAGCTATCCCATGGGCTGGTTTTGGAAAAAGAGAAAAATTATTTAGGTGAAGTGAGACGAGAATCCTCGTGTTGAATATAAAATCATGACCCCATAACCACCTTTTTCTTAAAGCTGGAAAAATTCATTTAGTTTGCTTTGCTACCTTGTACCAAAGTGTTCACTCTAAGCTTTTCCTGTTGCATGATTTAATTCACTTTATTCTTATGATGTATTTCCAGTTGCCTAAATGGATTTCTGAGAGACGTCTTGGATAGATTATCTTCATAAATCCTATAAATTCTATTAGCAAAGCTAGCTTGCTTATTCCTGAATATAATCAGCCTATATCCGTAGTGCATCCGAATATTAAGACGGCACAGATTCTCAGAAGGGTCTATGTAGTTTTATGCCATAGAAGTAGTACGTATGATGTTGAAGTTTCTTTCATTTATGGGTCCAGAAAGACTGGTAGATCCCATAGCACGAACTACATTGTCTGTTCTATTCTGAGAATACATAGCCAAACAGGGAGGATGGAAATTCCTCTGTTTTAAACATGAATACATATTTCAAAAATCCAGGGGTCTTTGTGAAAAAATATAGTCAACTGCAACATATTTGTAAAAAAAAAAAAATCCAGATATGCAGAAAGCATACAGGAAAATCTGAAAGTCTTCCAAAGCTCTATCGACATGCATCTGTTTTGCAACAGGACAATTTTAGTGAATAATGAACGACATTCTTCTGTGTCAGCACACACAAAGAGCCCTCACTTTCTTTCTTGGGGTCACGATCATGGCCTCTCAGGTATTTTTAGACTGTAATTTGATGCATTATAAATTTGGTGCAGTCTTTGCAATTCCTGGCTTCATGGACATTCGTATGTCTCTGCTTTAGCTTCTGGGAGCTGAGCAAATATGAGGGTAGCTCGGTTCAGGGTGGGAGAGGTTAGGGAGGCTGAAACAGGTGTATGAGACATGTTCTCAGGACCGGGGGGATGAGGACAGGTGTATGAGACATGTTCTCAGGACCGGGGGGATGAGGACAAAGGGATGTCCTGCTCAATGCGGTGTTTCCAGTCTACCAGCCTCCATGATGTTGGAGTCATTTACCCTGAAAGAGTAAGCAGACAAATGATGGCCTCCATGCAAAGACTAGTTTTGCACACACACTTCAAGAAAAGTTATGATTTCTCATGTTGTTGGAAATGGAGAAAGTATCATCGTGAGTTCTTTCATGTGACACATCTATGGAGTTGGAGGAGTCACTGCGGATAGGGTAGGAAAGGGAGGCACCACGGCGCACGAGCATCTCTGGGAAGCTGGAAGGTCAAGGGGGGAGTGGGTGGTCCTGACTGGGTGGGAGAGGCCCCCTCTTATCACTCTATCCCCTTGAGACCTTCTTGTGATTGATCCTGGAAACTTGGCTGCTTCCCAGCTTTGCATCGATGGTTCATGTTGAAGGTGGGAATGTCGGTCAGATTGCATCAGAGTTCAGCATGTTTGGGCACCCCAAGCCATGTGCATCTGAGGACTCAGTACCCCCACAGAGACACTGGCACCAGGAACCCCCAAGTTCCAGGGACACAGCACCCTCTCTAGCATCCACAGTATGAGGTCATTCTCTCTTTGATTCAGCCGTTCCTGGTACTCTCTCTGCTGACCTTTATACCTGTGCAGGTGTTTCGGGGGCATGCATAGAAAATTTGCCTTTTTCATCATTTTTAAGTATCCAATTTGCTGGTGTGAAGTTCATTGCCATTGTGTGCAACCAGGCCCACCCTCTGTCTCCAGAACGTTTCCATCTTTCCAAAGACCCTATGACATGCTAACTGCCCATCAGTGTCCCCACCTCCTAAGAACTAACCCACTGCTTTCTGTCTCTATGACAGTGACTTCTGTAGGTTCATTGGAACTGGAAAAAAAATAGAATGTGTCCATTCATAAAGGGGCTATTTCACATAGCATAATGACCTCCAGGCTGATCCATGTGGTCACGTGGGGGGACTTCCTGGCCTTTGAAGGCTGAATTGTACATAGGCACCACGATCAACTGTATGAGTGAACCGCGTTTTGCTTACCCGTTCTTCTGCTGGAATGGGCAGTTTGCATCCTTTGGTCATTGTGACGAACGCTGCAAGGAAGGCTGGTGCACACGGGTCTGATGAGTCCTGGTGTTCAATGTGTTTGGTGATGAATCAAAGAGTAGAACTGCTAAGTCATATGGAGACTCCATGTTTAGCTTTTGGAGGAAATGCAATGACTGTTTGGAAATCTATGGTGTTAAGAATGTTTCAGGTGGGAAACCAAATTCCTCCTTAAAGCTTCTGAGGGAGCTAGGGCACCTGGGTGGTGCCGTTGGTTACGCATGTGAGTCCTGGTTTTGGTTCAGGTCAAGATCTCAGGGTCGTGGGATGTAGCTCCTTGTAGGGTTTCATGCTCCGTGAGGAGTTGCTTGAGGTTCTCTTTCTCCCTCTCCATCTTCCCGCTCCCCCTGAGGGAGCTTTGTGACCAAAACGCCAAACAGAAACAAAACAAAACAAAAAATCCCCTAACTTAGCCTCAGGACCACCAGGGGCTGGTTTCTGAAAAGCAGCACCGTATAAACCTTTGGATAAAAGCAGGGTGTGATTGAGAGAACCACAAAGAATAGGACACTGGTAAAGCATCCTGCCCTATGAACCACCCATGAGCATATTAAGTAACTAATTTCTGCACATTGGAAGTGTTCATGCATTTTAGAGATGTACGCCCACTGAACTATATTCCTTCCAACTCTAGAATAAAGTTTAGCCTTTTCCATCTAATTTTCCGAGTTTCACCCTGGAATCTCCAAAGGGGTTCGAAACCAACATCAACTCTTTTGACCAAAGCTACCCTCCCATATGGTCATAATTTGACGTTCGTTGTGGTTCCTTAAAAAAGCATGTGGATATCGCTCATGACTGCCTCCTCCCTATCTGGTCTTGAGATTATGGATTCTGGAGAAGGAATAACTGTCTCTCTATGGCTTGTTGCCTCCCACCATATGCTGCATACCTTGCTGTGGACGTTACGTGGGCATTGTCCAGCAGACCAAAGAGAGACAGAGGCACCAAGCGTCTTCTGGAAGTGGGAACCCTGAAATCTCCCGTCTTTTCATTCTTGCTACACAGCCGCCAGCAGCCAGACGAGAGCCTGCCGACACTGAGCAGATGTCTTCCAAATCAGGTTGCTGGATCTTTTTTTGTTTCTTAATTCATTCTCCTTTGATCGAACGTTCAGAAATTCTGTTTGAGAGGTGGCTCTTGCTGGTTGCCATATGCTGCCACATTTCAAAGGAGTTAAGCAAATCCAACGGGGTCATGAAAAGAATAGCTCTCCGTGCCAGCCCTAATTGTGAAACATACTTCATATTCATACTCCAAGTTGGGTTACTTCATGTTGGACATTACCGGCAACATCATGGTAGTAGCTTTTCCCTAAGAACGTGCGTATATGATTCAAGAAGTTCTTCCTTTCTTGTGTCCGCTGCTGTCTGAAGAAGTAGCCATTATGGAACCCCACTGAGCTTCTGCTTTTCCTATTGGGGTCTTGCAAAAGATGGTGAGTTCTTCAAGGACAGAGAGTCATCCCTTGACTTCCATTTTCAAGGACAGAGAGCCTTTATAACTTATCCCTTGACACTTCCATTTTCGACAGGAAGCTTTATAGGAAGAATGCATCGAGTGTGCATTGCATACATGTAGGGATGAAGAGGGGGAGACAGGGAGGAGCGAGGAGGTGGGGAGGGATGCAGATGGCATTTATGGAGCAGCATCGAACATCTTACAACACATTAGAGGAGTATGTTGGTTTTCCACTGTTTGTAAGCCATGCAATTGAGCTTGTGGAAACCAGTGTGACATTATTCTGCCTGTCAAGTTTGTTCCCCTGAAAAGAGGGGCCAGATCTCATCTGATTTATCTCTCCTTTCCCCGTGCCCCCTAGAAGGGGTCACTGATTTTGACAAAAGGGTGAATTTGGCTTGCCTCGTTGGAGGGTGGTTTCTCATCAGAAGTATCTCTAGCTTCCCAAGAGGCAGAGTCCAGAATGCATCTCAAAGCCAGGGACTTGGTGATCTGAATGGCTAGTGTGGGCCCAAGCTTAGCACTGACCCAGTGATACAGAGATTACCCACCCTATCACCTATAGCTGGTGTCCTCTTGGCCTTTTGAGCTTCAGTGCATTGGAAGACGCCATGGCACTCTGTTCTACAGCTGGTTTACCCTCATGTAGATGATGCCATGTGGTACCATGCACTCCACTTCTCGGCAAGAACGTCTCCAGCTGTCATTGCCGTCAAAATGAATTTACAGATTTATCTAACAGTGGTGTCTCCATAATGAGAAGGTAGGAACCCTTGTGTTACTCAGGCTTCCCTAGAGAAACAGAATGTGTGCACTGCAGGGTTGGGGTGGATGGAAGGATGAACAGGCAGAGCACAAGGGAGTTTTAGGGCAGTGAAACAGACATTACTCTGTGATGAGATATGGTGCACACACGTCCAAAATCAGAAACCAAGAGTGAACCCCCAATGTATATGATGGTCTTTACATGAGGGTGACATGTCTCTGCCAGTTCATAGGTTGTAACAGATGTCCCATGTCGGTGGGTGATGTGGATTAATGGGGGAGGTCATGCATGTGTGGGACATGGGAGGTACGTTTGGAAAATCGTTGTACCTTCTTTCCAATCTTGCCATGAAACTAAAACAGCTCTAAAAAAGAAAGTGTTTTAGGGACGCCTGGGTGGCTCAGTTGGTTAAGCGTCTGCCTGCAGCTCAGGTCATGATCCCGGAGTACTGGGATCGAGTCCCTCACTGGGTTTCTTGCTCAGGGAATCTGCTTCTCCCTCTGCTTCTTCCTCTGTTTGTGCTCGCTCTCTCTCTCTCTCTCTCTCTCTCTCTGACAAATAAAATCTTTAAAAAACAAAGTCTTTTAAAAAGAAAAGGACAAAAAATCAAAGAATTTATTTTTAAAATATGAAAGTCATGGATTTGGGGGCTCTGGAATGAATTACGTGCCCAATGCTTGTCATTCTGACATAGTTTTTCCGATGTTACTCTTTATACCTGCTTAACGGAGTCATTTAGGCTGTAACACATTTAACATAAATAAATATTCTCATGCCACACCCTGTTAAGTGGCATTCATAGACATTCACTGTCCTGTTACAATGATTCCATAAAAATGCTCTGAAGAATTTTGATAAAAACTTGGAAACTACAAGTTTCGACCCGAACTGTCCCTGTGGCTTGACAGAAAGTATGGTTATCATGTTAATGGCCATGTTAACATTTACAATCGAATCCTGGTTATTTGGTAATTCGGTGTCAACAAAGTCAAAATAAAACCCTGTTTCACATCCCGTGTTTGTGCTCATGATCGAAGCCTGTGGCACCAAATTAAAGGACTTTCTGGATTTTTTTTTTTTTTGTCATAGTATCTGAACACCCAAGTCTAAATTAAAAGGTTTCTGAAGAATAAGGAGCATCTGATTAAAAGTTTAAAAAAAAAGGGGGATCCTTTAAAAAGTTCAACACAATTTCAAATGAAATTCCTTATAGTAGATTTTCTAGAAATCAGTTAAATTTTATGGTGCACATTATCATCTTTATAGAAGTTGGAAAATCTCTAGAGAAGTGAATTAAAGTTGGTTCTTTTGCTTGTAATAAAATAAAGAATATCCTATTTTACCTAAGGGGATGTCTTCGAAATGACTTTTAAAGTAAAAATCATAAAACTTAAAAGAAAAAAAAAAAAGAAAAGAAAAGAAATCCAGGGAGACTGTGTGCATCATTCTTCCTTTTTTTCCTCCTGCCCTAAGAAATTATGTAACTAATGCTGTATAATAAATCTTGGGTGAGTCCTTTCTTCACCTCTAGTGGACAGAATAGTGGATCTGTTCACGGATCAGAACAGGTGTCCAGTTCAAAATCTGCAGTGGGAAGCTTGTAGGTGTGTTTGCTGATAAGCCAGTAGGCACAGTGCCCCCATGTCATTACCAGCGCACGATGGGTAAAACACCACGACTCCTTCTCCAACTCATTCACAGAGTCCTTACCCAAACAGCCCAAATCCCCACAATTTGTGGGCTCTGCTCTAGCTGGCTAGGATGGAAACACGGAGCATGACTGTCGTTTTTAGGTTCAGAGCTGGGACTGTGGGTAAAGATTGATTTCTGACCGTTTGTTTGTCACTGGTCAATTCATGGTGTTTCATTTTGTCACGCCCATACCATCTGTCCCCACAGCCACAGAATGGTGGGAACGCCTTGGTGTCTTGAGAACTTTAGGAAGATTAGCTTACTTGGATCTCCCTTGCAATGTTTTCCTTGAGTTGTGATTTTTCTCTGTAAGGCACAATGGAATGGTTTTTAACATGGGCGCGGTATTGGGTGGCATCTCTGGATTCATGGATATCCGTCAGGTGAGGGAACAAATATTCATGTACGTGTTTTTCTTCTTGCTTCCTGCCCATCTCTGACCTTGAATGTAAACTCAAGGAGTGCAGAGACTTTCTGTATCGATCTGTTTAACCCCTGGTAAGCAGTTGGTAAGGTTGCATAAAAGAAAAGTGCGTATACACACACACACACACATACACACACACTGGATACATGGTTGTCCATTTGCCATTTGCCCTAGTAACCCCTGGTAAATAGTCCATATGGTTGGATAAAAGAAAAATATATATTTATATATGTATCACATACATAGTTGCCTATTTGTCCTCATAACCCCTGGTAAGTAGTTGGTAGGTGGTTGGATAAAAGAAAAATATACATATGCATGTTGCTATGGACTGAATGCTTGTGTTCCCCAGACCCACCCAAATTCGTACATTGAAATCCTAACTCCCAAGGTGATGGTGTTAGGAGGTGGGGCCTTTGGGAAGGGATTGGGTCATATGTTGGAACACCTCCTGTGGAATTAGTGTCCCTACAGAAGAGACTCCAGAAAGCCCATTCCCCCATTCCACCGTGAGCACCGGTAAGAAGCTCTCTGTGGATCAGGAAGTGGGTCCTCACCAGACACAGGATCTGTAGGTGCCTTGATGGTAGACCTCCAGTTTCCAAAGTGGGACACATAAATGTCTTTTACTTATAAGTCTCCCCACCACTCCAGGGGATGTCCATGGTATTCTCTTATAGCAGTCGGAACAGACTGAGATGTATATAAAGTAGGTGGTCCTTCTGGAAAATATATAGATGCCTTTCCTGATTTCAGAAAGTTCCCCAAGGGAATAAAGTAGAAGTATTTCAAAACATCAGCTGCGGGGCACCTGGGTGGCTCAGTGGGTTAAGTCTCTGCCTTCAGCTCACATCATGATCTCAGGGTCCTGGGATTGAGCCCTGCATTGGGCTCTCTGCTCAGCGGGGAGCCTGCTTCCCCCTCTCTCTACCTGCCTCTCTGCCTACTTGTGATCTCTCTGTCAAATAAATAAATAAAATCTTTTAAAAAAATCAGCTGTGGTCATATCCATGGAGATTATAAGGGACTATGAATAATGTTAAATGGTGGGTCATGGCAAATGGAAATATTAAGGAGCCTGGTCTCCAAGTTCTGAAGATTTCATTCCATAGAGAACATTTATAGAGCCTGATCCAAAGGAATTATTATATTTCCCTACAATGTAATTCAGCAAACTTTCCACTCACATTTTATTTGTCTTAGTCTTTTGAACAGCTTGAAGGGCAGACTGATCTCAGCCAGTTCCTAGAATAAGGAACTGCATGAAAGTGCCTGCCCCTCATAATTATATCTACTTTTCCTGCAAGAAGGTGGGAACAAAACAGAGGAAAATTGAGGCCAGTTCCCGAAATATTCAATGATGTGTTCTCATCTATGGGGTCATGCTCAAGCAATTCTAGAATACCCAGATATTCTACAGAGTGTCATGCTGGGGATGGAAGCTGTGTGGCAACTCCTACAGAATGGAATGGCATGTCCAAGCTCTTCCCAGAAGACACATCTCGTCATTGAGCTGCGAGGTTGAGCTTATGCAATGTCGGTGGAAATCACGGGTGTAGATTCTAACTCACTCGTTTTTCAAAAGGCCACTTTCCCCGGCTAATGTTTCCCCTTCTGTGTGCTAGCATGTCTATGTGACGGGCAAACCATCTTTATGCATCTGGACAAGACACCTTTCCTTTCGTGGACATGGTGCAGGAAGAGGGGACTATGCGGGATAATTCTGTATGAATCTGAGTGCAGGGCTTTCGTTCTCCCCGAACATCCATCCTGTCAAACATTCAAGTGCCAGGAGGAAAAAAAAAAAAGTTCATCTCGGTTGATCCACTGTGGTCTGTGGAATGTGTAAACACCAATACCATTTTGTGATGAGTCAAAAAGAGCAGACAGACCATGCGTTGAAAGGACACGGGGACTGAAGCATCAGGAACACATGGACGGTAGTTTCAGAGTTGATTAGGTTAGGAACCAAGATCAGAGAGGACCCGGGACTTGGCATATCCTGCACACCTGCTCTTCTGTAGCCGACTCTGTCTGAAGACAGACAGCAGCGTCAACCACATCCCCCACGAATGCAAGAGGTTTGGTCTTGTTATCGTGCCATCAAGCTTACATCATTTGACTCCTAGGGGGGGCCTCTGCAAAGAGGGTTCTCCATGCACAACGCAGGAGAGTGCTGGTTAACTGTGAGAAGCTCACTGTGAAGGAAAACCATGCGCTCTGGGATGAGGAGTGGGGAGGTGCCTTCAATGTCATACCAACCCCCTAAATGTCTAGCTGGAACCATGCATGTCCTCTTGAGAGCACCTGATTGCCTATAGGGCTGATGGAACTATGTATCAGTGAGCCCTCCTGGCATGTGGGGAGATGGACCTGCCCTACTGACATCATGGGCGCGTCTGGTAAGGAGACATCTTCAGGTAAACAGTCCCCATACTCTTCGGTTTGCTGCTATGGAACGTGAATAACAAAGAAGGGAGACAAAATGCCATCTGAAACACCAGGTGATCATTTGTCAGCCTCCATGAAGTTCAGGGAATACTTTTCCCTACATCTGAATGCCTCTCCTTTGAAAAGGGGCTTAAGATGTAGCCACTGTGTTTAGGATACGCCAAGAGGTTGCACTTCCTCGGTGTCATCTTTGTAAAAATCTGCCGTTACTGAATTCATGCAAAAGACCAGAACATTTATCACAGGTGCATGTGAATCCTGTGCCATGGCCTCTGGGATGGTTTTTTTATGAAAGGATACTCAGGCATTCCGACAAATTGCAGGCCTAAGGGCATAGCACTTAGACGCTTTTGCAAGTGCATACTCTTCACCGAATGCTTATTGGAATGAACTTTCAAATCAGTCTGTGCATATGCTTAATCTCTGCTCTCAAAATCGGCTAAAAAAATAGTAATAGTTCAGTAATTTGCTTATGGGTTCATGCGTCAATTTGTGGCCAAGGGAATTGAATCTTATTAAAAAAAAATAAAAGGCAGGGCTTCACTCCATATAAAAGGAAAAAAGATCTCAAATCGCACATGCATTAGAATATAATGTTTTAGCTGAATTTAGTAAATCAATCCGACGGTTTTATCTAATCCTTAGAGAAGCTGCTTATGCAGTGCTCAGCCCAGGAGAATTGAATAAAAAATATTCATGGCTTAGTTTTTTTTTTTTGCTTTTTTTTTTTAATACCCAAGAGCCAGTGAGTTTGATGGCATATCAATTTTTGGCACCATTTATGACTTTTCTTTCTATTTTAGAATATATTTTAGAATGCATGGTGAGTCTGTGAATCAAGATAGAACTTATATTGAAGTGTGTTACATTTTAGAATGAAAGTATAAATTGCAACTCAATGGGCCATTGCCCTATGAGTTTTCTCGTGAATTCTCTGTATTCATGGTGGGTGTGATGGACAGGTACCTCTTTCTGCTTAGGTCAAGGTTCTCAAACAGGGTCCCACCTTCCAACGTCTCAACATTTTTAAAGAGACTATGAAACAAGCACTGGTCAGAAAAATGTAATGTTTTACACTAAAAGCGATTACTATAAATCTTGATAGAAAGGGAAAAAAAAATGATCCCAGAGTTGCCTCAAAGAAGATAAGAAGGAGCGTTCCCCAAATAAGAAAGCCAGAAAGAAGAGAGTTGCTAGCCACTCTGAAGGAATTCAGATGGGATAAGGCTTCTGACAGGCAAATGTTATTAGCAAAATGTGGATTGTTATTGTTATAGTTTGATGACCTTGAAATGGTTCCTTGGAAAAATTCTGGAATGTGTTTTCAAAGGCATGGATGTATCACTAGCGGTCACTAGGAAGTTTCCAACAAAAATGAAGATATGCATGGGACTGACCTCATTTTCCTGTTGTGTTTTTTTTTTTTTTAAGATTTTATTTATTTGTTTGAGAGACAGAGAATGAGCAGGACCCTAGGATCATGACCCGAGCTGAAGGTAGACGCTTCACCAACTGAGCCACCCAGGTGCCGCCATTTTGTTTTTCTAAAAGAGAATTGAGAAATGGCCCCTTAAAAAGAGAAGATATGAATGGATTCAGGTGCACGTGGTATGGATGGGGATATGAGTCAACATCAACATATTCATTATGATCGACTCATACTTACAAGACGAGAGGTGCTTTTATATTTCTCATGCATGTCAGGACCTGTGTCCCATAAATTGAATGTATATGTTTGTATTTAAAGACTGCCATTATTAAAATTTTACCAAAAATTTTATCATACATTTATAATTGAGAAGAGTGATGAGTTGGGCTTTCCCATCCAAGAGTTTCTTCCATCAAGACGTACAACCATTAAAAAAAAAAAAAAATAAGGGCGCCTGGGTGGCTCAGTGGGTTGAGCCTGTGCCTTTGGCTCAGGTCATGGTCTCAGGGTCCTGGGATGGAGCCCCGCATCGGGCTCTCTGCTCAACAGGGAGTCTGCTTCCTCCTCTCTCTCTGCCTGCCTCTCTGCCTACTTGTGATCTCTCTGTCAAATAAATAAATAAAATCTTTTAAAAAATGTAAAAAATCAAAATCAAATCAAATCAAACAGGTAGGGGAAGCAGCACAGACAGCTTGATTTAAAAAAAAAAAAAAAAAGCCATTAAGGATGCCTGGGTGGCTCAGTCAGTTAAGCATCTGCCTTCAGCTCAGGTCGTGGTCCCGGGGTCCCGGGATCAGTCCCAACTTGGGCTCCCTGTTCAGTGGGAAGCCTGCTTCTCCCTCTCCCTCTGTTTCTCTCCCCTCACTCGGGCTCTCTCTCTTTCTCTCTCTCTCGCAAATAAATAGAATCTTAAACAAAAAAAAAAAAAAAAAAAAAAAAGAAAGGAAGAAAGAAAAGTATTTTAAATATGTGGAATATGTCTGTCAAGATGACAGAGAGGAGAAATTGGTGAAACAGACATCAAAACCACATTGAGATACTGCTTCTCTTATGGGGCCTTCAATCAGAGAGAGGGATCATAACGAGCGCCGGGGAGGATGTGGGGGAAGGGATCGCTTATATGTTGCTGGGGGTCTTATAAGGTAGAGAGGCTCCCTTTGACCCACACAGCAGCTCCTCCAACACTTAAGCATACAGTGGACCATATGATTCCACAATTTCCCCCCTGGGTGTCTGCCCAGGAAAATAGACGCCTACGTGAAGCATTGCCTGCAAACCGCCTTGTTCATAGCATTGCTCATGGCAACGTTGATTCATAATAGCAAAAAAGTGGAAGCAACCCCAAATGTCCATCAGCAGATAAATGCATAAATAAGATGTCGTATGTCCATACACTGAAATGGTGTTCAACAATGAGCAGAAATGTGACCACATAGGTGTATCGGATGGGAAGCCAAGTAAGCCAGAAACGCAAGACCCCATAACGCAGGACTCCTTGTACATGAAAAGTGCAGAATCTGCATATGGACAGAGATGGAAAGTAGAGTCGTGGTGGCCCAGAGCTGGGAGGTGCAGGGTTTCTTTTGAGTAATGAAAATATTCTGGGATGAGTTATGGTGATAGCCGCATGTAATATGTGAATATACTAAAAAGCATTACATTACTCCCCTTTTTTTTTAAGATTTTTTATTTCTTTCTTTTAGAGAGAGAGGGCATGAGTGAAGGGGACAGGGAGAAGCAGGTGGAGCTTGATCAAGGCTGTATTACAGGACCCTGAGATCATGACCTGAGCCAAAGGCAGACACTTAACAGACTGAGCCCTCCTGGGTGTCCCACATGGCACCCTTCCAACAGGTAAAGTCAATGGAATGGGAATTATCTCTATAAAGGTATCGAAACACATGCATTTAACAAGTGACCATACATGCATAGTACACGGGGCAGAGGTGAAGAGAGGGGGGCTACAGACACACGTATGAGACCCTAGGTCCTTAAGGAAGCCCCTTCCCCAGCTAGGACCCTATCTTAGGAGGTAAAGTATGTGTCCCCATGTTGGTTCCTGATTCTGGCCTCTGGGAGGGGCGTGCACTCACACGAGGCCACCTTATCAATCACAAACTGTTCATTCGTGGAGCCTTGTATGCCTACGAGATGCAGAAAGAAACATTCAGGTGGCGTTTCCCTGTGGAGCCCCAGGTCTCCAAGCACGTTTCAGGAGCCACAGGCCATGATACACCCCATAAGTCGTACATTAATGGGAGAGGTGAGAGTGGCACACCGCCACAGACAGAAGGACGTCCATCATGCCCGACGACCGGACATAAATGTTTACTTCCTCTCCCAGCCTTTGCAAATGAGTAATCGACAGCAAGTAGGCTCTCTGTTAAAAAAAAACAAAAACAAAAACAAACAAACAAAAAAGGATTTATTTCTTCATACTGCTGATGAGCACAAATGCCACCCAGAAGCCAGAAGCCACGCAACAGCCAGAATAACGGGTCCCCTACGGGACCGAAACTAGCACAAAGAATGTTTATATGAACCCTCCAGGTCAACATAGTGCAGGGATTTTTTTTAAATAAATAAATAAGCCTTGGAGTGGGAGGAAATAGGAGTATTTCTCAGAGATCCAAAAGAAAAAGAAAACCAACGTTGCAGGAAGAAAAGAGTTTTCTCCATGTGCACCTGCTGGCCCTGAGGTGACCAAAAGCCTGGCTTGCATGTGGGGACTGGGACCATGGGATGGAAAATATCCTGCAGTCCAGTAGGGGGTTCAGACACTAGCCCCCAAAGAGCAGGATCCCCAAAGAGTGTCATTTGGGGGAAATGAACTGTATAAAAGAGATACCCTGTTTGTAAAGCAGGCTATGAACCATATTTGCTAATCTGAGCACTGGCTTTGGAGGAATTCGAATGAAGGAATCGTGGAATTCATGAATGCCCAAAGCGGAGTCCCCCTGGCTTCGCCCATCTCTCTTTGCAAGTGGAACCGATTGCATTTGTTTGCCTACAAATCTTAAGTTGAATCCATCGTTAAAAGAGTTCTAAATGAGGGGTGCCTGGCTGGTTCCATGGGTGGAACATGGGATTCTCCGTCTGGGGGCTGTGGGTTCGAATCCCATATTGGGCACAGAGCTTACTTTAAAAAAAAAAAAAGAAAAGGAAAAATAAAAGAGAAAAAGAAAAAAAAAAGGTATTTCTAAATCAGTTGGACTTCCAGTGGTGTGGTAGAAACACATAGTGTATTCTTGAGGGGGAAACACTTCCTCCACTCACATTCTAAGAATTCCTAGAGATACAGCTGTAGGAACACTACTTCCTTGGAACATCCTAAGGACAGCAAAACCCCAAAACTTCAAGGAAAAGACTTGGGGACACACATCTACTCAACTTCCATACAGGATTCTTGCAGAAGGAGAATCAGACCGTCAGAGCAACAGACAGGTTTGTGGACATTGAAGTTGGGCTGGTGAGTAAGAGGGAAACAAGGAAAGCACATCTTTGTCCCTTAAAACAAACAAACAAACAAACAAACAAACAAAAAACCTCATTCATATCACTTGAAATCAGACCCACTTTTCCTCACCTGTGTTGTTCGACGGTGAAACCGTCATCTCATACATTAAAAATGGTGGAACACAGGTGATTTCATACAGAAAAACACATATTCGGGTCGGTTTTATTTTCTTCTTTGAAGGCAAGGGGGTTGCGGTATAGGTTAAAGCAAGACTCTGTTGATCTAATTCTGAGCAGAATGAGTTATCAGTTCATTTATTTTGTGAAAAATGTTCATGTGTGCCAGGAATTTTATTAGGGGCTGAGAGTAGACAAAGGGAATGTTTTCCTATAAAGGCTCTTAGTGCACATTCGGGATGGGAATATTTTGGTGTAATGATGGACGCCCTTTATGCTTATCTTTTTTGTCATTCTCAGACATTCCTTTCTCTCTGTCCTTCCAGGAAGCTTTCTTACACACCGTGCACCTGCTGTTGAGGTGGTCCTGCCCCTTGCTGGAAGCTTGGCTTGCACTGAATCCGTGTGCCTTGGCTGGAGCAAGTGTGACATCATCGTCTCCTTCTCAAGACCTGGGAACCCCACGTCCATCGGCCAATGTTCCGGCAGGTGCATGTCAACCAAACACAACAATGCCTTATCACGAGGATATTTACAGCAGAATCCATGACATCCTAGAGACCCACGGCCCCACAGAACCAGCTTCCCAATTATCCAGTGCATATGAATCAAGGTTTTTTGGTTTTTGGTTTTTGGGTTTTTTTGCCTGGAGGGCCACTACTTTCCTGTCTCCTGATTGCAGAGCAGTTCCTACCTGACTCTCAAGCAATGAAGCTCAGCCCCTGAGGACAGCCCAGACCCAGGGAAATGTTTACAGAACAAGACAGTGAGGTCAGAGGGCTTGAGCCTGTGAGAGGGCCTATGGCATGAACCTTGGGGTGCTATGGATTTCACAGTGTCAAAGTTTATACGGATACCTGGTGGTGATTTTTTTTTTTAAGACTTTATTTATTTATCTGACAGACAGAGATCACAAGCAGGCAGAGAGGCAGGCAGAGAGAGAGGGAGAAGCAGGCTCCTCGCGGAGCAGAGATCCCGATGCGGGGCTCGATCCCAGGACCCTGAGATCATGACGTGAGCCAAAAGCAGAGGCTTTAAACCACTGAGCCACCCAGGCACCCCCCTGGTGGTGATTTTTAAGGTGGCTGGAAATTTGTATTTCTCTGTGTTGCTAATGTTTATACTGAAGAATATTAAAAGAATGTCAGCAGATAGAAAGGACATTAAAAATTGTATATATAAAAATTTCATAAAAATTTACTATATATATATATATATACATGTATATATATATATATATATATATATACACTTCCCGCTGAATTATATATATATATAATTCATCTCAAATTATAAAATGATCAAAGTCTCCACAACCTGTGCGTAGGGCATGGATATACATTGAACACTACATCAAAAACTAATGATGTAATTGCACTACTGGGTATTTGCCCTAAAGATACAAATGTAGTGATCCGAAGGGGCACGTGCACCCCAATGTTTATAGCAGCAATGTCCACAGTAGCCAAACTATGGAAAGAGCCTAGATGTCCATCAACAGATGAATGGATAAAGAAGAGGTGGTCTATATACACAATGGAATACTATGCAGCCATCAAAAGACATGAAATCTTGCCATTTGCGATGACGTGGATGGAACTAGGAGGTATTATGCTGAGTGAAATAAGTCAATCAGAGAAAGACAACTATCATGTGATCTCCCTGATAGGAGGAAGTTGAGAGACAACCTTGGGAGTTTGGGGGGTAGGAGAAGAATAAATGAAACAAGATGAGATCGGGAGGGAGACAACCCATGAGAGACTCTTAATCTCACAAAACAAACAGTGTTGCCGGGCGTAGGAGGGTAGGGAGAGGGCGGTTGGATTATGGACATTGGGGAGGGTCTGTGCTATGGTGAGTGCTGTGATGGGTGTAAACCTGGCGATTCACCAACCTGTACCCCTGGGGCAAAATATACATTATATGTTAATTAAAAGAATTTAAATTTTAAAAAGTAAAAAAAAAAAAATCAATGACGTGCTATATCTTCGCTAACTGAATTTAAATTAATAAAAAAATAAACTAGGATGCTAAAAACTGCGGTATTCATTTATTTATTTAAATATCTATCTATCTACTTATTTATCGATTCACTTGTTTTAAAGAGAGGGAGACTATGGGGAGAGGCAGAGGGAGAGCGAGAATGTCGGATGCCCCGCTGTATGCAGAGCCTGATGCGGGGTTCGGTCTCACGACCCTGAGATTGTGACCTGAGCCAAAATCACGCATCAGACGCTCAACTGACTGAGCTACCCAGGTGCTCCCAAAACATGATACTTTAATATATACATAGGTATAATGCACACATACAGAAATACACTTGTTATGGTTACATGCAAAGGTATAATTGTGTATGGATATAGTATACTATAATTATACCTTTATATGTAACAAGAAATGTACTTATGAATTTCAATTATGACACAATGTAATTCTGGTATACATATACCCACACAATATATTGTGTATGTAACAATGACAAAGGTATTTACTGCCTCTTCCCCTACCTACCAGATAGTGAACACGGCTCCTGAAATATAATTGCAATAAACAGATTTGTTCTTTCATACTTGCCTGAACTGTGGTAATGCAGTTTTGTTTCTCTTTTTTTTTAATAAAGGATATTTTGAAGGACATTTTTTAAATGAAAAACATTGCTATTTTATAGAAATGTTTGATTTTCCCGGTTGTGTAAATACAGTATTTTCATTTTGCATCACAACGATTTAAATAACATAATACCTTCACTTCCTGTCGGGTGCATACTTTGTAAGCATACTGGCATGAAATGTTGGCTTCATTTCTAAATAGTGGTGAAGCTTTTGGAGGTCCGCTTTATACTCTGATTCACTTCTCGTTTGAAAAATTAGAAAAGGAAACATACGGTGGAGTCACAGAGAAATTAAAACTATAATGCACTGAAAAAAGGTCTATGAGATCAAGAGTGTTAATGTGGACAAGTGTTAATGCGGACACCCCTGTATTTGTGAAGACCCATGAGAAAATCCGTGTAAGGACAGCTAACACCTGCTGGGGGCAAATATATATTCTGTAGGATTTGCAGACTGATGGAGCCCTGACTGTGTGCTTGGATCCCGACTCAGCATTTCCAACTTTTTCCTCCATAAATACAGCAACCCAATGGGATTAAGGATGAAGACTTTTAAAGCCGAAGGTATTCCGTCTTAATGACGTTAAAACCAAAACCAAAATTAGAAACAATTAGTCGAGGCACTCAAACCCAAACAAAATCATCCACGTCACTCTTTGCACAGATGTCCGGTAGTGTAAAAACCGCTGAGATTTTATGGGCTGTGGGAATGGTCCCCATCCGACCTGGGCTAGTGCAATCCATACGAGAAGGTGAGGGATTTCAGTGGGAACAGCACTTTATCAGAAAGAGTGTTTGAGTTGACCTTGAAAGGCAAGTTGGACTTAAGGATGTGGACATGATGGGGCTGTTCTTGGCAAATAAAAGGCCATAAATGCAGTTCCGTGGAACTCTATGCTCTTGACTCAGTGGAGCACAAGTGGAAATTATAGAATCATATAAGTGAATTTGAGTCCAAGGGTGAGTCATGTTCAGAATCAGTTGTAGATAACAGAAATGAGATTTTCCCCAGACGTTAACGGCCTCAAGTAGCAGCTTATTTTCTTTTTCAGGGTTTTTATTTGAGAGAGTGTGTGACAAAGTGAGAGCATGAGCGGGGGAAGGGGATAGAGAGAGAAGCACACTTCCCGCTGAGCAGGGAGCCAGATGCGGGAGATGATCCCAAGACCCGGGGATCGTGACCTGACTCAAAAGCAGACACTTAACAGACTGAGCCACCCAGGCACCCATGACAGGTTAAAATATTTTGAGTTTGAGTCTGTAGGCAACAGACAAGGAGTAAACGTTTTTGTGCAGGTGGGAGACACAATCACCATACATCTCACTTGGACAGTCTGAACTCCCTAGGCAGACAGGGGAGAGTAAAATAAATGTGCTCACTCAATGCATCACAGTATCAAAAAAGAAAAAAAAAACACACTTTGCATTTATAAAAAGTAAACTGGGGACATCTGTTGAGATACTCCAACCCAAAAAGCAATGATTAAATTTTTCATTTGCAACCTGAAATGAAATTTTCAAACTCATTAGAGACACTTAAATAACATGAGGAATGATAAAAAAAAAAAAAAAAAAAAAAAAAGCTGTCTGTTCAGTAGAATTGGAATTACGTAGCGACCGTTATTATCTTGAAGATAAAAACTAACCCTGAAAATGACAACCCGTTCTATTGTGAATTTTACGAAGCTAAGTAGAAATGTTAGGCTTACATAGTAAGAAAGGATAAAATTCATTCTCTCTTTTATTATCCATTTAACAAATATTTAGGAAGAGTCTTCCAGATCCTACAAAATGAGAAAGAGCAAAATTGATCAGCTTTGGGTCCCAAGAGAATAAAAAAAAAAAAAAAATTGGCAGAAAAGACAAAACATCCCAATAAGCTTAGTCAAGCATCCATGTCACACACGCATCTCTACGTTGGTTGGAAAGAGAAAGAACATTTCTTCTCCTGGCTGGAAGTGATGCAAAGACGGAAGAGGGTTTTTTTATTATTATTTTTTTTAATAAAGTTTGTCTTTGTTAAGTAAATAAATTAAATAAAGCAAATGAGGGTGGACGAGGAGCTCCAAGAAGGACAGGAGGAGAAAGGGGGTAAGTTGGGGCTGGTGCGGATCATAAGAAGACCAAAGGATCACAGATGGGTTTGTCCTGAAGGGGATTATTGGAGAAACTGTTGGAAAAAAAAAAAAAAAGTCCCAGCAGAGTCATGGGGACAACAGTTGGCTAGGAATGGACTTGAGAGACAGCAAAAGAGAGGAAAAAGGAAGTTAGTGCATGTAAACGAGTGACTGGGGAATTTTTCCATGAAGGTGAGCCAAGAAAGGTGGGGAAGGTGATCTCCCATTATATCTGAAACTCCCTTTAGAATGAGAGATGGTACAAGGGCACATGGAGGGCTCAGTTGGTTCAGGTCATGATCTCAAGGTCCTGGGATCGAGCCCCAAATTGGGGTCCCTGCTCAGAGAGGCATATGCTTCTCTGTATCCCTCTGTCTCTGGCCCGTTGTGTGCTCATTCTCTCCTGCAAAGAAATAAAATATTGGGGAAAAAATCCAAGATGGTACAGCTTGTGTGATAGCCAGGGTGAACAATGAAGCACAGAGACACATGTTTGGGGCGCTCAAGTCAGCAGTGAAAACAGATTCGTTCCCTGGGCTACTGGCTGAGCAGCATCGGAGAGGGGTCCTCCCTTACCACCCAGAGGCCTTGTTCAGCAACTGAGAAGGACCACATCCATGCTGGAGAGGCTTTGAGGAGAGGAGAGAGAAGCAGAGGGAGCACCGAACACAGAGCCAGCCAGACACATCTTCAGAAGGACCACAGTGATGGCGGAAGTGTGGGGCCATGAAGAAGGGAGAGGTGGGGAAAGGAGGGTGGGAAGGCTAGAGAAGGGGAGGGGGTCATGGAAAAGCAAAGGAAAAGCACAGGTTGAGGAGGAAGAAGAGGTGAGGAAGGGAAGCAGTGGGAGGTGCAGGGAAGCAGGAAGAGGACAGGTTGCAGTGCTAGGGACTGGAGAAAGGAGGGTGGGAAGAAGAGGAAGAGCTGGTGTGGAAAGTCTTGGAGGACCACAAGGAGAGGGAAGTGATGAACCAGCAGGAGATGAGGAACAGGACAGAGAGTACCCCCGTGATATGTTGTTTGTAAAGTTTAACTGACGTTGACCTGAGGAGGGGACCATAAAGACATTCGCTAAGGGGCCATTATAACAGTGCAGCACCAGAAATGGATGCATGGGGTGTCCCACATGGGGGGCACAGGGTAAGGAAAGAAAAAAGGGGTTTCACCTGTCCTTTGAGGATGGTATTGAAGACATAGTCATGCCAGGCGAATGCTAAAGTCCGGGGGAGTGGTTGGACACTTGGCTTTTTGTCAGCATGTAGGCTGTGAGCACGACAGCTTGGTTGGTCACTATCAGCCCAGGATTCCAGCTGGACTGTGACAATGACAAAGGCATGGAAACAAGAGGGAACCTGGTAAGCAGCGTTGGTATTGGGGATGGATGATTAATGAGTTTTGAGACTCGTTGACAAGGAGGGGCCGGTGGGGCACCTGGCTGGACACATCAGAAAGCCCTTTGGAAAGGAGAAGCTGGAGCAAAGAGAAGAGGTCATGTTGCAAATATCTGATGAGGGGATGACCAGGAGGGATGTGGTGATTCAGGTTGCAGAGTTCATATTAGTTCCTACTAACAGAAGTCAGACACAAGTGGGCTTCAACGCAGGATGCCATTTATCACCTGAGCCAGCTGGGAAGTCCAGCGGGCCAAGACAGTTTCAGGCAGGGCTAAATGCAGCGACTCAGGGACTGAACCTAGTATGGATTTTCGATTCTCTGGTCTCACATCTCTCCTTTTCTTCTTTATTCCGCTTCTCCCATCTCCTCCTCCCCCAACAACTCTGAAGAGAGAGTCAAAGCTTTGTCTTTGGCTTGGTAAATTTGAGATCTTGTGGGATGACAAACTCGGGGTAACCACAAAGTCAACTGCTTATATAAGGTGAGACTTTAGAAAGGAAGACCTCGGGTATGGTAATTCTTTTTATTAAGTTTGATTGGCCAGCATATAGTTTTTGATGTAATGTTCAATCATTCATTAGTCGCATGTAACACCCAGTGCTCCATGCGATAGATGTCCTCCTTAAGACTCATCACCTGACTACCCCATCACTCTACCGTCCTCCCTTCTGTGACCCTCAGTTTGTTGCCTGGAGTCCGGAGTCTCTCATGGTTCATCTCCCTCTCTGATTTCTTCCCTTGGGTTTTCTCTCCCTTCCTCTATGGTCCTCCACGCTATTGCTTACATTCCATGTATGAGTGAAACCATATGATAATTGGTTTTTCTGCTTGACTTATTTCACTTAGCATCATGCCCTCCAGTCCCATCCATGTTGATGCAAAAGTTGGGTATTCATCCTTTCTGATGGCTGAGTAATACTCCATTGTATATGTGGACCACATCTTCTTTATCCATTCATCTTTTGAAGGACATCTAGGCATAGTAATTTAACAACTGATCAATATAGAGATGGAATTTAAGGTGTAAGGATAGATATAGTTACCTAGAGACAGAGTACAGTGAGAGAAAGGCAGGGAGGTCCCCAACTAAGCCGGTCCAGCTCCCCAATATTAAAATCTAGAAAGAGAAGCCAAGGAAACGGATGATATAGATGTGAATGAGATACAAAAACGAGTTCCCGCTCATGGAAGGAAGCCAAGACTTGAGAAGCTAAAGGATAGCTGGGTGGAATGCTGCTAAGAAGAGACATGTCCTATGGGTTTGATCCACAATTATCTTTGGAGACCAAAAGGCAACATACTATCTCAGTTAGTGTCAGGAGTTAGGTTGACAGGGACAGCTCCGGAAGGTTTGTGTTTGTAGAAGCCATATAGTAGGGGCGCCTGGGTGGCTCAGTGGGTTAAAGCCTCAGGTCATGATCTCAGGGTCCTGGGATCGAGCCCCACATTGGGCTCTCCGCTCAGCAGGGAGCCTGCTTCCTTCCTCTCTCTCTGCTTGTCTCTCAGCCCACTTGTGATCTCTGTCTGTCAAATAAATAAATAAAATCTTTAAAAAAATATAAAAGCCATATAGTACATGGGTTTCTCAAGAAATGTAGACATGTTTAAGAAAATTAGGGTAGCTGGTTGGAAAAGGAAAGGCATTCTGGGGCATTCATTTTATTTTAACTTTTTCTTAAATGTGTCTCCAATATGTTTAGTCTACTAAACCTCCTTTATATGAATACTTTGGATGAATGAAAGAGTGGGAAATAATCATTTGGGAGACAAGTTTCAAGAATCCCTCCCAGTTTCCTATTGTTGCTTCCTTAAATCACCCCAAATAAGCACCTGTAATGGGCAGTCATGACCCAGAATTATCGTGGGTCAAAAGTCTGGGCACAGCATGGATCAGCTGGGTCTTCTGCTTAGAACCTCACAAGGTCACCCTTAAGGTATTGGCAGGGATGTGGTCCTTCATGGAGGCTCTGGAGAAGTAAGCTTTCACATTCACTCAAGGTATTGGCTGAATTCAGTGCCCTGCGGGTGTAGACCTGAGCCCCATGTTTCCTTCCTGGCTGTTGGCAAGGGGCCCAATTCTGCTGTTGGACGCTAGCCATTTTTTTTCCTCATGCTCTGCGTGTGCCCTTTTCCACCAATGGCAGGTTGAGTCCTGCTGATGCTTTGGGTTACTCCAATTTTTTTTTTTTTTCCTGTCTCAACCCTCTAACCAAAACTCTTCCTCTGCTTTGAAGACCTCATGGCGTTAGATGGAATGGACTCCAATGCTATCCCTACGGAAGATCCCTAACCTTGATTCCATCTGCAAATTCCCTTTTGCCATGTGACAGGACTCATTCAGAGTTTTCTGGGACGAGAGCATGGACGTTTGGGGGAGGGGGGCCAGTCTCACTATTATTATAACCAGGGAAGAGTCCGTTTGCTTCCAAGCATTCTAATGCATGTAGGGTTGAGTAGAATGTGTTCCACCTATAAGATATGCCCAAGACCATCCATACTTATTCTCAGGAGGCAGCCTTTTGAGCAACGAGCAGAGACAAAGGGGGCAGAGCTGTGGCCAAAACATCTGTGCTGAGGTTCATCCAGATGGTACTTGTGCTCTTTGAGCTGGTATCACCAAAGAACATGGGTTTTTCCATAATTTCTTAACATGATAAATCTGTCTATTCCTTTATATATATACCTATCTTCTCCTCTAAAAATATGCATACATAAATACATATACACACATATACAAACATATGTGCATATAAATATATATTTACAAATTTATAAATTTGGTAGGGCTGCCATAACAAAGTATCACAGACCGGGAAGCTTCAAGAACATATTATCATCTTAGTCTTGGAGGCTGGGAGTCTGAGAACCAGATGTGGACAGGGCTGGTTCCTTCTGAGGCTTCTCTCCTTTGCTCCTTGTACAGACGCCATATTCTCCCTGTGTCCTCATGTGGTCGTCCTTCTGTGTGTGTCTATATCCTCATCCCTTTTTCTGATAAGGACCCCAGTCTTGTGTGATCAGGGCCCCTCATAATGACCTTATTTTACTTTAATCTGCTCTTTAAAGACCCCTACCTCCAAATACAATGCCATGCAGAGGTCCTGGGAGGGAGGCCTTCGACACATGCATTTGGGGAGAACATATTTAAGCCTATAATATATCCTTACTTCAATTAAGGACAAATTATTGAAAACTTTTAAAGATGTTTCATCAGCAAATATAGTCAGTTTTTATCAAGTCACTCGTCTTTTTCCACATATTGTACTTGGCAACCTGGTGGTCAATGAAACCGCTAAAATACCCTATTTCTCAACTTTATATAACCAATTTTAGCCATTCCTGTGGTTGACTTGTTTTCTCATGAGAGATTAAGCATATGAGGAGCTGTGTCTTGTGCTGAGTCATGAGATCAGGTGTAAATTTTGAAACACGTCAACCATCATCCAACAACCACCACCACCACAACAAAAAAACAGTAGTAGTGGGGTAAGATTTCTCTGGGCTTCCTCTTCATATCCCTGCTGTTTTGGACAGAATTCCAAACATTAAGCATGAATGGTAGAGTCCGCCAGACTTCTTGAAAATCAATGCAACCAATTTTCAACCCAGTCAGGGTATTTTGTTTCGCTGACCTATCGTTTGACTCCTGCATGATGCGACACTAAGACTAACAGCTTCTGGGTAGAGAAGAGATAAACAATGAACATTTTTAAAAGTGCTATAGGGGTTAAACCATGGTGGCCATTAACATAACACGTTTTTTTACGTATGACTTTGTCTCATCCATAGGACTGTGAATTTGAAAGCCACCTTCCTCTTTAGTCTGACTTTTATGGACAATCCTAGCTGAAGAGAACGCCTTTTGTCATGTTGCTAGGAACAATGCCACTAATTCTTCTAGGGTACAAGGTGACATCTTTTTTCACCCAAGATTACTGACTTCTTTGCCGTAGCCATAGTCAAACTTGTCCATATCATAAAACTTCCTGGCCTCAAAGTCTTAAATTTTCTTAAGGCACTTGGTTCCCTTGACGTGTCTTTTTAATGGATGATTATGATCAGAGTCCATGTAATTCTGTCACTGTTTTCAAAGAAGAAAGTTTAATCTAATAACTTCTTATTAAATTTTTAGTTCTCAGAGTAGCGCATTTGAAGGATATTCAAGGTAAAGCACATCGCATCACAATTCCACTGCTGGATACCCTCATCCTTCCTAATGAAAATTTATCTCAGGCTAATAACAAATTCTGGTCTTTGTTACATTGTTGAGGATTTCTGCACATGAGCTTTTTTGATATGCTAAGTTTATAACCAATAGTTTATGCTTGCCTAACTTATTTTCCATTTAGAAATGAATGATAAATAGATAAAGCCCTAAAGAAGAAAAATTGGATTTTAAATCGCTCAATTGTCTTATGAAAAAAAAAAAAATAACCAGGCAATGATTTACAGTTGAGAGTCAGACCAGACATGTATTCAGTCTATTAAAGATGGAAATCGTAATGCTATTTAAGTCGACATTTCTTTGCTGTCTTCCTCTGTCTCCCCTAGGTAAATTTAGATTTACAAAATTATTGAGTGTGAGAGCACCCAATCCTTTGCAGTGTTTGGCAATTCAAATGCCTTTAGAGCCAGGAGTAATAATAAGGGAAATGGTGGGGAATGTAGGGTACTGATGAATGTGTCTCGGGATTAAAGTCCCTATAGGTTAATTGTTTTTTTTTTCTTAATTAATTCATTTATTTTTTATTATTATTATTTTGTAATGTTTTATTTCTTTTCAGCATAACAGTATTCATTGTTTTTTCACCACACCCAGTGCTCCATGCAATCCGTGCCCTCCCTAGTACCCACCACCTGGTTCCCAACCTCCCACCCCCGCCCCTTCGAAACCCTCAGGTTATTTTTCAGAGTCCATAGTCTCTCATGGTTCACCTCCCCTTCCAATTTCCCTCAACTCCCTTCTCCTCTAGGTTAATTGTTTTTAAAAATCCACTTTGCAGGGGCGCCTGGGTGGCTCAGTGGGTTAAAGCCTCTGCCTTCGGCTCAGGTCATGATCCCAGAGTCCTGGGATGGAGCCCCACATCGGGGAGGGGGGGGTCTCTGCTCAGCAGGGAGCCTGCTTCCCTTCCTCTCTCTCTGCCTGCCTCTCTGCCTACTTGTGATCTCTCTCTGTCAAGTAAATAAATAAAATATTAAAAAAAAAAAAGCCAAAGCAATAACAGCAACAAGTGTCCATTTTTCAGAGAGAGAGGGCTTGTAAAAATACCATCTCACATTCACTTCTTGAAATGGACGTATGGGGAGATTCATTTTTTCACTGGCTGTGGTTTCCCCATCTTAGCAGAGAACTTCCTGGCCGCTTCTCAACATGGCCCAAGATACACACAAAGACCTCATGTAGCATAAATTAAAAGTTGATGTCCACCATGAGTGGCCAACAGAACTGGATGAATACTCAAGGCAGCAACTCTGGGTGGTGGCCCTAAGGGTCAACTGATGTAATTTCTAAAAGCAACTCATAATGCCAAGTGATTGCACCATAGTTTACTCAGATATGGTTTGCTTGCTGCCACAAACTTACCAGGGTATGCTTTTGTTCCTCGTTCTCGTTATAGTGTGTTTCCGCTAATGTTTAATTTTTTCTTCCACTGTCAGGAATCATGACTTGATTGGTACTTTTCCTGTCCATTCCTGCCTGTGCCATAGTGCATAAACATTCCTAATATCTTACGGGTTTGGGTTTTATTTTTGTCCCCTTAGTGCTGACGAATATGGCCGCCTACTTTCACATTTCTGTGATTACATCTGTATGCATTTGCAAGGCAATGAGATTAAATGAAGAGTAAATAATTATAAAGTCCATGAACACTAACAGCAAAACAAAACACTCCTCATAAATGGGCACTGTTATTAGGCTTGGAGTTAAGCTAAAGGATTCGTTGCAAATGACTGACCTTTGAACAAAATGGCACTATAGGAAGATGACATTTTTAAATGTTTTTAAATATTTTATTTATTTGTTTGACAGAGAGAAAGAGAGATCACAAGTAGGCAGAGAGGCAGGCGGGGAGTAGGGGGGAAGCAGGCTCCCCACTGAGCAGAGAGCCCGATGCAGAGCTCGATCCCAGGACTCTGGGATCATGACCTGAGATGAAGGCAGAGGCTTTAACCCACTGAGCCACCCAGGTGTGCCAAGGAAGATGACGTTATTGGGCACCATTTTATTTATTATGTATGTATGTATTTTTATTATTTTTTAAATTATTTTTTATTTTTTCAATTTCTTTTCAGTGTACCAGGATTCATTGTTTATGCACCACACCCAGTGCTCCATGAAATATGTGCCCTCCATAATACGCACCACCAGGCTCCCCCAACCTCCCACCCCACACCCCTTCATAACCCTCAGATTGTTTTTCAGACTCCACAGTCTCTCATGGTTCATTTCCCCCTACAATTTCCCTCAACCCCCGTCTCCTCTTCATCTCCCCTTGTCCTCCGTGTTCTTTCTTCTGCTCCACAAAGAAGTGTATGTATTTTATTTTTTATCTATCTATCAATCTGTGAAAAGACACTTCCCTATGATTTACATGTAGTTATTATTATTTCTAGGAAATATTTTCCTGTGATGCAATAAACCATGGTTTCCAATACCTTCCTCGAAGGGAATATTGACTCTGCAAGGACTGATGAATCCAATTCTGTCTTTGTGCTGATCTACTTTTTTTTTTTTTAATTTTATTTTATTTATTTATTTGACAGAGAGAGAGAGGTCACAAGTAGGCAGAGAGTCAGGCAGAGAGAGAGAGGGGGAAGCAGGCTCTCCACTAAGCAGAGAGCCCGATGCAGGGTTCGATCCCAGAACCCTGGGATCATGACCTGAACCGAAGGCAGAGGCTTAACCCGCTGAGCCACCCAGGCGCCCCAAGTGCTGATCTACTTTGAATCAATGTGATTTATTTCCTTGTGGAGGCATTAAATGGCCATGCTAAGACAGGATACTGAGGGAAGGGGGAAGGGGACTTTGCCTCAAAATGCTAGTATATAATTCATGGATGCATACAGTTGTAGAGGCAAAGACCAACGTGAAGTTCAGTGTGCTCTCATTCCATCATTTTAAAAATAAGAACAAAATAGAGTCAAAGGAAGTGTTCGTGGTTGTTAGTATTTCTGGGATCATGGAGCCTTGCAGCATCTGAGTCAAACTGAGTGTCTGTCTAGAACAATGTGTGTGTCCTTCAAACATGGCACAGCATTCTCATTGACTTTTCAGAGTCTTGCTGCAGAATTTTTATCATTGGCTTTTAAGAGCCCTGAGGTCCAATGGGAGCTCTAAGGTTCAATGGGAGCTCTAAGGACAGTGAGGTGGGAGCCATGAGATTTTCCTGAAAAAGAGTCTTTGGTTGGAACTGAAACTGTGACTCCAATATTTCAAGCATAGAGAACCACAACTGATGCCATCAGGACTACTGTTCCCTTTAAAATGGGACTTTCACATGTGTTGGGATGAGCACTGGGTGTTATGCACAACTAATGAGTTGTTGAATACTACATCAAAAACTAATGATATACTAAGTATTGGCTAATTGAGCATAATAATTTTTAAAAAGGAACCTTCTTGGGTAGCTCAGTCCCACTTTTCACCTACTCTTGACTGCCCGCTGCCATCATGTGTTTCCTATTATGCTCAGCTCCCCAGGTAGCCTGAAAGGCTCAAGACAGTGAACACAAGAGCTGCCCTTTCTACTGCTGTGTATCCAGTTGGTTGCCTGGTGCACAGTGGGTCCTTGGTCAAAATTTATGCAGTAAGGGTGCCTGCGGGGCTCATTTCGTGAAGCGTCTGCCTTCGGCTCAGGTCATGATCCCAGGGTCCTGGGATGGAACCCCACGTCCCACTCCCTGCTTAGTGGGGAGTCTGCTTCTCCTTTTGTGTCTGCCTCTCCCCCTGCTTGTGGTCTCTTTCACAAATAAATAAATAAAATCTTTTAAAAAATGACCATTTTCCAGTGACAAAAAAATTTATCACTGATATCACTTTGGGATTTTAAAGTCTTACAACTTTCCTTAGGGTTTTTTTTTTTTCTTCTTTATTTCTTTCTGCTATTATGTTCCTATTGTGGTAAGATAGACATCATTAAATAGGAAACATAAATAAGCCCTTTTTTTTCTCCCTAAGAGGGTCACTGCAGACGACAGTGTAGAAGATCTACCTTGGTTGCTCCCAGAGAACCTGAGTGACATTCAAATTCTTGGGTCCAGATGTCCTGATCAGTCTTAATATGCTTACTGATGTCTTCACACTCCTTGAAAAAGTGAAAGTAAAAATTTTGTTATTGGATGCCTTTTGTGTCATGCCAATACCTATATACATCTTCCTTAGAATGATACACTTCACATTATTCTAATAAAAAGAACCCACGATTATCACAATTCAAAAATTATGCCAGCCAAAGAATCCCTGTCAAATCCTCAGGGTCAACTTTTTTTTCTTTTTTTTTTTTTTTTTTTTTTTTGAACCATTTCTTTTTCTTCTTTTTAAAAAAAATTTTAATAAACATATAATGTATTAATAGCTCCAGGGGTACAGGTCTGTGAATCGCCAGGTTTACACACGTCACAGCACTCACCATAGCACATACCCTCCCCAATGTCCATAACCCCAACACCCTCTCCCCCCCTCCCCCCAGCAATCCTCAGTTTGTTTTGTGAGATTAAGAGTCTCTTACGGTTTGTCTCCCTCCCAATCCCATCTTTTCATTTTTTCTTTTCCTAGCTTCCCCCAAACCCCCCACATTGCATCTCCACTTCCTCATATCAAAGAGATCATATGATAGTTGTCTTTCTCCGATTGACTTATTTCGCTAACCATGATACCCTCTAGTTCCATCCACGTCATCGCAAATGGCAAGATTTCATGTCTTTTGATGGCTGCATAGTATTCCATTGTATATATACACCACATCTTCTTTATCCATTCATCTGTGGATGGACATCTAGGTTCTTTCCATATTTTGGCTACTGTGGACATTGCTGCTATGAATATTCGGGTGCACGTGCCCCTACGGATCACTATGCTTGTATCTTTAGGGTAAATACCCAGTAGTTGTACCATTTCTGCCCCAAATTCTATCTCCATTCTTTTGAAGCAAATACCCAATCTTGGACAAACTAATGTCTGCCCTGACCTCTCCCTCCTATACCCTTGACAGGTTTTTAAGGTTATGTCTGTAGATTTTATCACTGTTAACGTTTTTAAAAATCAAACACAAGTCTCCATCAGCAAAATGAGTTATCCCCAATTGTGGCAAGAATCTAATACAGTCCTAGGGTGGGTGCTTTCGTCTAATAAATATCATAAAACATGTGAAAAACTCTGAAGTACTAACCATCATTCCAATACCAAGGAATCTCATTTTAAAAAGGTAGAATACAGTCTTTATGTCCATGGAGTCCGTTTTCAAAAACTTGTTGAACAAGTAATTTATATCGTACAGTAATTAGTTAATTAATTAATTTCCTAGATGAGCAAACACAAAAATCAAATGTGGAGATTTCAGGGTTACCTTGACTAATGAGTTGGTTTGCATTAGGATGTGTGGGACCAGACCCATCGTAGAAGGAAACTAGTCTGTACTCACAATGGTTTTGCTCATGGTAAGTCATCTGTGGCTCTGTTGCCAACATCAATAAGGAGGATATATATGGTGGTACCATGAAAGGGTGGGCTCAAGGGAGTCAGGTCAATGATTTCTGGAAGAAGGGAATCATAAAACGAAATATGTTTCAGTGTTTCAAATCCCAGCCCAATGATCACCCCTAAAGAGAATGCCTGAAGACCGAAAGAAGGGTTTTATTCAATGGTCTCCTTTTCAGATATGCTGATGTAGAAACCACAAGTGGCAATGCAAAGTATTTCATAAACAGTGAGGAAAAGTCTGTGAAATCCTATTCTGGTAGTTTGGGTGACAAAAGGTGAGGGCAGAATTGGACTCTCAGAAACTGACAGTTCCAAAATGCATGAAATAAATGGAAACAGAACAAAGAGGTTCTTTTTAAGGACACCTTTTACATTTTAGGTTTAACAAGGTCACTCATCACCGCATGGAGTCGCCCTGAAGTTATGTTGGCATGTCAGAAAATAGTGCGGATATCTGTGAAAACACTGTGGGCACCATGAAACTTCAGGGAGTATGTTTTTAAACATATTTAACTCAGATACACAGATCAGCAGCCCATCAAAAATTGATCCTACAATTAAGCTTTACATTTTGAAATTCTGGAAATACTTAACTCAAATATACAAATGAGCCAACCAGCAAAAAACTGACCCTACAATTAAGGTTTGCATTGTGTTATTGTGTGTATGTATGTATGTATGTGACAGAGACAGACAGAGAGGGAGAGAGAGAGAGAGCACAAGCAGGGGAGAAGCAGGCACAGGGAGAGGGAGAAGCAAAGAGTCCAATGCGAGGCTCAATCCCAGGACCCTGGGATCATGACCTGAGCAGAAGGCAGACACTTAACCCACTGAGCCACCCAGGCTCTCCTAAGCTTTGTATTTTGGAAATTGAGCTGGGAATTTCAAATACTATTAACATAGGGCTTTGCATTGGGCTCTGAATTATGACTTTTTAACTACCTTCTCAATGGCTCAGATAAAGGTTGGTCTAAGAAATCTGTTGCCAAGGGTAATTTCTGCATCATTTTTGTTGTTAGTTTGACAAGGATGATTCCTCAACCCCTGTTCTGGTCCTTTCTTGGCTTTTCCTACTGACAGTCTCTGGGTCGCAAGTCATGTTGGTCCACACACCCTATAATGGTCAACGGTCAATTCTTGCAAATCAAGCACACCAACTCCTTCAAAGGCTCCAGGATAAGTCTGCAGAATTTCTATAAAATGACACGTTGGTCACTTCATTATCCTCGAAATGAAATTCACTCATTCTGTGTTCAAACATTTGAGTGCATTTGAAAACCTGTTATTTTAAAAACCAGAATCTAATCTCTTTTATTTAGTTAGACTATCGTGAGGTTATGATCGTATCATTGTGCGTTGAAAGGGCTGACTATCTTAACACTTTTGGAGACAGGCTAGAGAAGTTTTGGAGGAGTTGTAGGGAACCCGTGACATTATTAATGATGTTGCTGTGCAGAAACAACTATTTTATTTTCTCCCAAACAAATGACTCAGAGTTGAACCTTGAAGGCACTGCACGGAAGCATTCATAAACTTTGAACCCTATGAGGGTCATGAGTGTTGCACCAGCCAAAGGCTGTGAATTCCTAGGGTGCCCACAAGATGCCCTCAGAATCCCCCCACCTCGGGTAAGATTGCTACCTTCAACTGTGCATTATCTGAAACTTCAACTAAAACTGGTAATGAAAATGTTTTAACATGAATTTCATAAGCACTAATGCTGGCTTTCTTTTCAATATTGATTAACACCCTACTGCAGGATGCTTTTAACAGGCTTAAAGTATTAGGTTGTGACAGATTTTGATGACAACCTCAGGCACCGTATTTTCAAAAGGTTTTTGCCTTATTTAACAATTTGGTCCTCTGGTGGTTTAGAAATCAAATGAATCCTTTGGAGTCTGTGCAAAATGCGAGAATTATGGCTCTCCCACAAATAATTCGATGCTAAAATACAGTGACTAAATTAAAGATTGTTATTTATACATACATTAATGAATTTTTAAATGAAGTATCCCACAGTTTTAAAAAGCTGTGATTATCTAATTCTAATTAATTTTCCACAGGATTGCAAATAGCCCAAGCCCTTCCTATCCACGGTTATTTGGATGTCTTTCCCTGTCCGTTTCTGTACTATCAGACAGCCTTAAAAATTAATTGAAATACATGCACATTGCAGGCAAAGGTCTAAGACAGTCTATGATTCCTTGCCGTCTATTTTTGGAGAGCATGTGTCCTGTGAGCTCATTTATTTTTATATTCACAGTGTTAAACGAAAGAAGCTGTTCCCTGCTTGTCAAGGCTTGGAACTGGAGTAAGGGAAAGCTACTCCCCACAGAGACATCTGGACAGTTTTCTCTCCGTTGCCTGCTAGGGCATTCAGCTTGAAGCAGATGCTGGCGGCTGTCTAGTGAACAGACCTTCCTTTCTTCTCAGTTTTTAGGAGGCTTATATTCTTTAAACAACCTGCCCTGGAAAGCTCAGCCTCTCCCCCAGCCCAAAGCATCAGGATCATTGATGTTGGCTCAGCAAGAAACTCTCATTTTCTTTTGGTTGTGAATAATTCAGGAAAAGTCATGAGACTCATTTTTGATCAGAGACCCAGGAGAAAGTCTCAAATGTCCTGGGAGAATGTGGGTCTCTGTGCTGAAAAGGGTCACATCCATTTTTGGGCGCACCCCACGAGAGCTGGGAAGGATCTGCGCTCCCAGAATTGGTTTGGTTGTTGAGATGGATGACTGCATATACAAACTAAAAGGGTGTGAAAAGTTAACTGTTCCCATAATGAGATGTTCTGGGGACAGCAGAGCTAGAGGGTTTTTAGCGTATCTGTGCAGGGGCTGAGGGCTCTGCAGGCCAGCACAAATGGGCTACTTTGCCATGAAGATCATGTTGAGTTAAAAAGGAATCAAAACCCACTAGATTTAAGGAGGGTTCTTTACCTACCCCATGACTGCCTAAAAGGAATTCAGCTACAGGACCTGCTCCAGGCACAGAGCTATCAGCATGGATAAGTACACTGCGATATGAACTAGGACCAGTGCACAGGGAAGAAACCAACTAGGTCTATTGGGTCAGAGTCCTCTCTATCATTTGTGGATGACTCTGCAAACACCTGTATACCATTTACTTCATCATCCTGTAAACTGGATTCCTTCCCTTTGTAGTTCCAGGCCCCTACCCCCTATTCCTCAGTTGAGAAGGACATATATACCTCATTTTGCCCGTCTTTGGAATTCCCATGTCTATGTGGGTCCCCTGTATGTACACAAGTAGATTTGGTTTCCTCATGCTAATCTGCCTCATGTCGATTCGATTCTTAGCCCAGGTGGAAGGATCTTGAAAGGCAGAGGAAATTCTTCCTCCCCAACATCTGAAAATGGGGAGAAAGAAGCAGGGAAGAAGAGAGGTTTGGGGTTTTCACTAGGTTAGAGCTTTGTGCTGGGGTAAATCTCCCTCTGGCACCAAAAGAACAGAGAACAGGGACTTCTTCTTATCATTATTATATTATTATTACTATTATTATTATTATTATTAGTTTTCCCTGAGTGGGGCAGAAGGAGACAAGAGAGGCATGCAGCTAAAAGACCCCAAAGAGTATAAGTGAAAAAATGCAATCCCACCTTTTATTCCAAAAAGAATAGAATTCCAAAATATGACCAAGCAAGACCTGCGTGCAGATTTCTTTCAATAATTGAATTGTGTATCTGTGATTTTAATGACATTATCAGGAATCAGTAATTACACAACGTTTGTGAGGGTACAATAATGTGATTATGTTACACAATGCATGATGCAGATTTATCATGAACAGAACAAGTAACAGTCGCCACAGCCATGAGTGACAACGATACAGGTTACCACGTGTTCCCATTGAGGGTAGAGGTGAGTCGTTGCTGCTGTAAATGCATCAGCTTGGTGGGTGAGGTAGAAATGTTCTAAACAAGGAGAATGACCCCTCCAGTGCTTGTGGTCTCACCTGTGATGCTGCACGCTAGAATGTGGGTATGGGCATGCGTCAACTCAGTCATTCATGCCGACACCTTCTGCAGGCTTATCTTGCCTTTGATGCTATGAACCCTTATAGACAAAGGCTGGGGCCATACGGAAAATGGAGTGTTCACTGACTTGGGAAGTGTCCTCCGTCAACGTATAGTTGCACACCTTGGTTGTTCAAGGTGACCTCCAACTGCTGATCTCTGAGATCATGACCTGAGCCAAAATCAAGAGTTGCATGCTAAACCACCCACTGAGCCGCACAGGCACCCGTGCTGCTGGCAACTTAGAGACTATCTTCCACCTAGTCTTAAGGGTTAACTTGCTTCAACTGAACATACCCCTTGCTTGCTGACCTAAGGCCCTTGATCTGTAACAGAACTAATTTACTTTCTGTTGAGATTTGCAGACCACTGGCCTGGAGGAGTGAAGGCCCAGAACATTCCCAGACCACGAAGGCCAGCAAGTCTGTTTGAAGACCCTCGGCTTTCAGATTAGCTCGACAATCTTTTAGCAGAATATTTTTCTATTTTTTTAAGATCACACAAATGATTTTCCTGACCAGCCTTTGTGTATTTGTAGACCTTGCCCTCCTTTCCAGTAAGAACAGGGTATTCTTGAACAATCCCTGGGCACCAAGGAACTTCAACTACTTCTTCTTCTCCTTCCCATCCTCCTCCTCCTACTCCTTCTCCTTCTTCCTTCTTCTCTATCTTTCTTCTTATTACTCCTTTTTAAAAGATTTTATTTATTTATTTGAGAGAGAGAAAGCATGCACAGAGGGAAGGTCAGGGGGAGAAGCAGACTCCCTGTTGAGCAGGGTGCATGTCACAGGGCTCCATCCAAGGACCCTGGGATCATGACCTGAGCTGAAGGCAGACGCTTAACCAACTGAACCACCCAGGTGCCCTGACACCAGACCTCTCTGCACTACCAACCCGTGGGCACCAAAGAACCAGACCTTGAAGCACCAAGATAACTCTAGCTGACATCACTGAGTCTGCATGTAATGAAGAAATGTTGCACACCACTCCCTTAATGGATTAAACCCCTTTAAAAATCTCTAGGTCAGGCAGCAACACTGCAGTTGGCTTTTGGACAAGTGCCTGCCTTTGCCCCAGGTTGCTGACCTTCTGAATAAAGGCCTACTTCCTTTCCACTCAAAAGTCATGTCGTGAGTATTGGCCTTTTGGGCAATGGACAGCCAAACATGGGTTCGGTAACAAACACTGCACACCCTTGGAAGCACTGGTAAGGGCAGGGGATGGAGGTGAACGCAGCAGAAAAGTACATCACAGCTTGCAGTGGGACATGTTCAGAGGATACTGGAGGAACATGGAGGGACGGAGCAGGGTCGTCAGCCTGGCTTGTGAGGAGTGCAGGTGGGGCTTGGGCTGCCGTTGGGCCCCTGCTTCCACATCCCAGAAGAACTGAATTCTGACCCTGGATGGGGATAATTCTCCTACTGAATGCATGACCCACATTGCCATTAATCTTTCATGAAAAATGGAAAATAAACTCCTTTACGATTTTGGGAGAGTTTTCCTTCTCACTCCTTGAATCGATTCAGATATTATTTTCACCTAATGCATTTTCCAGTAAAATAAATTCACATAGCTGAGATGCCGTCTAACGTTATGAGGGAAGGAATATTTCTGGAGAGCCCTGTGATGATTAAATGAGTTTATTTGTGATAAGCTTCCTGACGGCTCATCCTCAGGTATCTTAGAGCAAAGTGCCCAAGAGTATCCAGCTCTCATCCAAAGAGAAAAGTGGAAAGGCACGCAGACCACACCTCCTTGAAGCCTGGCATGAGTGGCTTCTTTCTTGCCTTCCAGACGTGGCCCTTGGTTCCTCCTTGGATTGTTACACCACAAGCCCATGAGATGAAGCTTCACATTCAGAGAAAACACTTCCCTGCATTTTCTCTCTGACGATTTTCTCAGTTTCCTCATCTCTTGATGGCACAGCAATAGGATCAGTGCTGATCCAGATGGGGGGAATGCAGATGAGACACAGGGTAAACACACACCTTGGTCCTAAATGCACCAAGAAGTGAATCCAAAGTTCAAACCAAGTTGCCTAGAACCAAAAATGTTCCAGTTTTCTGGCCATAGCTGCCCCAAAATCCCTTTGGGTGTTGCTTCAATTAAAATTTTATCCTTCATATTGGTCTTCCTCAAGACTACCTCGATTTGTAGGAAATGCATCAGGGATGAGGCTAACTTTGTAAAAATACGATTTACAATTACAAAATTGAAGTGAAACATTGCTAAACACAAGTATATTGCTCCCCTGAAGAACAATATACTTTTTCTTCCAAAACTACTTTTTAAGAGTCTGCAGATGAACAGTGAAAATAGTACAGAGACTTTCCATACCCCCTGCACTCAACAACCTCTACTAACATTTTATATTTGCCATGATGAATGCCGCGTGTGGACACTTACTTGAGAACTCAAGTTTGTAGTTCATTCAGATCTCCTTAGTTTTTACTTAATGTGCTTTTTCTGTTCCAAAATTCTACCAAGGATCTCACACAACATTCTGTCTTCTTGTGTCCTAAGGTGCCTTTTGCTTGTCTGAGGACATGCTTTGGGACGATGTTGTCCATACATAACAAGCAGGCAGTTACACCCAACATCCTTCAAGACTAAGTATTTACATTTATTGCTTGAAATCTCTTCTGCATGTGAGACTTGTGTCTCATCCCCTTACTTTATGTAGCTATGTATCTATGTTTGTATGCATGTATGTTATGTAGCATCTGTCTTCCAATCTATCTATTTATCTATCATTAATCTAATCTATTTCTCTACCTACCAAGCTATCTACCTATCTACCTATTCATCTACGTATGCACGCATGTATTTTATGTTAAGCTTTACTGAGAGACAAAAAAATTGCACACACTTAATGCAAGCATCTTGAGGACTTAAGACCTCTGCCTATACTTGTGGTCCCATGACCACAATGAAGATATGAAACATGCCTATCACCTCCAAGAATTTTATTGTATTCTTTTGTGTGTTGGTTTTTCTCGGTAGTAAGAATATCTTTATCATGAAATCTATCCTCTTATTTTATTTTTCAAAATATTTTATTTATTTGACAGAGAGAGACAGACAGCGAGAGAGGGAACACAAGCAGGGCGAGTGGGAGAGGAAGAAGCAGGCTTCCCTCTGAGCAGGGAGCCAGATGCAGGGCTTGATCCCAGGACCCTGGGATTATGACCTGAGCCGAAGGCAGATGCTTAATGGCTGAGCCACTCAGATGCCCCAATCCTTTTATTTTAAAATGTGGGAATGGGGCATCTGGGTGGCTTAGTCCTTAAGTGTCTGCCTTCAGCTCAGGCCATGGTCCCAGAGTCCTGGAATTGAGCCCCACATCAGATTCCTTGCTCTGTGAGAAGCCTGCTTCTCCCTCTCCCACTCTCTCTGCTTGTCTTCCCCCTTCTCTGTGTCTCTCTGTCAAATAAACAAATAAAATCTTTAAAAAAATAAAATTCAGGAAAACTGTACACCTCAATTTGAGCATTTTTCTGCGATATTGGTAAAGTTCATTCACCATTCTTTGCCTGTGTTCTCATGACGCTATGTGCTGTTAGATAAACAACATGTGTCGTGTGATGTCTTAGTTGGTTTAGGCAACTGTAACAAAGTGTCCCAGACTGGGGTGCTTATAAACAATAAATATTTCTGACAGTTCTGGAGCCTGGAAGTCCAAGACCAGGGTGCCAGTGTGGTTGGGTGATGAGTATCTTCTGGGTTGCTGTGTCCACATGTGGTGCAACGGGTGAGGGAGGTCTCTGAGGTCCCTTTTATAAGGGCCCTAGTCCTGTTCATGGGGATACCACCCACATGACATGATCTCTTCCTAGAGTATCCCCTCACCTCCAAACAGCATCACCTTGGAGTTAGGATTTCAACATACAAATTTTGGAGAAACACAAACATTCAGAGCCTAGCAGGTGATAACATCAGAGCATGGTACACTTATGCAAATAAAAGCCAAGGAGACATATGAGTGCTTAATTTCAGAGCCTGCTGTCCCTTTGAGCACACTCATAATGAAGACCAAGTCACCATCGAGATTACGGGCAAGAATGCGATAGTGGTAACTCTCAAGAGTGGGTTGATCCTCACGTTTTGGTCACTAATGCAGATCTACCTATCTTTCATGGTTCCCATGAAGAGTATGAAATGGTCATGGTCATGGAACATGGAGTGCTCTCATTGAGAATCCGCTCTTCCAGATTCAGGAAACTTTTATGGAGCCCACATTCAATGTGAGGCCCTATATTGTGGGCATATCCCCTTATCCCTGGCATCTCATACTGGCTCTGGGAGGTACCTGATGCAAGGTATCTGATGAAGGGAGGAAGGAAGGAATGGGTAGGCAGAGTAATTTAATTCAGCCAGAAGGTGGACAGGTGGGAAGGAGAATCATAGAGAATTTTTCAGGTCACACTAATGACCACCTTATCTTAAACAATGGGATGATGGAAAGGTTTAACCTGGGGCATTCCATTCATGGATGAGTTGTGTTTTAGCAACATTGTCCTGGAACTCATGAAAGGAAAGCAAAGAACATCTGTAGTGGTCCAGGCAAGGATTGAGCTAATGAATCATTGGAAGACAAACATGGAAGAGAGGAAGATAAGAGAGAGAAAATTCACAAGACTAAATGAGAGGGAAAGATGGGCTCCCGCATGGGTGAAGGACTATGCATATTGAGACTGGAAGTATGAAACATTTCAACGTGAGCTTGAGCCAGTGTGCCTCCTATTAAATAGGGCTGGAAAAGATTTCCATCATCTTTTTGCTTTCAAGAGAGAGAGCAAGGATGATTGTATGTGTGCGTGTGTGTGTGTCTGTGTGTGTGAAGAGAGAGAGTATGTAGTCTTTTAACCCAGAGAATCAAGAAAAGTCCATAAAATACAGTAAATTGAGGAATAAACTGAGTTTTCTTGAGCAAAAGGAGTTCATTGGACATTATCTCAAAAACCAATGATGTACTATACCTTGGTTAATTGAATTTAAATTTAAAAAAGATTGAAAAAGGGAGTTCATGTATAATTACAGGGAAGATTGGTCCAGGACATAGAAAATGCAGGCAAAAAGTAAGATTACAAAAGACTAAAGAGTAGATAGAGCCTTTTAGGAAAAGCAATGAATGCACATTCCTGATGCATACATTCAGAGAAGGACAGCTAATGGTTGGGATAATCCAAAGGGGATGGCAAAACAAGACCTATTTTTTTTTTTTTTTAAATGCTGGCTAGAACAATTTCAGTAGTTTTCTGAGGTTATCAGTCCAATGTCAGCTGACTAGGGTGGTCGGGAAGGAGGATCATCAACAGAACGCTTTTCTGTAGGTTTTAGCTAGCAGTGGGAGGGGTCTGGAGAAGTAGACACATATGGAAAATGTACACAGGCCAGACTACATTTGTTTTTGACTCTGTCATCAGGACAAAGTTCCCCAGTAGGGGAAAGTCTTTGTTCTTAATGTAAAAGTTTGGAAATTAAATGGATGTTGTGTTCCTGTGCCTCATAGGATATGTCCACATTAAAAAATATAAAAGATATGTTATATAAGTAAAAGAAATATCAAGGAAAAGTTAGTTCCAGAGGACATTTCATATAATTGCGGTAATACTGCTTTCACAGTTATAACAGAAAGCAGCACTCGGGAAAGCACAAAATCTCCCAGTGAAGTCTTAGTACATTTTCCAGAAATCCAAGAAATCAATTCTCCTCCTTAGTGGCATCCACTTAAAAGCCCAGCCCATTAAAAAATATATATATATGTGTACCCACTGCCAAAGTGTCAGAATAATCACTTCCCAGGGCCCCTGTCCCTGCCATATTCCATAATAGCACCGAAACCCCAACAGCCTTTTTAGAGCTGACACTGGCCTTGGAGAGAAACTAACTCAGATCAAATCATCCCGGTCCATTTTGCTCGACAAAAAGGCAGCCACAGCCAGGCGGGTCTCTGCAGGAGCCCAGCGTGATCTTTCTTCCTCAACACTATGTAGACACCGGCGCGCACAATATTCTTCCCTGATTAGCATGCAGAACCAGTCTCTTTGCCCTACAGGCTGCTTCTTGTATTCATAAATGTTGCATTTGAAGACTCTTATGCAGGAATAAAGGCTGTTTACTGCCCTGTACATGAGCTCTGGGAAGACAGAGCCGTTAGAGCACTCTTTGGAGGAGCGTCCACTGGCAATTAAGAGCAAAAGATGGAAGGAAGAGCGGAGAGGAATGTCAGAGGCACGCTGAAATGTCTCATCCTTTCTGCCTCTTTCTTTGCAAAGTTCCCCGACAAAATGGCTCTAAATTATTTGTAATTTTGATAGACATTCCTCCTCCTCAACCTTCTATCTCACACATCTCTTATATTCAATATCAAAACAGCAGGCCCTGGAGATAAAGACTTTGGAGAATACCATTTGAAAAACCATAAATTTTGCGATATCAATACGGTTGTTTGCTTGTTTGTTTGTTTGTTTGTTTTGGTAAATAAATTATTCTAAATCACACATACCCAAGTCTCTAATAATGCTTTGTCCATGCTTGAACAAAGGTTGATACTTTCCTAGTGAAACCAGGGACAAACTTTTGCAAAAGACATCTCCGTCTTCACTCATTATCCTGGAAGGTTCATTAGCAAGTTAAGTAGTACAGGGGAGGGTTTTAAATAAGATAGCAATGTGCGGATCGGCCACATGGGGAACGGAGCTGACTTCTGTTGGTCCGATCTTAATTCTGGTTACTTAGGGTGGTATCAAGGAAAAGAAAGTTTCCATTGGGGGAAGCAGAAGAAGACATGATGTTTTCTCAACTCTCAAGATTCATCTTTCCAGGATGATCAAAAATATAAATATCTTTTTTTTTTTTTTTTTGCAGGGTGATCACATGGATGTCACAGGTGGTTGGTTACCCACCCCAGGAACTCACAGCTCCCTGGGGTTCTGAATACATGCCCTTCTTGTCTAGGAAACTATATATTATTGAATTAGAGACAGGCATTTATATCAATACATTTTTAGGATGAGTTTACAGTCTGTAGGGTAATTTGTGGCATTATCCCACCTCATCTTTCTTATAACTCTATAAACATTTTATTTCTATTTTATATATAGGCAAATTAGGGTTTGGAGGCACTCAGTAAACGGCCCAAAGATACACAGCTAGGGCATGTGATGATGTCTGTTTCATGTCATCAGGGCTCTCAACCACAAAGCTGTTGAATTTTGGACCAGATCATTCTTTGGGCATGCACTGTATGTAGAAAATTTTGTCGACTCCTCCCACTAGGTTCTGGAAATGTCCCACCTTCAGGATGTGACAACTGGGATGTCTCCTGAAATGACCAGGTGTCCTCTGGGACCTGAAATGTCCCCGCTTGAGAATCACTACACTGGATTATTCATGTAGACTAAAGCATTTCCCAACGTGTCTTCCAAAGACCAGAAGCATCATTTCCTGCTGAGAATTCCTGGTTCTTCAGACTCTGGGGTCCTACCTCACACCTACAGAATCAGAATCTTTGGGGTGGAGACCGCAATATGTTTCAAAAACCATCTGGGTGGTTCTGATACTCCCCAGAGTTTGAGAACCACTGGCTTAAAATGTCTGTTATTTTCTAGCTTTGCAACATGCACAGTTTACAGGGAAGGGCGAGAAGGAGTAGGAAAGGAAGGAAATCACGTCAGTCCTCACACAACTACAGAGGCTTTTTTGGTTACCTTCAATTAACATGTACTCAATGAAAACTGTCTGGAAGGAAATTTCCAATTTATAACTCAAGGTGTCTTGTTTTCTTCCTCTATAAAGTGTCATGTTGATTCACAACAATTGTGAGACCCTAAAAACATGGACCTGCATTTTAGTTGTCTTTGGTGGACATGCTAATGAAAAAATTAGGAATTTTCTGTCCCCTGGTTCTTCCAAGGAGGTACTATCGTCTTCGGCTTGTCTCCTTAACGTGAATGTCCAGGTGATTGAATCATGCTTAAGGAAAATAATTTGCAAATTCCTCCCTGGTGAAGGAGCAGCCGGGCTGACCAAGGAGTAAGGGCATATGAGTTTTTGGTTGTCACTGTAACTGATGGCCACAAATGTGGTGGCTTAAAACACCACACATCTATTCTTTTATAGTTCTGGAGGTTGAAAGTACAAAAAAAAAAAAAGTGTTTTTAAAGAATTATCTATTTATCTTAGGGAGAAAACATGAGATGGGAAGGGGCAAAGGGAGAGAGATAGTCTTAGGCAGACTTGGCACTGAGCTCAGAGCCCAAAACGGTGAACAGAAAGCAAGAGTTGGTTGATTAATCGGGTACCACCCAGGGACCTCCAAAATGAGTCTTGAAGGGCAAATATCAAGGTGTCTAGCAGGGCTGGTTCTTTATGGAGATTCAAAGACAGAATCCATTCCTTGCCTTTTCCAGCCTTGAGAAGCTTGTGGCAACATCCTCCATCTTCAAGAAATCACTCCACCTCTGCTTCTACAATGACATCTCTTCTCTGTACTTTGACCTTCAAGTCATCCTCTTGTAAGGACCTTTCTGATAACGGTGGGCCCAACAACATAATCCAGGACAACCCTATCATCTCAAGATCCTTAACTTAATAACATAGGCAAAGACCCCTTTGTAACGGCTGCCCAACTATTCACAGGCATGAGATCTGGTTGTGGACATCTTTGGAGGATGATTATGGAGGGTCAGTTCTCTTCTTTTTTCTTTTCCCAGATACAACCATGGAGTCTGCTGTCCAGACACTGAAAGTTTTCTCTGGAGGCCACTGTCATTCTAGTACTTGGGGATGTATGTTGTTCCCAAGTTATGCAGCAGTCCACCACATCGCCCAGCAAATTTCATCCTGTGGTCCTGTGGATGAGGCATACTATGCTGCCTTTCTGGCCACCCCTTAGTCCTAAATAAAAATGGGTCAGGGACTAGGAAGATGAAAAGAAGTATTTGTACATCCAGAAGGGCATTTGTTCCAATTTCCCAAGAATTTGGCTCCCATTACATGTGGGAGCCTCTGTCCAAACGACAGCTCCACTAATGACTACCTACACTAGGTGCCTTCTTCTCTGTGGACGTTCTCCCATAAGTAAAACAGGTATGAGCTGCTTCAAGCATGTCATCATAATGATTTTATGAACTATCAAAAGAAATATCCTTAACTCGATGTCTGCAATACAACTGGTACTCAATGATCGATAATAACATGACATTTTTCAGGGATTTAAATGCCACCAACTCAAACCCTTGAATCTTTGCTGTTTTACTATTTGCTATTTAATGTTAGTAAAAAGTGTTCAGGTGCCTCCTACATGGTAGGTCTCCAAGCACAGAAATATTAGCGAGTCTGGGTCACTGACTTCAACAGCTACGATTCTAATCTAAAAAATTGGAGTAGATTTAATTACCAAATATTCATTACCAAGTCATGTCCAGTGGGGTTGTAACTGATTTGTGAGTAAGGGGAAACACGGGAGCTGTCACATTCTATCTACTCCATGTCCCCAACAGCTGAGCTCCCTAAGGGCTGGCTTCTTGGAATCGCATTTTAAGTAGGGAGATTTAGGGATCCTAATGTGGAAGACCACAACCAGCCATGGTAGAGGCATCCCTTCATACATCCTAGGTGGGAATGATGAGGGAAGAATAATTTTTTAAATTAAAAAAAATTATTTATTTCTTTTTTAAAGTGGGCTCTGCTCAGCACGAACCCCAACATGGGGCTTGAACTCATGACCCTGATGAGATCAAGATCTGAACTGAGATCAAAAGTCAAACACTTGTTAGTCGGTTGACCGAGCCACCCAGGAGCCCCGGGGAATGATATTTTTAAACAACACTTATGTCTGTGCATTAAGACATAATACACATTCTTAGGGGAAATCGGTCAATGACCATTACTAGGAAGAAAGTATATTTCTCCATAACCCTATAATGAAACCAGTGCATTTGTTGACCACACTTGTTTTATTCATGTTTTACATCGTTTATCTCATATTCTGCATAAAAGCCATGGTGGCTAGCATGAAGTGCAAATGGACGATAGCAAAATCTCCTGGTGATCCATTTGTCTTTCCGGTGACATTTATCCAGTGTTGGAGGGCATTATAATAGGACTGTCCCATGGAAAAATTACGGCTCCACTCATAAATAGTAAGGCATCTTTAAAGTTTAAAAAATATGTTTTCAGCACTCACGGGTGCCTACAAGTGTTCTAGGTGCCAGGAACAGAGATAATCAATATATTGGTTAGTTTTCCAGGATAATTAGAATTGTGAGGCATCCAGCAGATTTCTTGGCTTCTGGAAAGCATTTGGGAAACGTCGATGAGTAGCTGTTTCCAATGCAAGCAAATTTTGGGACTGGTTACTGTTACTGCAGCAGAAATCACTACAGATTAGGGATGAAATCTGTTTGCTATTTCTCTGCTTGTTTTTCTCAGTTTTACAGTTCTGCTTTATGTTCAGGGAGGGAGACCTGTTCTCATGTGCTCTTTCTATACCAACAGTTTTGGGTTTGGTTTTGTTTCGTATGTTTTTGTTTTTTTTTTCTAAATCAGTGTTTTAACTGGTGACTATTTTTTATGTCTTTGTTTGCTTGGGTCATCAACATCTCACTTATGTCCAATGTAAGCCGTGTGATGTTCTTGGACAGTGACATTTAACTTAACCCCTGTAGGCACAGCTCAAGGACTCTACACCAGCACAAAGATGTCTTTGTCCACTTTCAATGTCTGGGACCTTAACATTCTAGGTGCACTGTGTCCCTCTGAAATCTCTCCTGTGGGTGCATTCGTTTACTTTGACAGCGAAATACAGGGTGGTCAAAAGCAATAAACTAGCACTTGGCACAAATTATAAGCAGAACCTTGTCATATTTTAATGCCACGAAATATTACATGGCCATCAAAAGAAATTGGGCAGGACAAAGCCTAATGATGTACGAGAAACTTTGCAATGTAGTCAATGAAAGAGCGAGTCCTAAAACAGCAGGAGCTGTAGAACACACTTTTATTTTAAGAGTTGTCATATTCTCTTAAAGCATCCATACATAAATCCTATCAATATTAAGGCGATAAAATAAAATCATACAGACAGAATCAAGAATTATTAGTTCATTTCCATACAATTAGTTCGAATTCTGAAAGGAGGGTCAGATGCACGATTGAAGGCATAAAACAATGGCGGCTCTGATAGGAAGAAGGTGCTCAGATTGTGGCATTATCTAGTAGGTGGGATTTTCAGAAGTGTGGCTCAATGAGGTAATTCATTCAGCCAGTTTATGGCTGGGCAGTGTTACAATAGAAGGAAAATCGTCTCCGGAAAAGAAGGAAATCATCTAAATAAAGAGCTGTTTGGAGCAAACATGGTTTGAACTTTAATTTGTGTGAGTGTCTGAGTGTTCATGTCTCATGTCCTTCTCCTCCTACTCCTACATAGGACAATGTCCACATGTCGAAGGAAAGGTAGGTACACCTCCTATTTTTATCTGACTCGTAAGACCATTTTGTCTGATTTGTATAAAATCATTTGTAAGATATTTCCAATTGAGCTCATTGCAACTGCATTGTTTCATATTTGTAAACTTTCTCCTACTATACTTTGTTCTTACAGAAAAGTTTTAATTCATGTCTTAATCAATCTGTGTGTGAGCTTGTCCAAGGAGATGCAGAACGTCTTTAAACTTTTGTCATTAGACACATCCATTACACATTTTGACCATATGTCCTTTATTTTTTGGGGGAGTAAGATTTTATTTTTAAGTAATCTCTACACCAAATGTGGGACTTGAACTTAGAACCCCGAGATCAAGAGTCACAAGTTCCAACCACTGAGCCAGCTGGGCTCACCCACCATCCATAATTTAAATATAAAGCAGGTGTTTACTTCTCATTTGTATTTTAGAATCCTTCAAATGCTAGACATTCTTAATGCCATCGTGGAATTTTGGAATAAAGAGTGAAATTTCTCTTTGGATGGATTGGTGTTTTTGATGTTGGGAACTGCAATTAATGCAATATAAATATTTTAACCAGCCCCACGTGAGTTTCCATGTTCTATTTTGAGAAATCTGATTGACAAGCTGGTAATTGCATTGGACATGGGCTTTCAATCAATGTGGGCACACGCTGTGCTCCAATGATTCGCTGAGCACCATGATAATTAATCATCGACTTTCCCATAAGATAATACTCCGACAGCCCCAGGAGACACCTAAGTATACATCAACTTCTTCCTGGGAAGGGTTAGTCACTCCGAGAGCATAAGCCTGTAATTGTATCTTTTTGAATTTTACAAGTGTGCCCTGTCAAAGGCCTCCCCTACAGCCACTTTTCTTTTCCCCTTGGAGGAGACTCAGATTAATTACCATTCATCACCTTCCTGCCAGGTCCCATCACTAGCATGTAGGGAGAATCCATCAGTGGAATTCTACTTACACATTTTCTTCAAGCCATACTCAATCTGCCCAGACCAGTTTTAGCATTGACTTACCACAGGTTCTCCAGAATAAATATAGATATCATTCAGAATTACGCTGAATGGGGAGATGATACCCCAGAGAAACATAAGAAATGGTACAGAACTAACAGCTAAATCCAGAACGCAAATGGAAAGCAGGACAAGAGAGGAGAGAGGCCATCCAGATTCACAATGTTGCCCAATAAAACATTCCGTCGATGGAGATGGAGGGCAATCGCGATGCCCATTTTACCAGGAAACCCACCAGTAAGGTGGAGAAAGGTGTTTGCAAACCAGTGTCAAGGAGTGAGTCACGCATTGAATCCACTCATCTTTGGTAAGTATTCAATCGGCAACTTCATGCACCATGCATCTGCTTGAAAGGAAAGCCTTTGATTTGTTGCTACACCTGCCCTCCATCAGCAGGCTTTCTTGTCCATTAGGTTGACTGAATGATAACATTCTTTGCTAAAGTGTTCACTCTTCGTCAGGCTTTGTGGGGAGCCATGGAAACTTGCCTCCCACCTGGAAAGCAAGTTTGAAGGGCACCTTCCTAGTTTGACATCTAGAAAATCCAATGAGGTAGGGAGAGGGGATGTTATCCTCACTCTATAAATGAGACGGTTGTGTGCGGTTTCTCAATATGTATTTATAGAAGGAAGGAAGGAAAGAAGTGATGTGGGAAACAAAGGCAGAAGAAAAAATATGAAATTTCCTTACTGTCTACAGCCCATTGACAAGTCCTTGAAACAGGCAGAGTGACCTACCTCTAGGGATCCAACTGCCTTGATGTTGACGCTTTGCTAAGGGCAAAAGGCAACCTTAGCCCAACCCCAGGATCCTGTAAGTCTATTTTAACACATAGAAATTCCTTTACAAATCTCCTTTATCTCTAAATCCTCAAGATACATGTTGGTTGTCACCTTCCAACCATATGGTCACCGATATACATCAAGGATATCATGACTCAGGTTTTATTAGACAGTAATAAATGACCTTTTCTCAACAATAGCTAGCCCCTCAAGGTCCTGGAAACCTTGTTTCCAAAATTCCTGAGACACTTACACTCTCCCTAACCTCCTCCCAACTTGAAAGTATATGATGGGTCCCTCCTCATGACCCTGGTGCAGCTCTTTCTGCCCACGGATCCTGTCCCTATGGTTTAATAAAACCACCTTTTTGCACCAAAGACATCTCAAGAATTCTTTCTTGGCCATCAGCTTTGAAGCCTATCATCTTTTTTGTATCGTAAGGACTGAAGGAAGGATGGGAGGAATGAGGAAAGAAGGAACAGAAGGAAGGAAGGAAGGACGGAAGGGTGGACTATCTTGGTCATCCAATGAAGGGCCAGGAGGAAGAGTCACACTTCTGGAGTGCCAGCGGGGGATCAGAATAAAACAGAGAGGAGGAAGCTCCAGTTTCGTTCCTCGTGACTCATGAGCCAAGTGTCCTTGGGGACACGCATTGTTTGGTACTGTTCTGAGAACTTGTTGAGTTGCTAAGATCTCCAAAGTGTTTCTCCGGTTGTTGCTAGCCAGGTACATGGAGTTCAGAGACTCAGCCTGGTCAGGAATATTCCACTTCGAGGGGGTTGCATGAAATGAATCATCTTTAACCAGAATGGCAGCTTCATCCTGCAAGGATTTGCAGAAAGTTTACACTGCCTTGTCCAGTGTCTCTGAAATTGGGCACCTTCTACATAGGGACTAACAGACAGGTGCAGTGTCAGCGGAGAGACCCATTTCCAGAAGAATTAGAGGTAACTTGGCCTATTCAATACATCCTAACCTCAGTGACCTCGAATACAACTCTTACTTCATACCCCCACCTGGTTAAAATAATCAGCACATAATAAGAGGAAGAGAGGAACAGAGAGAGGATAGAAATTAGAAGCAGATATTTCTAGCCCTTGTGATTTTAGCTATCTAACTGGATGATCACCGTAACTGCGTAATATGCTTATACATTTACTTCTTGGTGTATGGACTTGAGAAAGGAACACACCGCATTTATGGCACCTCCCACCATCCCTGGGTCTCTCGCCCTTTGACCTAGAGTCACAGAGAATTATTTAGATGACATGATACACCAAACCATAATGGGGTTTTTCTGAAATGACTTTCTCCTCTTGTTTTTTTTTTTTTTTCCTCATCTTCATTTTCACATAGATCTGTTGCTGGTGCAAACATTTATCATAGAGGCGTAACTCGAGTGTTTTCTCTGATTCTGGTGGCACAGATTTCCCCTAAAATGCACCTGTAGCTACAGGCAGAGGACAGTCATCTGGGAAATATTTTCATTCTTTCACTAAGCAAGAGGAAACAGGGGGGGCGGTGGCGGGCGGATCAGTTTTCGGAGTAGTTCAACGCCTAGATCTGTGTGTAGAGAATTGAGTTTTACAGCAAAATGAAAAATGTTAAAACCTGTTTTGCAGTATGCATAACTGTGATGTACAGAAATTCCCGGCTGTGTGACTATTCACTGTGCTGTGTCTTTGGGGTGGGGGAGTCCAGCTAGACTGGGAAGCTGGGGGATGTAGTCAGTATAGTTATGTAGATCATCACATATGCCATCAAAGGGATCAACGTGTTGTCTATTTTGTATTCTGGGATCATATTGCTAATGGGTCCTTATGCATATCCACTAGATAGTTAAAGAATATTTGCTTAAACATCATTTTGATTTACCTAAGTAAACATAGTCTCTGAGGGGGTTGGGGGGAATCTAGTCTCCTCTTAAGTCCTGCTGTGATGTTTTGAGTTGTGTCATCGTCCTATCCTCCCCAAAATAATCGGTATGTTGAAGCCCTAAGCCCCAGGACCTCAACACGGGACTGCCTGTGAAAGTGGGGTTTTTAAAGAGGGGATTATGGTAAAATAAGCTTATTAGGGTGTGCCCTAATCCCATAGGGCTGGCGTTCTTATAAGAAGAAATGAGGACCCAGACGTGCACAGGGGTAAGACCGTGTGAGGACACAGGGAGAAGATTGCATCTCCATGCTTAGAAGAGAGGCCTCAGGAGGAAACAGCCTCTCCCCTGCCTGGATCTCAGCCACCCGGCTTCAGCCCTGCCTGGATCTCAGCCTCCCAGCCTCCAGGACCAGGAGGGAATACATGTGTGTTGTCTCAGGCACACCGTCTGTCACACTTTACTACAGCAGCTGGAGCAAACTAGAACACTTGCTGAGTTGTTCTTTAGCATCATATTATATGTAAAAAGAAATCCTGTTTGTAGGGGAAAGATCACACACACTCACACACACTCACAGTCAGCACATACAAAGCGTGCCTCTCTCTGATTCTTCTTGCTTTGGGGAAAGACTGCATCCCAAGCTGGCAAGGAGATGAATGCGGAAGGGCGCTTCTCCCCGAATTTCCTTTTGTGTTTCTAATGAACTGCATTTATGAGGTTAAATTTTTACCGTTCCAAAGAGGGAGACGCTCTTTTTGAGAACCGCGTATGGGCAGCACGGGGTAAATAGGAAGAAATCCCGTCTCCATTTCAGCTTCGGCTTCCAAATCCTTTGACAAAATTGCAGAATCCTTTCAGGAGCTGGGAACGTTGATGCATTCGCGAAGGAACCGCAGTAGCCACCTCCTTACAATTCTCGGGGCACAATTACTGCCAACACGGTCCATGAATACAAATTAGCAGATAAAAGAGATACGAGCAAATGTTAAATTAAACCTTCCTGTAGGGGTTCCTCCTGCACTCCCCTACAAGGCTCAGAAAGCTTCAACAGGGACGTACAGAAGTGGGGGCAAGAAGACTGTATTTCCTGCCCTTTGTCATTCGGGGGATAACAATTAGAAGCATCATTGAAGATCTATTCAAGGCTTTGAAAGAAAGTGGGCATTCCAGGAAAGTCTTTGCTTTTCTGGTTTTATTCATGAAGGTGTTTTTAGGGCATCTGTAACCTAAGTGCCGTCATGTTGGTAACTATTCACGGTGCACGACCGTTGAAATGTCCCACAGATGCCACCGGGCACGCAGAGCGATGTGGGCTAACGGACATCACAAGCCACTCGTGAAATAACGAGGTGGAAATGGGATGTTCCTTCATGCCTGGAACTCACAGGTCACAGAAACATGTGGGACAAGTAAGACTCTGAAGTGTGTGATACATTTAGATCATGAGATAGAACACAAGAGCTCCCCGTCCATGCATATGCTGTTTGGAACTTTAAACCACCTCCACTCTAATTAGGTTAGTATTCTAGGAGCTTACCGGGTAGAGACAGTTTATATTACTGGACTCATGCTTTATGTTTATTCAGTTCTCATTATTACTTCAAAGATCTCCAATTTATTTCCTGGGCTTAATATTTTTTTTTTAATGGCAGATGTTACAAATTAAGGTCTGTCGATATTGCCTTTCTATCCTGAGATTTTTGGTTTTTATCTAGATTATATAATCATGTGTAAATTATGAATATCTGTGCATAAATATTTTATCATATTATTATTATATACAAATCATATTATTATATACAAATTAATATGCTTATATCATGTGTATGTTATATTAATATATTTATTAAATATTTATTTTTTATTAATTTAACGTATTTGTATATTCTATCATATAATTATCTGTAAATTAATATTCATATATTATATAATATGATAACATAAAACTTATATTTATAGATACATAATATATAGATTTTATATTTATATATTACTACATTATAATTATGTGTTAATATGATATATTGTGACAATTATATTACAATGTGCTATATATAACATAAAATATATAAACATATGTAATATAAATAATTATGTATTTCTGGTCAACCCCAAACACAAACATTATGAATTAAACTCCAATTTATTCAAGTTGTAAGATGATGTTAATGCAGAATTTTGGAGAAATGCATAGTACTCCATCATCGAGTGCCTAAAAAGTAGTGCTTAAGAGAAAAATCTTAAAGCATCCAGACATCAAAGACAGGTTACATACCACGGGGGAGAAAGAAGGATCGGACAGATTTCTTTTCAGAAACAAGGGAAGTAAAAAGATAGTGCAGTAACATCTATAAGGTACCAAGAGGGGGAAAAGTCAACCTGAAATCATGTAACAAGCAAATATATCTTTTAAAATCAAAGAAGATGTAGACATCTCAAATATACAAAACCAGAAAGGATTCATTAGCATAGATAGCACTGCAAGAAATATTAAGAGCATCCTTCAGCTCAGGTCATAATCTCGGGGTCCTGAGATCGAGCCCCGCATCGGGCTCTCTGCTCAGCCGGGAATCTGCTTCCCTCCCTCTCTCTGCCTGCCTCTCTGCCTACTTGTGATCTCTGTCTGTCAAATAAATAAATAAAATCTTAAAAAAAAAAAAGAGCATCCTTCAGATAGAAAATATATCAGGTGTAATTCTGGAAAGATGGACCTATACAGTGGAACGCAAAACACGAGAAATTGTAATTACGTTGATTAAGTGTAAGAATTGTACTTTATGATTTAAATCTCTTTAAAGATAACTGAATTTTTTTTTTTTTAAAAGATCTTATTTGGTTATTTATTTAGAGAGACAGCATGTGAGAAGGGGGAGAGGCAGAGGGAAAGGGAGAGAGAATCTCAAGTGGAAGTTGAGCACAGAGCCTGATCCAGGGCTTGACCCCACGACCGTGAGATCATGACCCCAGCTGAAATCAAGAGTTGGACTAGTCAAATGACTGAGCCACCCAGTCCCCCAAAGATAACTGAATGCTTAAACAAATATGATACAAACATGAAAATTGTAACTATGCTGTTAAATGTTTTCTTATTACTTAAATCTCTTTATTTTAAAAAATAATAATAATTTTTGAGAGAGAGAGAGCATGCACATGTACAAGGAGGGGGCAGGCAGAGGGAGCAGGAGAGAGACTCTTCAGCAGGCTCCACACTGAGCATAGAGCCAGAAGCAGGGCTTGATCTCACAACCCTGAGAATCATGCATGACTTGAGCCAAAATCAAGAATCAGATGCTTGGGGCAGCTGGGTGGCTCAGTGGGTTAAAGCCTCTGACTTTGGCTCAGGTCATGATCTCAGGGTCCTGGGATCCAGCCCCGCATCGGGCTCTCTGCTCCGCGGGGAACCTGCTTCCTCCTCTCTCTCTGCCTGCTTCTCTGCCTACCTGTGATCTCTGTCTGTCAAATAAATAAATAAAATCTTTAAAAAAGCAGTGTTAGCCAAGATGGACAAAGGAAAGACCCAGCTATGTGATAGGCTACCCACTACATATGCTGGCTCCAACTCTAAGTTTCTTATAAAACATATTATATATAAAGACACAGGAGGTTAAATTTGGTGTGGCTACATTTCTTTCACATAAAAGGTGTTTCACAGCAAAGAATATGACTAGCAACAAGGGTTATTTCTTAACAATAAAAAGGCCAATTTATTAAAGGGATGTAAAACCTTAAATGCTTATGCACCTAATAACAGAGACTCAAAAATTCAAAAAACATAAACTGCGAGATATGCCAGGACCATCACAGAAATTCGCAGTTTGAGGAATTAAAATATCCTTTTCTCAACTACTGATATAAAAAGGAGACAGAAAAATGAGTTAAGGAGGTCAGATATTTGTTCAACATGTTCACCAATGCATCTTAACTGTAATAACAGGATAACAGTCCATCCAAGAGTAGCCAAGTAGACCTTTCTTTCAAGAGAAACAATGTATTTAGCATACTAGACCATATTCTGGGCCATAACAATTTTCTTAATAAATTTAAAGTGGTTTTGTTGATATCTGTAAGATTTTAATTTTAATAATGGAGAGATTCCAGAACCTAACAAAGGGGGAAATATTATCTTTTAAATTGGTTCCGAGGGTTCTTGGCCATCTGTCATTGTTTTCTCTATTTAATTTTACATTTATAATACTTACAATTTTTAAAGATCAAAATCAAAGTTATGTATTAAATCTTTTCCATTTTTAAAAGGTTTGCCTTTTATGCATTAAGTATCATTTACTATTGTAGCCTAAAAATCAAGTTAAATACATGCCTGGTCCTAAAGTCAGATTTTTGAACCCCAGAATTCCATTGCTACAAAAATCCAAAGACTCTTTATTCTTGTTCTTAACATACAACATCCTGAGGGGTTTCATTTGAAATTTCAGGCGTGACAGAAAACTATCAGGAAAAAAAAAAAAAAAAGTTTTAAGATATTGTTCCCTAGTCAAATAAAAGCTGACAAATTAAACTAAGTACTAATTATTAAAAAAAAAAAAGTGATCAGAGGACTGTGCAATATCAGATTTCAAAGGACCCCAACTAAGAGCTTTGCTCCAGTGATCAAGGAGCAGGTTCTGACTCTGGGGTGCAGAGACTTGTATATTAACAGAGCAGAGAAATATCATATGAATTCTGACATGAAGAACACAGAAAATCGGAGCTATGACGTGAACTCTGGAAGACCTGTGCATGAGATTTTCATCTGAAATAAGAAATATGCATTTGGTCTTCTACCCATTCCTAGCTTGGATTTCTGGAAACCCTCGGAGTTTCCTAAGGGATGAGAGCAATAGAGGTACCCTTGTTATGTTAATGAGGTGACTAGGTTAACTCTCTGTAGGACAGGGGCTGGTTGCCAGAGGAACCACCCACTTGATGAACGGGTTGGAACTTTTAGTCCCACCCTCCCACCTCTGGGGAAGAGAGAGGGGCTGGAGGTTGATCAGTCCACCAATGGCCAGCGATTCAACCAATCATACCTAAGTGATGAATGTTCTATAAAAATCCAAAAAAGAGGGCTTCCAAGAACTTCTGGGTGGTTGAACGCATGGAGAGTTGTGGACGGAAGCTCATCTGTAAAGGGCATGACAACTCTGTGCCCTTTCCCCACACCTGGTCCTAAGCATCTCTTCCATCTGGCTGTTCCTGAGTTATAACCTTTTATAATAAGCTGGGGATCTAGTGACTGACAGGTTTTTCTGAGTTCTGTAAGCCACTCTAGCAGAGTAATCCAACCCAAGAAGGGGGTGGTTAGAACCTGGATTCACAGCTGACCAGTCAGCCTTTCTACCAGCATCTGAAGGTGGGGCACAGTCTTGTAGGAATCGAGAACCCTTAATGTGTGGGATATGACCCTATTTCCTTGTACATGGTGTCAGCATTGAGTTGCACTGTAGGATACCCAGTTGGTGTCACAGAACTGTTTGGTGGTGGGAAAACCCCACACATTGAAACTGGGTGGAGAACCCTTCCTGGGAAAGGATGATCTGTGCGGCTAGGTAACACCCCACAACCCCAAGATGTCTACTACTTAGGGACTTTTATAACAAGCCATTGGTGAGGAAACCTGTAGTCCTCAGAAAGGATTTTAAATGAGAAGGTTATTGATATGAGGCTCTTTGATCAATCTGTAGTCATGGGGGTTGTAGTAGCCAATACGATGTCTGCATTTTGGAGTTTGCCATTCTCGGGAGTGTGAGAGGTAAAGACATCAGTAGGAATTCATAGTAGCAGACACTGGATGTTGAGGAAAGGAACTAATTTATCTTAGCTGCTTACAGTTGGGGTAAAGATGTAAATAGAAATCAACTGAGAACACAGGACTTCTTTGACGTTCAATATGGTATTTTCCATGTAACAAAACTACAACTTTTTTTACCTAGAAGACCAATCTAGTGTTTTATCTAAAATACAATCCTATTGTTTTTTTTCACCCGGTGAAATTGTTTTTGTCTCCTTGGTATAGGCAATATAGTGAAGGAGCCAGGATTTGGTTTGCAAGAATGGACTTACCCTGAGCAGTAGGGGTCCTGCTAGACCTGGTTAGCACCAACCCCAGGAAGAAGCCTGGTCTTTAAAGCTATTTACTTTTAGATATGTTTGTGTTTGCTTGTTTTTCTTCTTAGAACAGGAGCTGCGCATGAACGTTTTACAAGATGATAAAAATTTCAAAAAGTGTTTCTATGTTTGCAAACATTTCCCAATGGTTGGGTGTTTGAAAGGACGGACCAGGTTCCATGGAGTTTATGTATCTAGAAGCTTCATTTAAAGGAAAAGTATAAGGTGGGACGCCTGGGTGGCTCAGTTGGTTAAGCGGCTGCCTTCGGCTCAGGTCATGATCCCAGCGTCCTGGGATCGAGTCCCACATCGGGCTCCTTGCTCAGAGGGGAGCCTGCTTCTCCCTCTGCCTCTGCCTGCCACTCTGTCTGCCTGTGCTCGCTCGCTCTCTCTCCCTCTCTCTATCTCTGACAAATAAATAAAATATTAAAAAAAAAAAAAAAAGGAAAAGTATAAGGTGAGAAAGAGTTCCTGTGTGAGAGAGGAGGGAGGGGGAAGGAGAAAGATACAGAGAGGGGGATGAGAGGAGAGACAGGAATGGAGCAGACAAACATCAAATCAAGCCCCAGGAGACATTCGGGGCACTATCTCCCTGTGCTCTGTCTCAGAACTAGAACGATATTTGGAGGGGAATCCTGACTTCTTCTTCTCAAGACCCTCTAGGAAGTTCACAGGAAGCATTAATTGTCCTGTGGAACCAAGCCAAGCTATCTACCTGGCAAGCCCAGCCACACATCATCGGGATCATGATGGGAATTCTGGACTTTATTACACATCACAAATCCCATTGTCCTTATCTTGTCCAAAAACCAAGAGAAACAGATAACAGCTTCTCCACTCCACCTGTAAATCAACTAGATTCTCTGTAATTTTTACATCTGTCTGGCAGATTATGTATTCAGGACCTAACTGAGGGAAGAAGATACATTTATGGGTCAAACACTCGTCTCCACAAAGTCACATTTGACACTTGGGTGCAAGGAGGGAAGTACCTTTAGGTTTATCAAATAAATATTGCCAAGTTCTAGAATACAATGCAGTATTACTAACTATATTCACCAGGCTGGATATTAGAGGTTTGGAACATAGTCATCTCGTAATGGAGAGTCAGTTATAGCTCAATAAATCTGGGAAGAGACCCAAGCATTTCAGTAAAGACTCGAAACTCACCTACTTAAGCTCCTTTGTCTCAAATAAGGACTAGAGTGAGTGGCTTTGCTAAAGCCACTGAATTAGCAGCTTCTTAGGGAAATATCATAACCAAACAACAAATACCATCAAAATGAATTAAAAAACAAACAAACAAACAAACACAAGCAGTTTATCTCCTGGGACTTTCTCTTTGTCTATCCCCTACAAGAGGTCTGCCCAGCTTAAAGGTCAGGTCCCTCCCACAGCAAGAATTTTGGTCTTTGGGGATGGTCCCTAAAGTCACATGCACATAACCACTGGGGTCTATAGATGAGGGGATAAGGTGGTCGCATAAGGAGTCTTTCTCCAAGAGTTACTATGGTTTTACCATGAGAAATATCGGTTTGAACAAACTCAACAATTTGTTCATCCTCTCTCCCCTCACCTGGATCTTCAGTGTACTCATTGCACAATCTCCCAAAAAGTACGTTAGAAGAAAAAGGTCATCTCAAGCTTAATTTGACCTCAAAGATCTACAGCACCATCTACCCCCCTCTTTTCCTCACGGAAAATCTCATTTTCAAAAATAGTGACCACATGCTACAGTTCTCAAGCCTGGAGGTTTTGTAGACACATCTAAGGAGCTTTCAGAAAACCTTCATTGCTGTTTGCAGCCTAGACCTTCTGGAGAATCTCCAAGGAGATCCCCTCCTCTTTTCCTCACAGAAAAATCTCATTTTCAGAAATAGTGACCGCATGCAACAGTTCTCAAGCCTCGAGTTTCTGTAGACACATCTAAGAAAACCCACAGAAAACCCACATTGTTGTTTGCAGCCTAGCGAATCTGCAGATTCTGGAGAATCTCTAAGGGGATCCATGTACCCTGGGCTGGCTCCTCTGGTTGTTGGGGAGGTAGGAGACCTGCAGGGATTTCTCTCTCCCTGGGAATATACACATTTCCCAGAATCTTCCAGATTGCAATTACACATATTGGTGAAACACCATCAACATTTGGACCATGTGTCAAAATAATGCAAGGAACAATTCAACCTTACTTTGTCCTTAGATTATAGCTAAACAGTCCCTTTTATTTTGTTTTCTTCTCTATCTTTTTTTTTTAATTTCAGATCGACATGGCTTCCATTAAGTTCTGCCAGACCTCCAATCCCCCTGCCTGTCAAGGCATCAGCCTTCTGTTACAAATTATTTACATGATGGTGGCCAGACAATTTGCAGAAGCCAGGCAATTAATTCAGGTAACTAAAAACATTTTTACCAAAATAGTTAAGTAATGGAAACATCCCTCAGAAGCCATAATTGATCTACTTATTCCTGAGAAAATATCTGGATATTATATAAGCAGGTCACATTTCCACCCCCCCCAAGTTTAAAACACTGGGGTAACTCCTATTGGGGTATTTTAGTGCTGAGTTATCATCCTTTCATCAGACCCTCAAAATTTCACCCCTTCCCTATTCGCCACAAAAGGAAGGTAGAAAATTGGAAGGAAGTATTAGCACAGGAAGCCTTGGTTTTTATTTTTTAAACAAAATAAACAGGCCTCTTTTATTGAAGATCCATAGCTTCTAATGTAATTTTTCCTGAGGGAGAGATGGAAATCTGAGTGTGCATTTAAAATAAAACAATATAGGAATTCTCATGGAAGACTAAACACATATGGGTTTATTGATTTTTTTCAAATTAGAAATAGCACATTTGGAAACATTTGGGGGTATTTTAGGGTAAATAAGTGGGATGGGAGATAGATTTTTCTAAAACTCCACATGCATTTCGTACATCTTAAAAATTATCGAGCATTCATAGAAGAGCAGGATGACCCCACACGGGAAGTGAGAGCGTCTTCAGAGTGTCCTCATAGAGAGACCTGCTGCCAAAAGTAGATGAGATTAGGCACCCTCTTAATTCTGAAATGTTTTGCACCAATGGTGCGTCTGTGTTGAATGGTACTTGTGACTTTCGCATCTTTTGCCCAGCTTACAACACAGAGTTATAGCAGGGTTTCCTTCAACTGCCCTGTGCTGTCCTCCTTGGGACATTCCTCCCCATGATTTTTGTAACATCGGGCACAAGAAAGTAGCAGTGTGTCAGAGAATGTGCAAAAGTTCCACATTTAATGGTAGCACTGGTGTTACTGAAGCCAACACAATAGCATCAGGCTATCGTGAAAATTGTTAACTCTAGGAAACATATTTAAGAAGTGTCCAACTACACTGTGAGACTATTTTACTGGATCATTTAACACGTGCCTATATGCTATTTGTATTTGGTACATCTCTGTTGAATGATGGTCAGGAGAGCAAAGACTGGGGACCAAGAAAATGGAGTTTCAGAAGAGTAGGAAGTGTTTTGTGCCTTAATTTCTACTAGCAGAAAATCTATGCATAAAATCACAGAAATGCAGATTAGATCTCCCCCACCAGGCTCTTCTACACTGTAAATGATTTTAAGAATTTCTGAAAGGCATCACAATTCTAATTATCTCCAAATCATGTGGACAAGACGGACCTCTTTTACTTGATCTTTCTTCAAATAAATAAGAGACTTTATTATGAAGCACAATGCCTCTTGGTAATTATGGAGTGTTCAGTTTTTCTTCTTATTCTAGGGTGTTAGCAATCGTAACATCAATGAGACCTCACCTACGAAAAAAGATAGAACTCATACATAATGGCTAATTCTGTTTTCCTTTTGTCTTTGGGTTATATATCTCCATGAACAGGCATATAAATGTTGTGTTTTGCTTTAATAAGCAGTAAGGATTTGGGTTCAAGCATGGCTAGACTTGGGTTGTTGGCTGACTGGCACATTCACATTCATACTCTTAGAATTGCCACCGCCATGTTTTGTGTTTTGGGCGTACAGACTATAGTGTGAAGGGATCCAGGGAGAAAGGGCAAAACTTTATTGTGGTAGGTATGCACCCCAGTGTAGACAGTGAGCCTTACCCTGTGTTCTGAGCTCTTGTCAGAGTGCACGGGGACAGGCTAACTTGGGTGGGCATTTGAGACAATCTGGGAGTTGCATGCAGTTAGTACAGCCATGGATGTAATCAGGGACGGGTCAAATGTGCTCCTTACTAGAAGAGTAGGAGTAGCCCTTGTCTAGGAGTAGACGTGCATTCATGTAAGGTCCCATCCTAGCTGTCAAGCCCCAGTAAGTGCTACTCTGATTTAGCCATTGCCACTGCCACTGCACTCATGTACACCATAGACTTAGTATACATGCCACACAACACTGAAATGGGACCTCACACCTCAGCTACTGTGAGCTTCTCAAGAAGAAACCCTAGTCTTTTTTCTACTTGGTTTCCCCATCACTTGGCACAGTCAGAATAAATATTTAGTGTCTTCATTTTAGATGAATTGGTTTGGGGAAGGTAGGTGCACATGGGTGGAAGCAAGACACTCAGAATGTAGGATTTGGATACAGAGGATCTTGCATGGGAAAATGATAAGAAATGAACCTCTTGGTCCCAAAAGCACTGGGAGGGCAGATACCTTTAAGTTTAAACACAAGAACAATGGAGCTAAGCAACCTGTAGCTCATTCCTATGGAGACTCTTCCCAGTATCCATCCCTGACTTTCAAGGCCTCGATAGGCACCATACTGGGGGAAAATCATGGATTAGAAGACCTACGACCCCAAGCTGGTTTTGCAATTTTCCAGCAGGAAGACAACTGAGGTGGATCTTAAATACAGCTTTAGTGATTTTGAAAGATCAAAGAGAAGATGAATATTTTCTATAATGTAACTCTATGGCCAGAATGAGATGGTGTGCAAGGACTCTGGATAAAACACAGATGTGTGAAAACACATTGTAGTACCTAGAGAAGGCTTGTATATTTTTGGAATCTTTTTTTTTTTTTTTTAAATTTCTTTTCAGTGTAACAGAATTCATTGTTTATGCATCACACCCAGTGCTCCATGCAATACATGCCCTCCATAATACCCATCACCTGTCTCCCCCAACCTCCCATCCCCATCCCTTCGAAACCCTCAGGTTGTTTCTCAGAGTCCACAGTGTCTCATGGTTCACCTCCCCTTCCAATTTCCCTCGACTCCCTTCTCCTCTCCATCTCCCCACATCCTCCATGTTAGTTGTTATGCTCCACAAATAAGTGAAACCATATGATAATTGACTCTCTCTGCTTGACTTATTTCACTCAGCATAATATCTTCCAGTCCCATCCATGTTGATACAAAAGTTGGGTATTCATCCTTTCTGATTACAGGGCCAATGGAAAGAGATTTCAACTTCCACGGGGAACCAATATGGCGGAGAACGTTCATTTGCATGAATTAAGTCTACCAAAGTAAATCTACTTAAAAACTCATCCAACATATTTTTATTTTTAAAATATCATTTTTAATGCAAAGAAAATGAAAATCAATATATTAGCTCCCCAGTGGAAGTGGCTGCCCAGTATTTTACAGAGACCTTACATCTGGAGAGATCAACCCTGAAATCATAGCACTCATTCAGAGATCAGTGATGGCGGATACAATCTAACAAGAAGCAAGACAAATTTGGAATTAAGAAAAGCAGATTCCCATAAAATATTTTGTATCTGAGTTATTTCTATACTTTATCTTGTTTTATTACTATTCAAACACTAATGACTTAATGTTGGCTGAAAATATCACAATAATTTACATTTGTGTTCATAATGTAAACTTTCAAGTAATTATTTGGAATTGACTTTATAGTCACTCATCTTTGGCTTTTTAATTATAAAAATATTAAAATAAATTTACTCATGATTCTCGTCCTGCAATTCCCCGTTTCTTTCAGATTACGTGCTTCTACCCTGTTCAGATTCTATGATCCTTTCCTAAGGAATGCTATGGTTTTTCCAGCTTGAGATTTAAAAGGTAAAAAGCATGTTTAAAAACCAGAGAATGGGTAAAAAAGAAAAGGTTAAGACAATATAAACTCCTCATAATGCTGCCAGCTAATTATACATGTGGTCCCTAGGAAATGAAAAGGGCACATCATCAAGGAGACAGTTTGTTTTCTCAAGTCTGTTAAGTAATCACCTTCATTTCCAGAGCTAAAGATGATCTATTTGTTGCAAGATAACTTGACTCTGACCATGAAATGTTTACGGTGCAGACTGGGCATCTCTCCTTCCAATCGCTGCCACACATTTAGGCGTCCCCTTGTCTTCCTGCCTGGTGTTTATTTGCTTTCAGCTTTCAGTGATTCTTCTCACTGTCATTTCAATGCTAGCTGTGAAATGTACCTTTGGGTGTCCAGTTTTAGTTGACCGGAAGACTGGTCTAGGAAAAGGTAGAGTCTTTGATAGCACTAGAAGTGGAATAAGCCCAGAGGCTCTGGAGAGTGGGGGCTGACGTAACAGCCTGGAGACTCTTCTGGGCAGCCTGCTGGGGGACTTTGGCAGGTAGGCATGCCAGGAAGATAGACTGCATAGGTGTATGTATGCAAAGGTGCAGATGTGACTGGAATGTTCAGAGAGCAGTGGGTGCCCTGAACGAGGTACGGGTCTCCTACAGCTGTCTCTGCCCCCGATCAATCTTGAAGAATGCAGGAAGGAACAAAGAAGCCAGACTACATGTGGCTGGGGCTTTCTGAGAGCATGTGTGTCAGCAGGCTGGGCACAGAAGCTGATGGCTGCCTTAGCCTAGGGCAGACCCACCTATCTGTAGGATTGAACTAAGGGGTGACATGGAATTCTGCTTTATCTGTCCCTGCAGTGGCCTCATCTCCGGAGTCAAATAAATGTGGCATGGAAACGGGACCTTGTCAGAAGGTGAAAAAAAAAAAAACAAAAACAAAACAGACATTGGGCAGACCCCTCTGGCATCTGAGCTGAGTCTCAAAACTGCCCATTTTGGGATGAAGAGGGGACACATTGTGCTGGCCGCCATCATCCACCTGCCAAACCTGGCCGCTGTACATCCTGATGCCCTTACACACCCCGTCATCTCTGAGAGATCAGGAAGTCTGCAGCTTTGCAAGAGTGTAGGGTTCTGAAAAATAATTTTGTGGTAGTGCACAAAAGTGTAAAAAAAAAAAAAAAGAATGTGGGTGTCAGAGAGACCATTCAAAATACGTCATTCCCTAAGCACTTACAGACCATTACAAATGTTGACCTTGTATTAAGTCATAAGAACCCTCAACAAACACCAAAGATGAAGTATCCTGGAAACCAAGATTTCTGTCTACCTCTTACTTAGTATTATATTGGCCTGGTGGAGACTAATTTATACATTAATAAGAAGGTAGGTAATGAATTCTCACATATTTAATAAAATATACCAACATGCATAACTAAATAAGTCCTGGATTAAAGGATGCATCATAACTAGAATTCCAAAGTCCTGGGGTGTCTGGGTGGCTCAGTCAGTTAAGCATCTGCCTTCGGCTCAGGTCATGATCCCAGGGTCCTGAGATGGAGTCTGACACTGGGCTCCCTGCTCAGTGGGAAGTCTGTTTCTTTCTCTCCCTCTGCTCCTCTACCCACTTGTGCTCTCTCTCTCTCTGAAGTAAATAAATAATATCTTTGTTAAAAAAATTAGAATTCTGAAGTATTACTAGAATTCAATCATAATGGTTGTACTGTCTATCAGAATATTATGATGAAATAAATTGAGGGAATTTGTATATAAAACAGAGGGAATTGTATCCTCCAAAAATTTAATCTAGAAAACACACTATCTCAAAAGTGATTATCTACATTTTGCATAAAGATAATAACAAGAAGAGTAGCATAAACCCCAAGGATGAAAAGGGAAAGAGATAACATAAGAGAAGAAATAAATAGTAGAGATTATAAAAGTATGATTGGGAAACTCAACATAACCAAGAGTTGTTCTTTGAAAACACAACTAGAAAAAGAGGTGTGCCTCTGGCAATGCTAAGATATAAGGAGACAAAATACAAAGAAGTAGAGATGTCTGTCAATTATTTCTCAATTAAGCCGGAGAATAATACGAATGAAGAACATTTTAAATATAGGAAGGGATCATCGGTACTGATAACGAATGCAGAGATGAAACAGAGAAGAAAGGATTATCACACCTTCCAGAGGAAAGGATTTTCACACCTTCCCAGACTTCGACATCTGGGAAGAATGTGAGAGCAAAGTTTAAGAATTATTTTTAGGGCTGGTTTACAAACAGGTCCCAAGATTGAAAATTGTATGTGTTGAAGGAACTACTGCTGTGGTTAAAGGGCTTCCAACGGACAGGACATCCGTGGGCTGTTCAAGAAGTAGATCATCCCACTTCTACACAAAAAAGAAAGACAGGAAAACGATGGGAATATAATGGCCCCCATCCTACTTTTCAGGCTGATGCGAATTTAACCCCAAACCTGACAAATAGACAGTGGTGGGGAGGGGGGCAGGAACCAACCAAACAAGAAATCCGTTGCATCTATAAATTTGGTTTCAAAAGTCATAAGGCATTACAAACGCATTTTATCCAACAGGGTGCAGAGTAAAAGAGGGTGCCATGACCTACTTGGGGGTGTCCCTGCATGGCATAGATTTATGCTTAGAAAATCTGGAAATGCAATTTATCACGGAGTTGAATTTTGAGAGACAAAAACTATAATTATCTGGATGGAAGGAGAAAAAGTGATAATACTTGGATTTCTTATCTCAAAACAATCTGTAATTAGGAATCAAATGGAACTTATTGAGGGGATTAAAGGAATCTATAAAAATGGCAGAGCACAGGGGCGCCTGGGTGGCTCAGTTGGTTAAGCCACTGGATCGTGATCCCAGAGTCTCGGAATTGAGTCCCACATCGGCTCCCAACTCTGTGGGGGGGGTCTTCTTCTCCCTCTGACCTTCTCTCCTCTCATGTTCTCTCTCTCGCTCTCTCTCTCTCTCAAGTAAATAAAATCTTTTTAAAAAATGGCAGAGCACACACCATCTGAAATGGGGAAGTACCATCTTCATGTTGGATGGAGAAGATTCATGGCTTGAGATGATTTTATTAACCTTCCCAAGCTTGGCAAGTATAGATGAAGCGAAGGATAGCAAGCATAGGTTTGCATGTGAACTGAAAGCATCCCTCATGTGTTGTGGGTGGGAAGAGTGAACTGGGGGAAACTCTTTGAAAAAGAGGTTAGTCTGATGGAAAGGGGAACATAGGCAGAGCCTGCCATGAGCCATGTGTTGTTCGTACACAGGACTTTGAATGGATGGCAGCCTTCTCGGCTGAAACTGTGAGTTCCACCAGATGACAGACGGCCCATTACCCTGATTTGCAAAAGGCAACGAAAATAAAATACATATACCCCTCAAGAACGCACAATCATGAAACAAAAGTTCATTTAACTAAAGGAAGAAAACCCTAAACACAGGTTTTGTGGTGATGGGATGTTTAACTCAAGATGGGGAGATGTATTCGTGAGGAGCTTGTTAAATAAATTAATGTTTGTCATGGTCCTCGATTTTGTTTGGCGTGGTGGGCTGTGGATGCTTACAACATCTAAGCAAACAACTAAAAAGAATGGGTCAAGGAGGAACATACACAAGCCAGGCACCAAATTCTGACCGCCTCGTTGCCAATATAAGCCAAACATACCACTTTGCACAGTGACTTTGTAGAGAGGTCATTCCAAGGGGATAAACATGATAGGCCACAGAAGAAGTGCATAGGTAACCACAGTATGATACAAGCAGGGATCCCTAAGCATACTTGAAGTGGTGTGTGTGTGTGTGTGTGTACACGTGTGTGTGTGCATGTACCCTAAGATCTCAACACTGCAGTCCATGCGTACCTGGAAAAACAAAGAGAAATTGAAGGTAACTGATACACAATAGGATGTTGGCTTCCTAAAAAATGATTCTCTGGGAACCATATTGCAGATTCTTGAAGGAGCATTTTCTTTATTGTGTTGAGAACAGAAATGAGGAATGGTTAGACCTTAGGAATACAGACGTCTCCCAGGTCAACAGAAATATACAGGGGATGGTTCCCTGTCCTCGGCACTGCCATCTGACTCTGCCACACAGGTGACATACGTTTGTGACAGGTGAGTCATCAGGTCTCCAATATTGTCTCCTTTGTCCCCCTCTGTACAACCGTGAGAAACCTGGTTTCAAAAAAGTAAGAAAAGTTTGCCTCATCAGTGCTGAATGCATTTACTTGGCTAAACACACCTCCCCAAAGAGGTCTTTGGAAATGAAAAGGAAAAAAAATAACATAAGGTAGATCAACTATAAAAGTCATTAGGAAAAAAACATTCTGAACCCACCCTTTCTTGATGTTATAATTAACTTGGGTGTTGGTGAATATTTTCTGAACTTGGCATTTTCAAAATAATATGCACCTTAGGCTTGTACTGGAAACTAGTAGAAGATATAAAATTCCTAGGTTTCCACAGGTTTACTTTTGTATGGGAAGAGTTTATTAAAAACAAAGAGATAATTGAATTAGTAGTCTATCTAGCAATTAGAAAACTCTTTGACCAACACTATATAGAATGTTTTTATCCCTGACGGTGCTATCTTTAATCAAACTTGTGTGCTGACTATTTAGCTCAGATAATTTAAAATGTGATGAGTCAGGAATATGTAAATCAAAGCAGGTAATATAGATAGTGAAAAAAAATCAACATAAATATCTTTGCACCAGGTCTAGGAACACATTTTCCTTCATGCCTCAGCTTGGAGCAGAAGGTCTCCTCACAGGGATTACATGAGAAATAATCATTTTAAGTAGAAAACTTCTTGGAAGGGTTTGGAAGCCTCCAGATGTTTACGAATTTATTTTTTAGTAATCCTGAAAGCCTGTGGATGTTGGCGAGTGTACCGAGTTGGTTGCAAGACCGACACCAGGTTGGCTCACGTCATGAGCCATATGTCTACCGCCAGCCCCCACCACATGCACTAGTGAGCTGAAGGTACAAAACTTAGCATTTGACTTCTGACAATGTTGTTTTTTCCAAACGTTGAACACAAAAAACTTGCCATTTGAGTTCTGACAACGTTTTTGTTTTTGTTTTTCCGAATTTAGCATTCATGACGCCATTTGGGGAGCTTGATGAAACTGATTCTTTGTTCCGTTCCAAGAGACTAAGTCATTCTGAGATGGCAGGAGATGCCCTGGAGATTCGTAACTTCGGCAAGTGCCCTGGGTGAAGCGGGTTCTGAGGGAATGGGTGGTCATCCACACCACGTGCAACAGATCCAGTCCAGTACTCACACATCTGGGACATTCGACAACTGGTTCCCAATATTCCCTGGGCGTGGCTCTGCCTCCAGCCAAGTTGGGTGGAAAGAATAGAGGTCATGGGCAGAGAGTCAGTGGTAGCAAAACAACATGGAATATAACTGGAGTTGTTCTAGATTTGAGTAAAAAGCAGACGTAATTCCCCCTCCCCACCCCCATACTTAGGACTCATTCTGAACACTTGGTGAACGGTATCTCTGTCTTTATTCATGAGGTCATGAGTTCCTCCCCAACTGGGTTCCAGCAAGCAAGTGGCAATGAAGCTCACACAGTCATCTCAAAGGTGCCAAGCATTCTCCACGACTGAGGCACCTTCTCAGAAATTAAAAAGTCCTCTCTCAAGGGGACATGTCCCCACCATGAGAGGTTCCACAGAGCTGCTAGTTTCTGGCAAACCTATCAGGCTGCACTGAATCACCAGAATTCAAACAGATGCATGTATCTGTCCCGAGGCTTTGGGCAGAGGTCCTGACCACACCTCATGCATATTCTCTCTAGGAGGAGACCTTTCACTCAGCCCAAGATCATTATTTTGTCATTAGCAAATGCCTGTCCTTTCTCATGAGCCCATTCTAATATTCATTTGTGGATGCCATTCCATTTGGCACACAGAGAAGAGAACATTGACTGCTGTCTTAGGGCACATGGATTAATCTGATAGAGGGTTTTCTTGGTTTTGAGGTGCCAAGTTTTATTGTTTTTCAATTCAACTGTTGAACAAAAAGGAATTATGTCTATGTCTTCATGAGGTAAGATATTTGCCAGGACACACATAGGTATGCACACATACACAAACACAAACACACATACACACAAACCACCATCTTTGGGGGGAAAAATTGGGGAAGAATGTGAAAGACCAGGAACCCAACTGGAAGTTACTCTGGGATGTCATTATTTGGAGATGTAAAGGTATCACTTGAGTACATCCCAACTAGTTGTGATAGCAATTCATGTAAGGGAACTGATCAGTTCAATAACCCATAAACATCTTTCTCCCACATAACTTGATTTTTTGTTCAAATCTTCAGCACCTAGCACAGTATCATCGAAATTATTGGGTGGGTGAATGCATGAGTCTATATCAGGTCGTTATCCCTGTCCTCATATTTTTTTTTAATTGAGTACACAATATCTAACATAGAGTGCTTTGTTTTTGGTTCATTTGGAATCTGGAATAAGCTCAGAAGTAAGGCTCCATGAGGTTGAAAACTTGTCCACCAGCTTTGGTTGGATCTTTCAGGAAGCACATGTTGGGGTCAGATTAGGGGTGCTGGTGGTTAATTGGGGGCAAAGTCCGGTAGAGACTTGAGTAGGGAAGTCCTGTAGAATATGACAAAGATGAGATCCCCATGAAAGACAAGGGGTAGAAGGAGAAGCAGGATTGAACAGGGAGAGCTTCAGACAGACCCTGCAACCCAAATAAGGCACTGCCAGCCCAGGGGAAGGTTCTGAAGCACAGATTGCCCACAAACTGAGTCCCCCACTGGGAAGAAATGGTGAGAACCCTATCTTGCTCAGTCATTAACTGGAGTTTGACCCTAAAGACACTGAAGCTGGAGACTCTCAGGCAAATATACTCTTTGCAACCAAAGGGCAAGGTTATGCATGGATGTTTGAGTGGTTCTCTTTGGGGCCATCACACCCATGCCACATAGTAGAAAAAGAGCAGACAGAAGCAGGATTCAGCCCTTAAAACTCCAAACCCTTGGCTCTTTCCAAGGGGTTGCAAAGACAGAAGACAATAATGAGACTTCAATGCCCATGTAAACCATTGACTCGGGTGTCTACATTGAGCTACTGGTAGTATGAGGCCAGAGGCGAGCAGCTCTACTGAGAAGAAAAGGTTGCTTGGAAGAAATCAGAAGATGGACTAGAACCTCAAGTATTGTAACCATGAGCTAGCTCTGACATCTAGCCCTTCTACCTGTGCTCTTTCTTTTAATTCCCTGAAAAACAGCTAATACATATCAATTCTCTCTTCAGAAGTATCTAACAAGGGGAGTATCCACCCAGGAAAACTTTCCTTCCACACATCAGATCAAATTCAGTAATTACTTGGATGTACTACCAATATAGTAAAGCTTAGAAGTATGAAAACGTAAGTTGCTATGGGAAAATGTATTTATATAGTTATATATATAAAATACACATTACATATATATTTATAATATACAAATCTGTATTTATATATTAATATGTATCATAAATATATTTACATATTCAAATAAATATATAATATATAAATATATTTATATAAAAATATATATGTATTATATATAGATATAAATAAATGTTTATATAAATATATATTTATGTATATTTCCATATTATAAGTATATAATATGTATTATATATTTTACATATATAACTATATATAGTTACGCTTTTTAAGCAAAATGCTATTTCCTCAGATGTCCCAATGAATGCTCAATATTACCAGAAGACTTCCCTGTTTTCACAAGTTGACAATAATTTAGGATGAAATAATGTAATTCTTATCAAAAAAGCGTCTTCAGAATAATAGAAATTATTGAATGCAATCCATTACTCTGCTGTATGTTCACTATTTCCCATTAAGGTGGTGGGATTTGGAACAGGTCGAGACCATTAGAAAGGGAGTTTGGATACTTTCTGCTTTACAATTGTCAAAATAACCACCATAAAAATCCTCCAAATGTAGACTTCTCATATAAAATTCCCCATTCTTAAAAAAATAAAAAAAAAAATCCCCATTCTTCTTAAATGCAGCTACACATCAAAGCTTTGTAGGTAGCACAGAAGGGAGATTAAAAAATACTGTTAAACGTCTAAAATTGCAAATCAGATGTCTGTGGGCTTATCTTATTGTGTATCCATTTCTGTTTGTGATCAAAAACGCATTAGGATCCAAGCAAAATAAATTAGCAATTCTGAGCAGAAAATGAGGTTTGATTTACGACATGAACATCACACCTTGGCAAAGCCTGAAACTCTTTTAACATTTCTTAAAATTGAGATCGACCCCTTTTCTCAAAGAATGTAATTTGAAACACCTTACAACCAATTATCCCCAAATTAAATTATTTAAAATGTACACAAGGCAAGGTGCCTTGGTTAATAAGTACCTGGTTCATTCGCTAATGAAGACTGAAACAATTTCTGAAGGTGTTTATAGAATTATCAATATTTATTCAACAGAAATCTATTGAATTGAGGGTAAAAGTAAGTGCCATCATGCGTCTTTCTTTCAATTTGTTTTTGTTAGCTCACTTTTAATGATTAATGAGGCTCACAGTACTGCAGATGAATGTTGACAGACACAGTAAGACATGACTCAATACAAAGAAGTTGTCTTGAAAATTTATTGGGGGCAAAAAAAGGACTTACTTTATATTCTTTTTAAATAAAGTATAAATACTGCTAAGCATGAATGATATTTCTGGGTCCTGGGTTCTAATCATTTAAAAAAAACCAAAAACAAAACTGTTGATTTCTTCAGTGGCATGGCCATTAGCTGCTGCTATCTTTGTTGGACTTTGGAAAGGGAACCTGCCATGTTGTGCTCATGCTTCTGTTTATGTCTTGAAAAGACTATGTGGTCCTGCATGGGAAGACAGGTGCTCACATGGAAACCATCATGGTGGGGCACATGCCAGAAGACTTGTATTCTGTTTGCTTCTAGTCCAATATGGTTTCTGTACCTCAAGTCCAGGTGAACCCATTTCAAGACATCAGTGACAGAACCAATTTCGTTGTCCACTTTGGAAGTTATTTCCAAATATTCCTTAAGAGAAAATCCTCTTTTCTTCTCTGTAAAGCACTCTTGATATCTTGATTTGGTCTTCAATTTCTCTTTACCCATAGCAGTGTGTCTATGTTTTCTACTTCCTCTTCTCCAATCAAAAACACCAAAGAATTCTGTTCGGAGAATAAATTCATTCCAGATATTTGAGAGACTTGGCTTTAGGAGCAGAACTCAGAGTCACCCATGAAAGACCAGAAAAAAAACAAAAACAAAAACATATCCCTAGAGGTTGCTGGGACAAAGCATGTTATACATTTTTCAATGACTAGTATTTTCAGCAAAACATGTTTTGGTTTTCAAGCAGTGCTTTCATCGTAAAATTGAAAACTGTGGGTTGGATACCATATTAACGGGACGGAGTTATTTAGTCATCTGTCAAGAAGCCCCAAGTGCTGACCTGTTCTGTTCTCTTACAAACTTCTGCTTTGACAGGTCCCTGACTTTGTGGGACATGTTAATATTTATGCAGAATTGGGGAATGTATCCTCTCAGATTTTCTGCCTACAAAGCAGGCATGTAAGGTACATGTGAAAACAAGCTGATAAGGTCTCCAGTGCTCCAAATACTGCTTTATACCAACCCTTCCATCTTCATCCAGTGTATGGCCTTGGAGATCCCCAATGGTTTGGTTACAAAGGAGAAGTTGAGTAAGTCAAAATCAACATTTGTGAAAGAGAATATTTTTTTTTAAGATTTTATTTATTCATTTGTCAGAGAGAGTGAGCACAGGCAGACAGAGAGGCAGGCAGAGGCAGAGGGAGAAGCAGGCTCCCCGCTGAGCAAGGAGCCCGATGCGGAACTCGATCCCAAGACCCTGGGATCATGACCTGAGCCGAAGGCAGCTGCTTAACCAACTGAGCCACCCAGGCATCCCAATGTGAAAGAGAATATTTTATACAAAGTCCTTTATGAAGGAAGAGAAATACATGAGCGATGGTATCAGCAAAGAGACTCTTACCTCAATCTAGGAAAGAGTATTAGAAGGGCAAAGTTCACTGTAGTCTTTATGGACAGAAACCCTTGGATTATGTCTGTGGAAATACCTGGCTGGAACAGATTGTTTTCCACCTCATAAAGTCTGCCTGTGCTTGTGTTTATGTTGGTGACCCGCTGTCCGGTTTGGGTAAACACCTACGCCTTTATGCCAATTCAGTGGTGGCTGTTGTGGTGCAATAAATGCACACAGATGAGTCAGGCACAAAACTGAATGCCCCGTTAATTGTGATGCTCTGGAAAATGCATAACACTCATTGGATTTAACCTTCATGGGGCACATTGAGATTTCAGGGAAAGAAAAGAAACTTCCATTGGGTAACCCATTAGCTAACATGAATTGAAAGATTTTTCAAAGCCACTTTGTTGCAAGAACTGTCGTTACTGAAATGTCCACATCAAGTAAACCCTAGCCCAAAGGATTGTCCATCTAGAGGACACTATGAGGGTTAGAGGCAAATGTGAGGACTATTCTACAATATGTGGAGTTGATTATGTTTGAGCAGGAGTGCATTTGTTCTCAGTTTCAGGAGGAAGACCCAAACTCAAGAACTTGGGGATCCACATAGCCAGATGTAGGAAAAATAGATAAATGCAAGCATGTGTGTGTGCATTAGCAATACCTATAGGGATTTCTCAGGAGACCAGGCACAAATGTCACCTCTAAGACCAGACAGGAAGCAAGTAGAGGGAAGGCAGAGATTGTAGGAGGTACCCCAGGGCAGGGCATTGCACGAAGTCCTAGAGGATAAAGAAACAGGGCACCTTGCAGTTACAAAGGAGAAAATTAATTGCTGGCTGCGGGAGCTTGGGCTCTTACCCAACAGGAGAATCTAGGGTCAGAGATCTCCAATCAAACTCACTCCCTTGCATGAGCGGGATTAGATCAGCAACGTTGGAAGGGGTTGCTTCCCGGCGAGACCAGCCAGCATGGAAACTTGATTTGGGAACTTGGCAGCAGCTAAGAGAAACGAAGAATCTGGAGGCCGGCATCCATCCCCACTGCCAGAGGAACTGTATAAAACCCATCAAGAGCTAAATGCACATCCCTTCTCGGGCAGAGAAAATGAGGGGTCTATCAGATAAGTAACAGAATCTCAACTAAATGGACAAACGTGTACTGCACCATCAACTAACAAAATGAAACAGAAAGTATAAAGGATATAGAAGATGCCTCTTGAAGCAATTTTAGGAAATTTAATATAGAGAAGCTTACTCCCAACTTTAATAAAGAAGTGAATTCCTAATCTAGAGGATGGCAATCATTTTCTGTGAAGTGCCAGACAGGAAATAGAATGACTTTGCAGGCCATATGGTCTCTGTTACAACTACACAACTCTGCCATTGTTGCGGGAAAAACAGCCACAGATAATACATAAAAGAATGGGCATGGAAGTGTGTCAATAAAACTTTATTTACAAAGACATCAAGTGGGCCAGAATTAGTCTATACTAATTCTGTTAGTACTGTACTAACAGTACTAACTGTACTTTGCTGGCCCATGTTTCTCTTGCTACACAGCATTGGAACCTCTTGAGAAATCAGAAACTCAGTCCAAAGACCCATGCGAGGAAAAACTATATTAGTTTTGGGGGTTTTTGTTTTTGTTTTTTAGAGAGGGAGAGAGAGACCACAAGTGGATGGAAGGGAAGAGGGAAACAGAGAGAGACAGTCTTAAGCAGTTTCCACCTTCACCATGGGGCCCAACGTGGGGCTTAATCTAAGAACCCTGAGATCATGACCTGAGCAGAAATCAAGAGGCAGATGCTCAACTGATTGAGCCATTCAGGTGCCCCCAGGAGAAGCTGTATGTGTAACAGTACACTCAAGCGAACATTACAGAATGCATTGCAGACCATTCTGTTATGTTCTGACACCTCATAAAATTTAGGGGAAGTAAAGTTACAATGTGTGTTTGCATGTACTCAGATGCATATAGACACATGCTTCACACACACACACACAATGTTTGAAAAGCACTGTTCCAACTCTTGGTTATTAACAGTGTTAATTATTAACAGTACCAGTAATTCCCTTGTTGGAGGAAATACGTGCATTGTTGATATGACTTTAAAAATTTCTATGAAAGTCTCAAAGGGGGGAAAGGAAACCAAGTCCATAAAGAAACGATAGGAAAATGATATAAAGAAGAAGAATGTCTGATGTCTCCAGTGTGTCTCCAGCAAGTTGTGGTTGTCCTTCAAGACCTTCCATGAATGTAGGGTCTTCTGGGACAGGGCGCCATCACCCTGGGGTTATTTAAGCTGCCAGGTTCCCATCACTCTTGGATCAGGAGCAAAGAGGGGAAGGGTTCACACAGCAGTTAGTGGCAACCATGCCTAAGAAGTCCCAAAGTAAGACAGTGGGTCCCAGAGTATACAGGGGGAACCCTAGCTTCTCAATAAGATGAAGAGCCCACCTCAGTGTCCCCAAACTGCAGGAAAAATAAACAGAGAAAACTCATTCTGGGAAGCTGTACCTGCAGCTCTGACCTCAAGGAACTGGAAAGCCTTAGCGAGAAAATGCAGCATGCTGCAGGTAGATATGTGGATGGAGAATGGCTTAGAAACAGATACAGATGAAGAGTTTCTATATAGATGTGTAGACCATGTAGATATAGTATGGTAGATTTAGCTGGAGATCATGGCGGACAGACATCGATGCACATGGGTGTCGAGATGTACATACACATCTCTATGTTTAGGTCTGTACCTACTCCCATGTCAACATCTGTATCTCTACCGCTATCTTGGACTGAAGCTACCTTCAAAGAACTCACTCTCATGCAACTTCACACCTCAACAGGTGTGAAGAAGAAGGTGCCTTCTTCAGGTGCACCAGAATGCTCTGCCTATGAGATTAACCACAACACCCCTAATCTCCCGATCCGAAACACTCTCTGCTCTGCATGACCTAGAGAAGAAATCACTTGCAGGACTCCCGGTTAAAAGGAAAAGTGTACCTCTTACCATAAATTTTCATGACTCCTGCTCACAAGATTTATGGACCAGAAGGTAAATTTCACATCCCCAGACACTAAGCTTTGGAAGAAGAGGAAGGAATAATGCAGAGTGGAGAAAATAAACAGCTATGGTGGTCATAATTACTGAGTAAACTGTATTCCATGTGGTGTGTTTGGATACCGGGACCCTTCTCCTTCTATGTCAAAACCTTCGTTCCTGTATCCCCAAAAATGTTTTCTTCTCTGATCATGCTTGGGAATCAGTCCCATCTGGATGGTTGCTTACATCTCAGAAGTGGAAACAAAGAGGAATCTTAGGGAAATGTTGAGAATCTGAAGGGGGGACCCTCCTGTCATGCAATGTAGCCTTCTACAATGCAGAAGAAGTAAATGCAAGTGTTAATTGTGGCTCCAGCATAGGCATTCAGTACGTTGGTAAGTGTGTGTATGTGTGTGTGCATGCATGTGCACAGTCATAGTTCTACACATCCCAGGTATCTAGCTCAACAGAGGTCCCACAACCATGCAATAAACAGTCTCCTACTTGCATAGCATCATCCAGCAGATGAGTGAAAATGCCAATAAGAAAAAAAAATCCCTATTTTTTTCTATTGGTGACAATTTCTAACAAAACTAATGGACCTAATTCGACCAACACAGCAAATAACAAAATGAGAACTAAGGAAAGTTGGTGGTATTTCCCCAACAACCTTCCTTTGCCGATACACATCAAAATACACCAAAAATACGTAAGAAGTGAGACTTGCAAGAAATGAGTGCCTCTCTCCGCAAATAACCTCAATCCTGTTGTGCTTAAGTCAAGAATATGGTGAAGGGAAAAAGGACAAAAGAAGATATTATTATGGAGTAAAATTAAGACCGTCATTCCCCTTAAGTTGGTGCATTGGACAGGGGACATATTCAAATGTCTGGAGCTCTCCCAAACTCCATCTTTGCATACCCATCCCTTAATATTCTCTAAAGAAATCTTTTCAATTTCTGTTCATTTCCCTAAAGACCCTTGCTTCTCCATGCTTCTGAACAACTACCGAAAATGTTATTGATGTTTTCAACAATTAGTCTGTTGTTGCTAAACTCTTGGGACAAGGCACAGCATCTACGTTATGGGACATTACAGCTCGGTGATTATATCCCCTCCATCCAAGTTAGCAGGATTAGGAATGTGCTTGCCAGCTGTCAACTCACAATGGAGGAAGTGAGTGTGAGACATACATATCTGCTGACTTAGTGATGGAGAAGGGGGATGGTGGGTCACGTCAGCATCACCTTGTTCACCTGACCAAAGAAAGGACCCAAGGCTGTACAAGAGCATCTTGCCACACTCTCAAGAAATCATTCAAGCATAGACTGATGGAGAGAGCCCTAGGTGTGCTTTACTCTACCTTATGTTTTAAGCATCCTTGTGCTTCTCGTGGGCTCCCCCACTCTCTCAGAACTCACTGCCTTCTGATGCTGCTCACTATTGATTGGCTCTGAGAACCTGCCCACTGAATGCTAGATTGGGTAATTCGAAAAAAAAAAATATATTAACTTAAGGATTTGCCCATTCACGAATTATTGGCCTATTAACACAACATAATCCCTTAAGACTAAACGCCAATAGTTAAATTTCAGGTAAATGTTCTTCAAAGATTTTGAGGCATGATCTCAAGGTATGTTAAAGTGTTTAAAAAAAAAAAAACACAAAACTGTAGCCTTACTTTAGAGAATCAATTCAAGTTCCAATCAATGTTTGATTAAATCTGTATGCGCATTTAAAACCCTAGTTGTGGAAAGAAATAGATCAATGTGGAATAATTTAACAGTGATTATTTTTATTTAAATATATGTAATAGATCTCTACACAAATTATCTCTAAAATTTATGTCTTTCCTGTACAATTTAATTCGGAACATGTGAACAGAATATGGATGGTGATGACAATTTAGAGAAAAGGGGTACTATTCCTGGTTTCCTATTTAAATGAGGTTTCAAACCAACAAGTTTCAGAAGCAATCACTAAAACCCCTGCAATATGCAAAAAAAAAAAAAAAAAAAAAAAAAAGAATAAGAAGACAGGAGAAAAAGAACCCACCTACACAGTTATGGTAAGGCCAACAGAGCTTGCAGGTAGAATAAAAATTTACTATAAAATAGCATCAATTATTAATAGCATATTTTGTATTCTGGATGGAAACACAATGCATTTTTCAAGAGGAGATGCTACAAATAGATATCAGTAATGTTCTCTGGCAGAATAAAACATTTGCTAGCAATATTCAGAAATAGGTATGAAATGGACACCTTTAATGAATTTTGCTGCATATATGTGTTATGGAATGGATACTGTTTTATACCCCATCTTATTTTGTTGGGGTTTCCTTCAACTGGGTCCTTACCATCACTAAGTAAGTGATTTTAGGCACATTCCTCAGTCTCCTGTAGCCTGTTTCCCCATACATAAAAAAGAAATAAACTAAATTGGGTAAATATGTGCATTGTAGAACTCAGTTACAAGGCTTTTATCTGGTCAAAAGAGAAGAATGAGATGTACAACTACGTCCTGTCTGGAAAATGGGTCACCACAAAACCCCCAACCTTGCCTGTCATGAGGCTCCTTGGTCCTTTCTTGAGGTCTGTCATATGAAGAGTGGTTCCAGAGAACATTCAGGCAACTAGCTGGACAAGCCAAGGAGGTGATTTACTCTTTTTTTCCTCAAAGAGATGTAAGTCCATAAGGGTTGGAGTCAAGACTTCCCAGGTTTATGCCAGTGAACTGCTTGAATCTCTTTGGTATGGGGAGGTGAGTAAAAGAGATTCCTTTAATGTGTCATGGATGACATTTTGCTCAACAGTGATAGATGGTACATGGACAGGTGGATAGTTATGTAGATAATAGGTAGATGGCAGATAGATAATAAATGATTGACAGATAGATGATAAATATAGTTAGTTGAGTATACATGATAGATGATGAACGGCTAGATGATAGATACATAGATTTGATAGATATGATAGATGCATGGATGGATGGATGGATGGATAGATAAACAACAGATGGATGGATAGGCAGATGGATGGATGGATGGATGGTTGGATGGATGATAGATACATAGATTTGACAGACATGATGGATGGATGGATGGATGGATGGATGGATGGATGGATAGATGGATATACAATGGATGGATGGATGGATAGGATAGATGGGTGGGTGGATGGATGGATGGAATAGATGAATGGATGGATGGGTGGATGGATGGAAGGATGATAGATACATAGATAAATCAGATAGATATGATGAATGGGTAGATGAGTAGATAAATAATGGATAGATGGATGGATGGGTAGATGGATTATAGATGGATATAGATGATGATACATGATAGATAAATAGATGATAGACAGGTTATAGATTATATGTTGTAGATTGGTAGGTAAGTAATTATGATAGATGACTGACAGATGATGGATTAGGTAGACAGATAGATAAGAGAGAAAATATACCAAGTCAAACATGAAAGTGCAGTGTACAAAGTAATGTAGATTGAAATACAGTGTACATACAATAACTACCCACTTTTAATAGGTGATATTCCATTAATTGTATTATTTGGGGTCACCACTGCCACAGTCAAGATATAACTATGTTAACAAGTTAACAAGTTCCTCTATCCCTCTGCAGCCAACTCTTTTCACATCATTTCTGGTCCCAGGCCAACAGGGATCCATGTACAGTCCACAAGCTTTTCTTCTCTACAATTTCGTGTAAATGGCACCATGAGTATGGGTAGACATTTGTGTCTGACTTCATTCACATAGCCTAGTTTCTGAAATCCATCTCTGTTGTTGCATTTACTAATGCTGTGTTGCCTTTGATTAATGAATACTATTTATTGTATAAACGGGTAAACAAAATATGTTGATGCATTCAGTAGTTGATGAACATATGGCTTGCTTCCATTTGTTTTCTTCTATTTTAAATAAAGATGCTATGACTTCATGTGCAAGTCTTGTGAAGACATATGTCTTCACCTCTCTGATGGATACCTAGGACTAGCATTGCAGGGCCATATGATTAATCTATGTTCATATTGGATATAGTCCATTTTTCCAAATGAGTAAAATAGATTATAAATACTCAGTTTCTTGAAGTTTGTGTTTTTAACACTTGATTACAAATGTTAGCAAATGATGGTGTTACTATTAAGGTTTTGCTGGTCTAAGAAAAAAAATTTATGTGCTTATTTTTAAATTAGAATTTTATTACCTCGTTGGTTATATATGTTTTTTTTTATATATATGACACGTGATTAGTCAAATGGTTAATGTAAGAACAACTGTACACAAACATTTATTTTCTCCCAGGACCAGAGAATTACTTAAAATATTTAATTCTCAGTTCAGAGACTAATACTGCAAACATATATCTCCAATAGTTGGCATGTCCTAATTTATCGCCTTATTATCTGTAAAAATTCAGCATATATTGAACAGACATTTTGAAGACAGATGGTTTTTAAAATTTATCCTATTTGATTTTAGATCACAGCATGTGTGTCAAAAGAACACAAACTCAATATTCATCCCCTCTGGGGTTGGTTTCTCTGTTCCATGCCCTTGAAGTGTAATAAATAATTTTGAAGAACCGATGACTAATTTTCCATGCATCAATTTCCTTTTCCCCAATTTTTCTCCATGATGCTCTGATTCTTTTCATTCATCACAATAGTGAATAAGATTCTCATGGACGGTTGTAAACCAGTGAGCAGGGACACAGTTTGGGTATAAGATAATTTTTTTTAAGGTGTCAGTTTGCTGTGTAAGATAATTTAACACGAAGAACATTCTTTTTTTTTAAGTGTATGCCTCTGCAGAAGGCAGAGTTCAGTGTTCTTCAAAATGATTCATTGATTAGACTCATCATTTGTCTTGGAGTATGACATCTTCATGGGGTACCAATTTATTGTGGGAATGTTTGGTGACAGATAATTGTCTAAATAGATGCCCTGAAAATATGTTAAGTCCGACCTCACTCTGCTGTGTTAAGTATTTGTTGATTCTACTTAAGACTGCCCACGTGGTTACCTGCTTTCCGAGGTGGCCAAAAATATCCAGATGGATAGTTACACGTTTAAGCACAACAGGGATGGTGTCAATCTCTGCCCTTGGATGAAATTCAATGCAATGTTTCATGATGCTACCCCAAAGTGACCGAAATGATGCTTTCCCTTTTGTAAGGCAAATTATATTCTGTTTATCATTCCTGATTGAACAAATTAAACCTAATTGGGTCTTCTTTAGTTGAGGAATGATTATTTTGTGCTTTCCACAGGCGCATAGTTTTCCTGGAAAAGCGAGGTCAATACCAAGTACTCAACGAATTAGTGGTTATACCGTTTGAATATGTAATTTCAAGGACTCTTCAGAGAATTCTCAATTTAAGAAATTCCCTATGGTTAATTGTTGAAGAATATTCATAAGAACCTCAAGCTTCAAGGACAGGACTAATTTCTTCATGAAAATAGGGCAAGAGAGAAATAAGGGTTTAGAAAATAAGCACCCCATAAAATATATTGATGTGGAGAGCTCCTTTGCTTTGTTTAAAAAAAAAAAATCTCCTGGGCTTTTGAATATATGTGGACTTTCCATTTTAAATGCGTTTTGTTGTTTCTCTTATCAATGGATGATTAGTTGAGTAGATTATTAGTTTGATGTATTTCCTTGTCCAATAACTGGCTTCCAATGCAGAGGATGACATACTGTTGGAAGAGTACGTGCCACTGAACAAAATGGAACCTTGTTGGATAAATTGGTTGACCCATATAGTGGAGATTCAAAAGCTGGATTCCAGAAATTTGTTATTTTTGTTTCTAAATCCATCTTTCAAGACTTGGAAAGAATCTGCAGATGGAGTTTACTGAACCTTGTTTTCACCTGTGAAGATGGGTAGCTCCTTCCCACTGGTGACTCAACAAAGGCATGCCCAATACTGCAAACAGAGTTGAGGTTTTAAGAAGTAATACTGATTTATGCATGCTCATGGGCCATGAAGTTACCAGCAAAACATAATTATCTGCCCAAATAATTCAGAAAAAAATGTTTTGCTTCAGAATAGATTTACGTTTTTAGCACTGAATTTCGTTGTACCCTAATTTGGGGGAATTTACTTAACGTTAATGAAATAAGTATAGAAGGACTCGGGATGTTGCTACATTAGTGCGTTTTTCGAACATACAGAAAAGTAGTGCATTAGCTGGAGTAAAGAGCAGCTTGTATTTATACAATATACCCTGAATTCTCATCGGCTTTATGCAAAAAGTATGTGTGTGTGTGTGTATATATATATGTATATATGTATATGTACATATATATGTACATATATATGTACATATACATATATATATGTAATATATGTGTATATATGTATACATAAAATATATATATATTTTAAGAAAGGGGTGTGTGTGTATATATAATTTCATGTATTAATAACATTTCTTGTTCTGGATTCCTATTTGCATCAATACAAAAGATTGTTTCTCCTTGAAATTGCTAATTCTTGGCAGTCGAACCTCCTTTGTTGGGTTTTACAAGCCCATTATTTTTTTTAAAATGCAGCCATTGTTATACTTTCGATAAACTCTTAATATTTTCAAATCACTGGAGATTCCTTTATTGATTTTTTTCCCCCTCAGTGGAAATCATCTCCCCATTGTAAATTACATGCGAGGAGAATTTTGACAGGCAAATGCTATTTGATAATATTATGGCTCGTACCATGACGTTCCTTCTTTAAAAATACATAGGGCTGTAATCTCCGGTGTTACTTCACAATGCACCCGTAGGAATCATTACATACCTCCAGAAACATTTACTGCCTATTAACACGATTCCATATATTTCCCTCACAGAACACTTGAAATAAATATACGCTATTAATATTTAAAGGATTCATAGTGACATTAACTTTGGTTTGCTGGTTTTTGGTTTTTGTTTTTGTTTCTGTTTTTTTGATGCATTGTTGGGTTTGCCTATAGCAAGTATATTATGAAATACTGAATTGTTCACCACCATCGTCCCAGTCGTGGGGAGTCGGGCTGCTGTGCTAGCTAGGAGCTGGCAGAATCCTCACTTGGGCTTGGGTGCTGGGTGGGGATAACTGATGCATAAGATAACAGGGATAACAGGTGCATAAGATGGACGTGTGAGGGGTGGATAAAGGAACTCAGCCCTTGTGGTTACCTGGGACATGAAGGGGACAATCTGATGATATCTGATAGGATGATATCATATATATATATATATATATATATAAGATCAATCTTGAGGGTATTAAAAGCAATCTGTTTTAAAATAAATTTTGGTGAACATTTCCATAATTTTTGAACTGGATTTCCAGTCCACGTGATGATATGAGATATACATGTCCTATCATCACATATCATGTTATATGTACATATATATTATATTATTATATATGTACATATAACATGATATGTGATATATATGTATATATGATATGATATGTTGTATATATGTATATATAATATATGCATATGTGTATATATGTATATATGTATAATACACACATATATAATACATATGTATAATATATAATGTATGTATAATATATGTATATGTATATATAATATATGCATATATGTATATATAATATGAAGTGTTATATATACACATATATCATATCATATAATATGCAATATATAATATATATACACATATATATCATATATAATGATATGTGATGATAGGACATGTATATCATAACGTCATATGGACTGAAATATCCATAGATTGTAATCTTCTGCTTCCAATCCATCCTTTGGGTTGGAATATCCACATATCATATCATCATGTATCATAATGTTATCTATTACCTATCAATCAATCATCTACCTAATCTATCAATCATCTATCTATCCATATGTCTGTCTATCCATCTATCTACACACACACACACACACACATGCACACACACACACACACACATTTATATTCTAGTCCTGGCTTGCTTCTCTTGCTAGGGGTTTTCATGGGAATAATGTTCTGGTCCGCTTGGATGTTTCTCCTGCCCACGTCATTTCTGGTTTGGAAATACCCACATCATTCTCTAAAGCTCTTACAAATTCTATTAATTAAGGGCTTCCCATTAATGAATCCATTTCTGTTTAAACCAGCTTGAAGAATTCTTTGAAAAATGCTGATCCTATAATAGGAGCCTGATCCTCCTAGCTTTAATTAGTGGTTCAGTTACTGATGTTGCCAGTGAGTTCTGGGACGCAAACCTTCTCCAGGAGTCCCAGAACATCTCAAAGGCACGGGAAACGTTTTCCAACGCTCCTTCCCCTTTGCAGTGCCCAATTTCTTCCATCCTTGGTTTGTGCCTGTTCATTCGCATGTTCCAGAAAGTGGCACCTTGAATTTACAAGAGAGGTCACTCTGTACGATTTTGAAATGAAGGAATTTGTGCAAAGAAAGGCACATTCATCTCAAGGCTATTAATCAAAGGCAGTCTGTTTTTAAAACCTATTTTTGTGCACGTTTCCATATTTTTGAACTGAATTTCCCAGCCAATGGATGGCTCCTCAGAACTTGGCGTGAAGCCCCAACATCCCATTATACGTACGTGTTCTTTCAAGAGCAATCTATAAGCATATTTGCTTATATCAACCTTAAATCCCTTGACCTATTTTAGGGCAGTTGTTGTTTCCTATTTTTCTTCTCTGGTCCACATTGGGAAAATCTCCAAAGATTAGTAAAATTTCCCCTGGATAATACTCCCGGTATGTTTCCATTCGGTGTCCTTCTCTGTCAATAACTATGCTTGTCTGTGTTTGCACGCGGTCCCAGGCTCGGAACAAAACCGTGTAGACTGATCCAGACTCGTGACATAGATGGTAAAGGTGCCAACAGTGGCACCAGTGAAGGCGCTGACAATGCAGCCAGTCTTCCCGGATAAGCTTTTCCGGTGATCAATAATATCCCTCACCCGAGCCTCGGGATTTTTCTGCAGGATTCAGCGGGTACGCTGGTATTTCCCTTCTCCGTGGTTCCCTACAAGCTTATCCAGAAGGGAAGTCTCCTGGCAATGAGGTTTGTTGAGAAGTTTCCCCAGGGGAAACTAGGAAGAAAGTGGGGAAATTTGCTGGGGTCACATGGTAAAACATGGAAAACACTGTATCCACTGGAAGAAGCCAGACAGACCCCACATGCTGTAGGACTGTATGAAAAGTCTGGGACATGTAAACCCATGCAGACATAAGGTAGATTCATGCTTACCCAGGGTTGGGTTAGGGTTAGGGTTAGGGTTAGTAACGTGTTAGTCCCAGTAACATGTAATGGGACAGACAGGATGTTTGCACAAGTCTGTGAATAAACCAGATGCCACGGAGTTGGTTAAAATGTTAAAAATGGTTAGAATGGTAATAAATATGTACTTACGTACATACATAAATAATAGGGCTAGAACGGTGAATGTTATATTGTGGGCATTCTATCACAGTGACAGACTAAAAGAATGAATCTAGTGATGTACAGATTTGCTGAATCATTACCATGTACACCCGAAACTCATAGAACGCTCTGTGTTGTGTGTGTGTGTGTGTGTGTGTGTGTGTGTGTATATGTGTGTGTGATACTTAAATTTTTCAAATAAATAAAAATTTTAAAAACCGTAAGTGAAATAAACTTTCGCAGCACTTCCAGCCTACCTGAAATGTAGACAGAAGGGGATTCCATGGTTTATAAAAGTTTCACACAACGGGCTTTAATAAATCACAGTGCTGCTGGCTTAAAACAATAGGAACTGATCTCGCAACTCTGAGATCCAGGCGGGGCGGGGATGCTGAGATCCAGGTGGGGCAGGACCACCGAGATTCAGGCGGGGCAGGGATGTGCTCCCTCCCCAGGCCCCAGGGGAGGGCTTTCCCTGCCTCTTCCAGCTTCTGGGGCTCCAGGCACCCCTGGGCTGATGGCTGTGTTCCTCCCATCTTCCAGTGTCTGTCCTCACTGTCCTTTCTCCTTCTCTTCTCTGTGTGTTCAGACCTCTCTTTCTCTTCTTCATATAGGGAGCCCTGAGATGATGCTGGGCTCACCCGCATGATCCCAGATACTCCCCCAATTTCAAGATGTGTCATCTTACCTTCAAAGTCCCTTTTGCCCCATAAGGGAACTTATCATGAGAGTCTGGGATTAGGATCCTTATGGCTGCCTTCAGCTTACTGCTTGGATATTTGGAGTTCTCTCTTGCTGCACGAAGAAAACCAGCTGGGTTTTCACCTGCATATGCCTTCCTAGTGGTTTTGGATTTCAGGACATGGATATATGGTAATACATCCATCGAGAAAACCCAAAGAACAATAGACACAAGAGTGGATTTATCTGTTTGTCCTCATCTTCTATGTCAAACATAGCCTATAAAAAACTGAATAAAAATTTCAAAAGTAAATTAAAACCAAAAATCAAGTACGGACACCATTTTCCAGGTAAAACTCCTCGAAGGCCGAATCATCAGGGCAAAGGCCCTTTTATTTTTCCAGCACCCTCTAGGCTCCAACTATGTCAACAAGGCTGGCTAAGAAGCTTCAAGCCTCTCGAGATCAATTCCTGGTGGGCATACCCTCGAAAGCCGTATTTCGGTTATGGTCTGTGCCTTGGGTCTCCTGTGAACAAGAGATTGGATCTCCTTGCCTCTGTAATGATGTGCATGAAGGTTCTGTATCTCCTACCAGAGACTTAACAAAATTGATGTAAATGATTTCAATCAACTGCAGGGTAGTTCACTGGACAGAGTTTAATCATTCAGCTGTGAGGAGCTGGAAATGCAGAACCTGGGCTTTATATTTTTCCAAAGTCCCTTTGATGGAGAGTCATACATTTCAGGTGGTTCCAGAAAAAAGAAAGGATGCCTCGGGGGATATTTTATCATCGCTGTGCATGTGCAACGGACTGCATTGGAAATTTTTTTTTTTCTCCCCACCAGCTGAAACGAGCTATAACTTTTATTTCCAGCCTTTTATGGAAAAGCATTATCTTTATATCCAAGGTTAAGTAGGACAAGAACAATCTTTGTAAAAAAAAATAATAATAATAATTTCCCTGGGTAAGGATTGGTCAAATTTCATTTTCCATCCATTGGAATATCTCTGAAAGCGAGGACTGTGTATGAATCAGTGTTACATATCTGGAGAAGAAAGCAGAGCGAACATCCAACCAATTCATTCCTTTTAATGTCTCCTATATTCACCGACTCCCTTATTCCCTCCTTCTTCCTCTCATCATTTATTTTCCAGACGTCTATTGAACACCTGGTCAGCAAAAGGAAATCAAGATGTCTCGTGCATCTTGAAGACCTTAATGCAAACAGTCAGACCTCTGAAGAATGAGAGAGACTGACCCGAATAATAAATAAATGGCTGGTATGTCAATTTCCTGCACAGTCGATAATGGGAAAAATACACCTTTGAGAATGCCCCCAGCCCAGTCGATTTGAAATCAGGAAATGGAGTTTCGGGAGACCTCTGTGCAAGGCTGACGGACACGCAGTATTGCTAGAAACACCTGGACCACTTGGGCCCCACTTGGAAGCAAAGGAAGGGCATCCCTGTGCCTGGCCAAGCTCCCTGAGGATGAAAATATTCTCATCTTCCTTCCCTCTCCCCTCCAGTGTCTGGTATAAAGAGAGACATCTAAGAAATATAAAACTACAGAAACCAAAGGTTTCTCCTCACTTTGGAGACCTGCTTAGTGATCATTTACATAGTATGCTTATAGTTTGCTGGTAGATGGTGACCAGTTAGCAAAAGTCTGAGCACGGGAAAGCACAGATACACTCCTGTGGAATCCGGTGGGGGAGAAAAAGCCTATCCGTAGACCTATAAAATAATTCCAGGATTTCGCAATGAGAAGTGTTCACGTAGGGGAAAAAAAAAAAAAAAGGCAATGAACTTACTGCCCGTTTTATAAAATCAGAGGCCCATATGTGGAATTGCAACTTCTTACAGTAACATATTCATCTGAGAATATCTTCCTGTGTGCTCAGTTCCCCCTGCTAAGGCTGGATACATTGAATTTATACCAGTCTTTTTTGCAATGTGTGTGTGGATTTAAAAGATACTATGTTATCTAAGGGATGAAACTACTCCCTGTTCATATTTGACTATCCCCATGGACTGGGTGGATAATGGATTTGATACCATGTTTCCTTCATATTTGACTAGTGCCAT